>QRDG01000086.1:273852-465196 GCA_012064385.1 Puccinellia tenuiflora
GCAGCTATTATTCTATCAAGATTGTGTGTGTTTGACCCCCCCTCCCCCGAACCTGTATATTGTAATTTTCCCCTAGGAAACTTGGGCAAGCTCCGCCACTGAGTGGCTGGATCCTTAATCGGTGTGGTTTCGTCCCGTAGAAGGTTTCCCTACCAATCGGATCCAACTCCTCCTAGAGACATACTTTGTTTTAGAACTAAATACGCCCACGAACCCAATAGTTCTAATGATGTGCAAATTAGTCTCATTACTTGTAAACAAAACTAGTTCCAAATGGTTCTAGAGCCGACACATGGCACCAGATTTTTGCAAAAAACAACCCCATACATTTTTATGTAGCATATGTGATCTTTGTAATGTGTACTTAGGCACACTTCTTTTCGACTTGTGCTTCTCCATAAGCTTGCTTATGAGTTTCGGTGGGGAGAAACTATGGTGGGGAGAAGCCTGCAGAAACTCCTCAGGAGACTTCTTTTGAGCTTTTACTATTTTGGCTTATCTGTTGTGTTGAGTTGTAAAATGTCTTTAACACCCCTGTATTTGATATGCGTACTAAATAAAGCGATGATCTCGTACATGTGTCATTTTGTAGTAGAAATAGATATAAATAAAATAAATAATATGTGAAAAGGTAGATAATAATAAAAACATGGTACATAGTATAAATTCAATACATGCCAAAATAAAATAAATGTCATAGTGAATTTGAAATTACAATGAAATGAGCCACTCAAGCTACCAAACTCTCAGCGATGCTCTGTCGGAGTGTAGCCATAGCGCTATCAGCTGAAGAGGAAGCGCCTCCAGTGGTGACTGATGCACTTTCCTCGTGAAAATCAGCGCATCGCTCAAACCTGTAGAAGTGTTCATCGAATAGATTACTGTCACGAATGAAGTTGTGCAAACACATGCACGCGGTGATGATCTTCGCTTGCGTTTCAGGGTCGTGAAAATGTGGTATAGACAGCAGAATGCGCCACTTCATCTTCAGAACTCCAAATGCTCTTTCAACAGCATTTCGTAGAGAGGAATGAAGATGGTTGAATTTCTCCTTCATGTTGCGTGGAGGTGCACCCTGGAAGTCTGGAACATGATAGCGTTGCTCTTTGAATGGAGCGAGATAACCGGTTCTGTTTGGATATCCAGAGTCAACAAGATAGTATTTTCCTGCAAGTAGCATGAATATTAGAATTTGGATATCCAAAGTCAACAAGATAATATTTATGAGGAATGATTACCTGTAGGAGGGTGCGGATAATTAGGATATCTAGCCCGAGCATCAGTCCATGCACGTGTATCATGAACAGATCCAGCCCATCCAGCAACAGCAAATGTGAACCTCATATCAAAATCACATATTGCTAGGACATTTTGACTTGTATAACCTTTTCTGTTAGTGTATTTGACTTTATCTTCCTCAGCAACTATGACAGGAATGTGTGTTCCATCAATTGCTCCAATGGCATCCTTGAAATGGGGCCAGAATCTAGGTTGTGTAATTTTAGCATGAACTTCAGTGAAAGTAGGATCATTAGGTCTAATATAATCACCCGCCATACGGTCTACACAGTCTAGCACATGATGAAACTTTAACTTTTGCTGACAGTAGAAACACTACGCTCAAAACGATCTGCAGCTTGACTATTGGACTCAGGTGCCCCCAACATCCATAGAAATAGAGCTAGTGATTCTTTACTAGACATCTGAGATGTGGACTTGAGGCCATAGTCAGCAACAAGAATGTCATGCAACATTCTAAAAACTGACCTCCTCATTCGAAAACACTTGTAAAATCTCTTTGGATCCTTCATCCTTTCCTCAACCCCATTGTATCCCTGTCATCAAAGGTAATCTTCTAGCAGCATAAGGGGTCTTCTCTTCATCTTCTGCAATACATGCCGCAAGCATGTAACACAAATCCAAATCATCATCAAATCATCATTTGAGGAATTCATCTATACAAGTGCAACACAAATAAAATAAGGTTCACACCCATAATATAAGGTCCACACAATAATGTTTAACACAAATATCATCAGGTACATGAGTTTACAAGTTCAACAAAAATATCGAAAAAATACAAGCTGAAAAGCAGATAACAGTAGGTCCTGACAAATACAAATACATATCACTACTTCTTCTTGTTATACTGCTCCCATGTCCTCCTATCCACTGAAGCCTCACGGTAGGGGTATACTCCTCCAAACAAGTGAATACATCACGATACTCCTTTATAATGAAAAGGTTTGTGGCGTTGAAATACTCCTCGCTCCCAGGCTCAGCTCCATCCTCCACAATTAAGGACACCATCCTCCTAATCCCCATCCTCACTCTATCCTCTACCTCTGTCCCAGGCGATGTCAGAGAATTCCTACTCTTTTCCTCCTCCATCATCCTAATCCTCTCCCTCTCAATCTCTTTCTTTTCCATTAGATCCATTATACGGTCCAACCTTGAGGAACAACCACTGCTAATCTTTGGTGTTTCAGAGGGACTAGGTGAGTAAGGGCATGCTCTCTTTTTCTTACAACGCCCAGCCAAAGGTGTAACCATAGGCTCTTCTTCACCTTCACACCCTGAACCAACATCCTTATCAATGATGATTCGAGGCTGAGATGATGGAGGCACTCTAGCTGTAATATTGGTCACAACATTCTTGTCAAAAATTATCTTCATGTCCTCCTCATCTGGCAGCGGGGCTAATCGAAACTTGGCTGCCTCTGGACAACTCTGCATATCAAAACACATCATTAGAAGCTGGTAGGTAGCATCACAAAAAAATAATTAAAGCCAAAACATATGGAGTTGTCATTACCTGTATCTCAAGTGTCCACCAATCTTCACTAGCATCAATGGCCCCTGTGATTGGATCTCTTCCTATACCAGATGCATGTTGGACCAATCCCTTCCAAATGGTGTAATCTTTTTTAAGTGTTTCCCACCGATTTTTCATTTGTTTGCGATCATAATTTCTTTTCATGTGCTCGTTGAATTTGTTAACCAAATTAGCATAACCGAGAGCATTCAGAACTTGGACCGGGCGATTATTTGCACCCACTTCTTCAATGCACACGTCAAGAAAAACACGATGAGCAACGGGATCCCAATTTGCTTTCACATGTTTTGCCTTTTCCATCTATTCACATAGCATATATATTCAATTAACAGCAGTGAAATTAACATCACTAACATTAGCACAATCACATCCTGTAGAGTAGTGTACAAGCATCACATCTCATCAAATTACTAGCTCAATATAACATACAGTGCAAACACAGCCACCTACTAGCTGAACTATCAAAAATTATCAAAAATACGAGCATCACATCTCATCCAAATTAGCTCACAAACATACAGTACAAACACGGCTAACTACTAGCTGAACAATCAATTATTTACAGAAAATCTGAGATTCGTACCGGTGATGGTAGATATTGATAAGTTGGGTAGTGCCCCAAGCGAAGGCGGAATTGTAGCTAGTAGCAATTTTCCCTCGTTTAACAAACCGAGGCTTATCGAACCAGTAGGACTTTGAAATCAACAACGAGGTGAATGTTGAAGATCTCTGGCGCTTGACCTTCAACAGACGTGGACCTGCACACACTCAACCAAAATACTTTGCCCCCAACGGCGGAAAGGTTGTCAATCTTTCCGGTCTTGCAGAAAACAAAGCGGTTAATTGTATGATGAAATAGATAAAATATGAAAAGTGACCAGAGGAGTAATGATGATTAAAAGCAAGTAAATGAGGTTGTAAACAATGTAAAAAGATGGACCGGGGGCCATGGGTTCACTAGTGGAGTCTCTCAAGTAAATAAAATATGCATGTGATGGGTGAACGAATTACAGCTAGGCAATTGACAAGATCATGACACAAACCCAATTTAGCTATGACAAAAAGGACATGATAATATTTATGGAGGCATCACGACAAGGAACAAAGACCGTTGAGTCCAACTGCGTCTTTGTCTAAAAAGTCCACCGTGGGATCGCTATCCAGCCTGTCACCCAACGGTATTAATTTGCAACCAACAGACAATTGCATTAAGTAATGTGCATGAAGTAAGCAATACTGATATCAAAAGAGACATTAACACCGCTGTGTTACCCTTAGTAGCAACAACACACCCTCTCCCTTAGACGTTTCTGTCACTCATGCCCGGGAACAAAAGGGGGCATGAACCCACTATCTAGCATAAATACCCTCTCTTGGAGATACACACAATCACTCGGCCAAAGTAACTATGAACTTCGGAGAGCATGCAAGAACATAAATTACTCATATAAGAATCATGCACAATCTGAACATAACTTCATAATCCATCGGATCCCAGCAAACACATCACATAGCATTACAATAATCGATCTTGATCATGTTAGGTAGCTCACAAGATCATAAGACATGAAGCACAAGAGAGAGAGACTACCAACTAGCTACTGCCATGGACCCGTAGTCCAAGGTGAGACTACTCACAAATCACCCGGAGGAAGGCATGGCGATGAAGAGCCCTCCGAGATCGATCTCCCCTCCGGCAGAGTGCCGGGATCAGTTTCAGATTGGACCCCGAACTAGGGTTTTCGGTGACGGCACGTCGCGATCGAGTTTCTGGAAAATAATGGCCACCTCGAAGTTTTTAGGTTTTTAGGGATTTTATAGGCGTCGGAGGGGCCGAGGGGGTGCCCCAGGAGCAGTGGCGGGCCCCACCCGCGGGTCCTAGGGGGCCGCGGCAGGAGGCCGCCTGCGCCCTGTGGGTGGCCCCTCAGGATCCCCTTTGGTCTTCTGGTGTCTTTCATCGAGTAAAAATTCTCCGTAAATTTTCGTCCAATTCCGAGAATATTTCCAGGAGTAAATTTTCTGAAATACAAAAACAGCAAAAACAGGGAACTAGCGCTTGGCATCTTGTCAATAGGTTAGTCCGACAAAATGCATAAAAATGGTATAAATGACAGTAAAAACATGTGACAATATCACAAAACTAGCATGGATCACTCAATAATTATAGATACGTTTGAGACGTATCAGCATCCCCAAGCTTAACTCCTACTCGTCCTCGAGTAGGTTAGTAATAACAAATAATTTTTGATGAGACATGCAACCAACACAATTTTGATCAAGATAGTGATGCAAATCAAAGGATGTGAATGCAGAGATACAAAACAATTGTCTATAATTGATAGCAAAAAAGCAATGAATAAACAAGTTGAATCATCCAAGCAAAACCTTTCATAAATAGTAGGTCAAAGGCATGAAAACAATGTGATCAACATATTTGACTAATTCACAACGATAATAATTCCATGACAAAAGTGTTTGAGAATCAACACAAAGGAAGATGTAAGCATTAGCAAAGAGCTTCAACTTCCATCGGCTTATCTTATAGATAAAGTCAATATAAAGATTCATGTTTAATCTTGATAATGTAATATGCTCAACGATACCCAGGGTCAATGCTAGATGTTTGCTTTTGTGGAGATAGAAGGAAAAAGGGAAAACTGACTCAACATTAAAAGTAAAAGAAAGGCTCTTCGCAGAGGGAAGCAGGGATTAGTCATGTGCTAGAGCTTTTCGGTTTTTAAAACAGAAGTAAAATGATTTTGAGGTATGCATGCCTTCGTCAATGACTTCACAACAGAGAAACTATCTAGTCCCTCATGGCAAGCAAGGTTTTTAGACTTGTGAGAGCAGCTGGTTCTTAGAAGAGCAAGTACGCTCCTCTTTCTCCTTGGTTTCACCACTGTCCAATGTTTGGGCTGATTTATTAGATTTGCATTGCGCGGAGGAGAATTGGTGAGTTATATTTATATTTTGCTTAAGTTGCTCTCGGGTTGATACAACTGAAGACGTAATCCATCAACACTGGGTGAAAAGGGGGGAAATGACCTCGTTTGTCACAAGTTATATCTAGCTCTCTACTGCTCCCTCATGAGCTTAAAAACAGAGGCACAAAGAAGAAGTATTTTGAATTTTTAAAGATAGCACATGACAAATTTACTTGGAATGGTAGGAAATACCATGCATAGGGAGATATGGTGGACTCAGCTGGCAAGAAAGTTTGGCTTTGGGGATTGGATGCACGAGTGAACCATACACCCAGTACGAATTTTTAGGCTTAGCAAAAAAGGTATTTGAAGCAAACATCTATCAATAACCGGTAATAGAACAACATAAGACATTTACCGGTCATAACCATAAAAACTCTACACCATCTCCCTTGTTGACCAAACAATTCTTTTGATGGAAAGATTAGCACTATGAATTAACAACTGTGAAAAACCACACAATTTCAAGCTTTCAACCATATTTCTTTACTAATCAATTTCACTCAAATAACCAGCAAGTTTAAACATTCAACTTAACATCTCAAAACAATTGAGAAGCATCAAGTATCCACACCATGATCTACAAAACTATGCAGGCTTTTCATTTTATTCTATCATCACACAAATAGCATTTTGTCGCATTGACAATTCAAGCGATTTTTCAAAAACAACTCTCCAACAAGTATAAGTGAAGAACAAGAGAGTTTAACTTAACAACTAGCAGCTCTAAACAAGATAAAAGCTAAAAGCGAGAGCTTACTAGAAAACAGACAGTAGCTAAGAATACTCAAAAAGATATAAGCGAAGCAAAGGAGTATTCAAACGAAAAAGCGGAGCGTGTCTCTCTCCCACACAAATAAAGCTAGGATCCAACAAAGATATGACTATCAAACAAACTAACAAAAATGAAAGTAAAAAGACGCTCCAAGCATAGCACATAATATGTAAAGTGATAAAAATGAAGTTCAACAAAGACGACCTTATGATAGTCGATGAAGATGAGGGGATGCCTTGGGCATCCCCAAGCTTTGACTCTTTATAGTTCTTGATATTCAGAGGGGGTGCCATGGGGGCATCCCCAAGCTTGAGCTTTGATCCATCCTCGATTTCTTCATATTCCTCTCCTTTGGAACTTAAAAACTCTCTTCACACAAAACTTCTCATAATTTGATTAGAGGGTTAGTGCTCATAAATTAAAATGCACATGTGTTCAACTCATGAAAAATTGCAAACCAACTTCATTAAACATTAGCTACTGTTTACTAAGCCTCAATGTGGCACTCTACCCCTAGAGTATCACATATGACGATGATAAAGAGGCAAATGCAAAATAAAAGTAGAATCTGTCAAAATCTGAACAGTCTGTAAAGATCGAATTTTTCGAGGCACTTCTGCAGCTCAAATCAAAAAACTTAAAACTAACGAAAGATAGATAAAAGCATCAGGCCTTCTGTAAAAAATTATCAGAAAAAGATAAAATTCTGACTATTTTATGATTTTCGTGCAACAGGCGCACAGAATCTGTTTTGGACAGCAACACAATACCTCGCACTTTCAATGCATAGAGGCTAAACTTGGCACAAAAAACCAAAAGAAAAAGATACAATGAATTTGCTACAGAGGTAATAACTTCATGACTCAAGAAAATCAAAAAGCAAACTTAAAATAAAAGATGGGTTGCCTCCCAACAAGCGCTTTTCTTTAACGCCTTTTAGCTAGGCGCAATGCCAAATATCAAGTTTTTTCGAAATCAAAGACATCATCATTCTTATCAAATTCATGAATTGTGGAACTTGGAAAAGGACCTCCAGCAATACTATTAGTACCAACAATTGGTGGAGCAAAAGTAGTTTTACCCACTAGGGCTCCTCCCTTAAAATCCTTTGAAATTTGAGCTTCCTTCACCATCCTCAACTCCTCTTTTCCTGCAAATGATGTATTAATTTTAGTAGTATTCTTTGGCACAAATATAAATTTAGGTACTTTGGGGACCGAAGAGTCTCTCTTTTTAAATTTATATGGAGAAAAGGGTGCTCCCGAGGTATCAATTGCTTCCCCCAATTTATCAATTCGATTAATAGCTCTTGTAGCTTCAAGGGACTTAATTCTTTTAGCAATGTCTTTTAGGCGCCCATCAAGCTTGTTAATACCATCAAGAATTCCCTTATCTATTTCTCTTATCATATCCACACTTCGTACATTATCTTCTATAACTTCTATCCTTTGCATGACATGTTCTAAAGTGATTTCAATTTTACGATCATTAGTTGGTGGAATCCCCACAAGACCCTCTATAACATTAAAAGCTTCCAAAGCATTAATTCCTAGGAAGTTTCCACCTGTGATAGTATCTAGGACATACCTATACCAACTTGTAATGCCAATATAAAAATTTCTAAGGAGAACAGTGGCCAAAGGTTTTTTAGCGGATCTATGACGAGCATCATTAATTCTATACCAAGCATCTTTCAAACTCTCCCCACCTCTTTGTTTGAAGGTGAGGACTTCGGACTCGGGTGTCTCAACGGGAGGAAAAGAACTAGTCATGAGGATGAGATAAAATAACAAGAAAGGAATAAAGACTACACTAATTTTTTTTTGGGTTTTGAAATTTTGAAACAGGAAAATAAATTAAATGAGATATAAAGCAAGCAAGACAAAAACAAAGTAAAGAGATTGAGAGTATGAGACTCCCCTTGCTGTAGCTCCAAAGTCCCCGGCAACGGCGCCAGAAAACTGCTTGATGGTAGATATTGATAAGTTGGGTAGTGCCCCAAGTGAAGGCGGAATTGTAGCTAGTAGAAGTTTTCCCTCGTTTAACGAACCGAGGCTTATCGAACCAGTAGGACTTTGAAATCAACAACGAGGTGAATGTTGAAGATCTCTGGCGCTTGACCTTCAACAGATGTGGACCTGCACACACTTAACCAAAATACTTTGCCCCCAACGGCGAAAATGTTGTCAATCTTTCCGGTCTCGCAGAAAACAAAGCGGTTAATTGTATGATGAAATAGATAAAATATGAAAAGTGACCAGAGGAGTAATGATGATTAAAAGCAAGTAAATGAGGTTGTAAACAATGTAAAAAGATGGACCGGGGGCCATGGGTTCACTAGTGGAGTCTCTCAAGTAAATAAAATATGCATGTGATGGGTAAACGAATTACAGCTAGGCAATTGACAAGATCATGACACAAACCCAATTTAGCTATTACAAAAAGGACATGATAATATTTATGGAGGCATCACGACAAGGAACAAAGACCGTTGAGTCCAACTGCGTCTTTGTCTAAAAAGTCCACCGTGGGATCGCTATCCAGCCTGTCACCCAACGGTATTAAGTTGCAAGCAACAGACAATTGCATTAAGTAAAGTGCATGAAGTAAGCAATACTAATATCAAAAGAGACATTAACACCGCCGTTTTACCCTTAGTAGCAACAGCACACCCTCGCCCTTAGACGTTTCTATCACTCGTGCCCAAGAACAAAAGGGGGCATGAACCCACTATCTAGCATAAATACCCTCTCTTGGAGATACACACAATCACTTGGCCAAAGTAACTACGCACATCAGAGAGCACGTTAGAACATAAATTACTCATATAAGAATCATGCACAATCTGAACATAACTTCATAATCAATCGGATCCAAGCAAACACATCACATAGCATTACAATAATCGATCTTGATCATGTTAGGAAGCTCACAAGATCATAAGACATGAAGCACAAGAGAGAGAGACTACCAACTAGCTACTGCCATGGATCCGTAGTCCAAGGTCAGACTACTCACAAATCATCCCGGAGGAAGGCATGGCAATGAAGAGCCCTCCGGGATCGATCTCCCCTCTGGCAGAGTGTCGGGATCAGCTTCAGATTGGACCCCGAACTAGGGTTTTCGGTGACGGCGCGTCGGGGTCGAGTTTCTAGAAAATAATGGCTGCCTCGACGTTTTTAGGTTTTTAGGGATTTTATAGGTGTTGGAGGGGGCCGAGGGGGTGCCTCAGGAGCAGGGGCGGGCCCCACCCGCGGGTCCTAGAGGGGCCGTGGCAGGAGGCCGCCTGCGCCCTATGGGTGGCCCCTCAGGCTCCCCTTTGGTCTTCTGGTGTCTTTCGTCGAGTAAAAATTCTCCGTAAATTTTCGTCCAATTCCGAGAATATTTCCAGAAGTAAATTTTCTGAAATACAAAAACAGCAAAAACAGGGAACTAGTGCTTAGCATCTTGTCAATAGTTAGTCCGACAAAATGCATAAAAATGATATAAATGACAGTAAAAACATGTGACAATATCACAATACTAGCATGGATCACTCAAAAATTATAGATATGTTTGAGACGTATCAACCGGCTGTGAGGTCGTCATGGATCTGTCGATTGATGAGGTCAGTCATTGCTGCGGAGCTCGCCAGGGATGTCCAGCTTGCTGGGAACCTCGGGATGCTCGGAGGTGGCCGGAGGTCGCGCCCGTCCGTAGAGGAGAGATGCCGGGGAGAAGGCAGGGCGGAGGCAACGTGGGGCGGAGGAGGGGTAGAGGCGAGGTGGGGCGGAGGAGGGGCGGGGCGGTGGTGGGGCGGAGGCAGGGCGGAACGGCTGAGGCGGAGGCAGGTCGGTGGTGCGGCGGTGGCGGCTGAACCCTAGGAATCCTCTGGAACCATGCCTCGCTAGATGGGGAGAGAAAGAAACGGGTCGTGCTGGGTGCTACCGAGTCGCGGGTGGGACTCGGGATGGATGGCGTTTTCCTTCCTTCCCTCCAGTGGCATCCTATCGTAAATACAATATTTGAGAAGGGTAACTCTACGTAACGATTTGTTTCAGAGCGAGGAAGCTCAGGAAACGACCTAGAATCAGGTCGGGGCTGGATTCTGGAAACGCGAAGGAAGGCAGCTTCGCGGTGGGGTGAAGCAGGCCAGAAGCAGAGACATCTTTTGGGCTTAAGCTTCTGTGGACCTAGAAGCCTGTCTACAAGCCCAAAAGAAGTGTGCCTTATGTGGCCCACTTGCCAGACGAGAAGAAAATACTTAAAATTATAAACGCGGAGAGAAGACTCGAACTTCCGACAAACTAGCTCCCGTACGACGATCACCAACCACCACAACCGACAAGTGTGTTTTTTCATAGTACAAACCACCATTGTATTATTGAGAAACAAAGTGAGCGCACAAATTATTTGCTTCTACTAGTGGGACCATATCGGTACATAGTAGTAAGGTGTTGTATAAAATATATACATGGGTGTTTTTGCAAAAACCTGATGCCATGTGTTGGCTCGAGAACTATTTGGGACTATTTTTACACCGCAGCAAGTTTTAGTACGATCTGACACATTTTATAGGTAGTGGGACTAATTTGCATATCGTGAACAACTATTGAGATCTCGGATGTGTATGGCTCTTTGATTTATATATTGTAGTTGGATGACAGTTAGCACTTATAAATGTACACGTTGGTTAAATTTATCGATGCACCGTCTTGAAACTCAGCTAGTTAGACACTAACCAGCAGCGAACAGTTCTCTACAGAGATCCACGGTGGACTACCTCGACGAGAACATGGAGGTCCTATCTCAGATAAACTAATCAATGGACTAATATGTTTTTTGTTTAATTAACTTATTATATTTATTTTCAGTTAATATTACATAATTTAGCTCAGATATCATATATATTTTTTGATTTTGCTAATTTTAAGCTTAAGTTAGTGCTTAGTCAAGTTATGCATCGTCAGATTTGCACGCGATTCTTGCATCTGTAAGTTATTGCAACTCAGAATTTTCCAGTTGCATACGACCGAGAAAAATACTCTGGACCGTTAGATTTGGTTTGTGATTCGTGCTAGGTATGAGTTGCAACATGGGTTGTATCTGGTATTGCATGACGTCAGCTAAGAATTAAATTAATTTTCAGTCGACCGAGAATTAGTCACACCTAATAAATATTTAGTTATATTGCCTTTCAAATATAAATTTTTAATATTATCATGATTTACATAAAATGGGTGATGGGGCTGGTTGTATTCAAGAATCAAGTGACATTTCGATTTCAAGTGAAGATGATGGCATCGAGCAACAAAAGAAAAGCGACGTGGATATCGAAGAGGACCATGGTGAAGTTCAAGCACATGTGTTACTTGAATATCCTGAACTAAGGATGACCTTATGCTGAGAGTAGGTTTTGTTGTCAAGACATGGTTGGAAACCATGCTAGCTAGTTTGGTTCGTGTAAAACCTTCTTCTATTCTGACTTCACTTCATTAAAAGATTGAAAGTACCTCGGCAGGTGAGCGAGCTAGCTAGCGCAGCGCGGACATATGTCTTGCTACTTGGGTGGTCTTTGTTTAGCGCAGAAGCATGCTATTGCTTTTATTTTTTGCGAAAATGACCATGACATTAAAAGAAACACAGGGCAGTACAAAACAGCTCAACAAAAATGGAAATTACAATGAGATCCTTGAGATGCCCTTCGTCTTCAACCTCCAGCCGTGTCGACGGCGCGCCGCCGCTGCCGCTCCTTGCAGAGACGGCCTGGCGTTGTTGGTTGTGGACGGGAAGTCGCCGAACGGGTCAAGAAGACCACATCTGTCCCAGAGCCGAAGAAGAAGGATGAACCGCCAATGAAGCTCCATGACGATCTGAAGACCGCCACCACCAAAAGAAATCCTCGAGAACCACACCACTCTCACAAGCTTCTCGACGTCGCCACCGAGATGGGGCTTAAGCTGGGGAGACATTATTGCAAGAAGCGCCGCCGCCATCAACAAAGCGTCGCCCCGACAAACCTAGACACTAAACTAGAAA
Organism: Puccinellia tenuiflora; assembly: GCA_012064385.1. Lineage (NCBI taxonomy): Eukaryota > Viridiplantae > Streptophyta > Magnoliopsida > Poales > Poaceae > Puccinellia > Puccinellia tenuiflora. The sequence goes on from QRDG01000086.1 coordinate 286,466, forward strand.
AACGGAGCCTTCCCGCCGAAGAGGGCCGAGATCCACCATGCCTCCATGGCCCGAAGGACACAGAGGCGGGGCAGACCTGCGGCGGCGCCGACAGAAGACGCGAGATCCAATCGCCAAAGGCTCCTGGCGGCTGGAGAGACGAAACTGTACGTTAAAGTTTTTTTCGAGAGGTCAAGCATGCTATTGCTTTGCATATCTGTACAAGTCGTATTTGAGTCAGGCGCGGGTCCTGCTAGTGTCCGGCCTGGAGAATTGCTTCCTGCTTCCCGTGAGACCGTGACCTATACATGGCGTGCGTCGTCTCGCTCGCGGACAAAACCACCGATCCAGCGGGCATACACCATGGAAGCGGTACCGTCCTCCACCGTCGTCGACGCAATAGTTGATGGCATGGATCACACGTTCACTGGGCACCCCAAGAGAAAGGTATGATGCAGCGTAGCAGTAATGTTCCCTTGATTACAAAACCAAGGTTATCGAATCCAGTATGACTTGGAGAAGGCTTAGGAAGGTGTCAACGGCGACGTTTACGACAATTGACGTGGACCTGCACACAACCACAAACAAACTACTTTGCCCCAACGAAACAGAGAGGTTGTCAATCTCTCCGGCTTGCTGAACACAAAGAATTAAATATGCAAGTGTAAAATTTGATGAGAGCAAAATATGACCAGCGAGCAAATGAGTACGGAAAGCTATTAAAACGATTGTAAACAGTGTAGGAAAATATGACCGGGGTCCACAGATAACTAGTGGAGTCTCTCCAGAAGATATGCATGATGGGTAAACAAATTACAGCAAGACAATTGACAAAATTGTGGGCGCATAAATTTGCTATCATAAAACAATATAGTTCAGCGTTTCATCTAATATGGGCATTACGTCAAAATACATAGACCGTTATCCAACTGCGTCTATGACTAATAATCCACCCCCGAGATCGCTATCCAGCATGTCTCCCAGAAGTATTAAGTTGCAATCAACATATCATTGCAATTAGCACTGTGCATAAAATAAGCAATGTAATAACACAAAGAAATAACACCGCTGTTTTCTCCCTAGTGGAAACAACACAATCTTGGCATTAGCGTTTCTGTCAGTCACACTCTGCGCAAAAATGCATAAACCCACTATCTAGCATAAATACTCTCTCTAAAGAATACTAACAATTACTTGACCAAAACATCCACTAGCATCAGAGAGTATGCAAAATCATAGATAAAACATAACACATAGATGAACATGAGCAATGATTTCCACAATTCATCGGATCCAAGCAAACACATTATGTAGCAATTACAGATAATATGACTTTGATCATGTAGGGAAGCTCACAAGATCTAAACAATGGAATACAAGGAGAAGAGACAACCATCTAGCTATTGCCATGGACCCGTGATGACATGGATCACACGTTCGCTGGGAACTGATGATGTGGATCACACGTTCGCTAGGGAACCCCAAGAGGAAGGTATGATGCAGTACAGAAGCAGTTTTCCCTTGATTACAAAACCAAGGTTATCGAACCAGTAGGACTTTGAGAAGGCTTGGCAAGGTGTCAATGGCGCCATTTAACAATAATTGATGTGGACCTACACAAAATCACAAACAAACTACTTTGCCCCCACGAAACAGAGAGGTTGTTAATCTCTCTGGCTTGCTGAACACAACGAATTAAATGTGTGGCTGTAAAAAATGATGAGAGTGAATTATGACCAGCGAGCAAATGATGATGAAAAGCTACTAAAACGGTTGTAAACAAGGTAGGAAAATAGGACCGGAATCCACAGTTCACTAGCGTTGTCTCTCCAGAAGATATACATCATGGGTAACAAATTACAGCACGACAATTGACAGAATTGTGGGCGCACAACAAGACTATCATAAAACAATATAGTTCACCGTTTCATCTAATATGGGCATTACGCCAAAATACATAGACTGTTATCGAACTGCATCTATGACTAATAATCCACTCCGGGGTCGCTATCCAGCATGTCACCCAAAAGTATTAAGTTGCAAGCAACAGATCATTGCAATAAGCAAAGTGCATAATGTAAGCAATGTAAATAACACAAGGAAATCACACCATTGTTTTCTCCCTAGTGGCAACAGCACATCTCTTGTCTTAATCTTTTCTGTCAACCCGAGCTCAGGCAAGAGAGGCATGAACCCACTATCTAGCATAAATACTCCCTCATACAACACTAATAATTACTTGGCAAAGCATCCACTAGCATCGGAGAGCATGCAAGATCATAGATAAAACACAACACATAGATAAACAAAAGTAATGACTTCCACAATTCATCGGATCCATGCAAACACAATCATGTATAAGTTACAGATAATATGATCTTGATCATGATAGGCAGCTCACAAGATCTAAGCAATGGAATACAAGGAAGAGAGACAACCATCTAGCTACTGCTATGGACCCGTAGTCCCGTGCCAGACTACTCACACATCACTCCGGAGGCAGGCATGGTGGTGTAGATGCCTCCGGTGTTGAATCGCCTCTCTGGCAGGGTGCCGGGAAGAGCTGCAAAACCCTCCCGAACTAGGGTTGGAGATGGTGGCGGCCTCGGATGTCTTCTAGAAAATATGATCGGGTATCTAGGGTTTTCGGGGCGAAGACCAATTTATAGGCAAAGAGACGACTCAAGGCAACGAAGGAGGGCGCCAGTTGGGCCCCAGGCGTGGCCTAGGGTGGGGCCGCGCCTAGAGGGCATCTGGAGGCTTGGAGCCTCCCCTCCGGGCGTCCTTCGGGTTCCGTCTTTGTTTCAACTTGGAAATAAATCACGTAAATTTTCAACGCGTTCCGAAAAACTTCACAGAACAACTTTTCTGAAACAAAAAGACAGCAGAAAACAGGAACTGGCACTGGGCATCTTGTTAATAGGTTAGTTCCATAAATCATGCCAAAATGGTATAAAAACATTATAAAAACATGTGGCACTGATATATAATCAAGCATGGAACATAAAAAATTATAGATACGTCGGAGATGTATCAGCATCCCCAAGTTTAACTCCTGCTCGTCCTCGAGTAGGTAAGTGATAACAAAATAATTTTTGAAGTGACATGCTACCAACACAATCTTGATCACGTAATCATGTAAAGCATATGAACTGAGTGCAATGATCCAAAACAAAGGTTCATCGAATGAAACAAACAATGATTAACCAGGTATAACATCTAAGCAAGAATTCACTAGAAAAGCGTACCTTGGAGATTTAAAAGTATAACACTTGACAATGATTGATATCTCACAAAGCAATATTAGTTCAACAAAGGGGTTTGGCCAACAAAAAGGAAGAGTTAAGTTTTCAGCAAAAAGCTTCAACTTGCAACTTGTTTATCTCAAGATAAAGTCAATACAAAGTTTTCACAGTTAGACACAAAGATAACATGAAGTAAAACATGAACCAAAGTTGATACTAAGTGACTGCTTGAGGGGGTTAAGAAGGAAGAGGAAGATTGACTCAACATAAAAGTAAAAAAAATGCACTTAGCAGAGGGAAGCAGGGATTAGTCATGTGCTAGAGCTTTTTATTATTTTTTGATTTTTGACAGAAGTAAAACAATTTTGAGATATGCATGCTTTCGTCAACGACTTCACAATAGAGAAACTAGCTAATCCCCCATTTCAAGCAAGACTTTTAGACTTTTGAGAGCGGTTGGTTTAAGAGGAATGAGGTCGCTCCTCTTTTCTACTTTGTTTCACCACTAGCCAATGTTTTGACTGATTTCTCAGGTTTTCATTGCGCGGAGGAGAATGGTGAGTTATATTTATATTTTGCTTAAGCCACTCTCGGGTCAAATTCAAGTGAGGACGTGAACCATCAACACCGGGTGAACGGGGGGAAATGACCTTGCTTGTAAAAGGTTATATCTAGCTTCCTACTGCTTCCTCATGAGTTTAAAAACAGAGGCACAAAAAGGATAATTTTGAAAGTTTTAAAGATAGCACATGAAAAATTTACTTGGAGTGGCAAGGAAATACCACATGTAGGTAGGTATGGTGGACACAAATGGCAATGATATTTGGCTCATGGATTTGAATGCACGAGAAGTATTCCCTCTCAGTACGGAATTTTTGGCTTAGCAGGATATCAAGCAAACACATAACATCAACTTGGTTCAATGAATGACTACAGATATACATTATGCATAACCACTAGACTTCACACCGTCTACCTTGTTAGCCAAACCAACTCTTTGCAAAAAGAATATCTAGACTTTGAGAACTACCAAGCAGGACAAGCACCACAATTTTAAAGCTTTACAGTAGTTCTTCACTAATCTATTCTTACTAGATGATCCACAAGTTTAAGCATTAATCTACTTCATATCTCTAAACAATTGACAAGTATCAAAGATTCAAGACAATGATTTACAAGATTAAGCAGCACTTTTTGCACTTCCTACATGATAATTTCCAATCAACCAAACACCAATCAACTTATTTGAAACAAAACTAAAAGGGTGAAACAACAAGGGCAATACTTCCTAACTACAAAAGCTAATAGCTCTGAACAAAAGATGCTTGAAAACAAGAGCTGGAAGCACAATAACAAAGGCTAAACACTCAACACATATAAGTGAAGAACAAGAGTGTATAATGAAAAAGCAGAGCGTGTCTCTCTCCAAACAAGCATGCATGGATCCAAATTATTGCAAAGACCAGAGAACTAAACACAAACAAACTGAAAATAAAAACAAACTGACGCTCCAAGAACAGCACATAATGTGTAAAGAAATAAAAATATAGTACCATGAGAGAAACCGATGATTGTTGATGAAGAAGGGGATGCCTTGGGCATCCCCAAGCTTAGACGCTTGTGACTTCTTGAATATTTAAGAGGAGGGTCCATGGGGATCCTCCCCAAGCTTAGGCTTTTATCCCTTCTTGATCTTCCTTCATCACCTCACACTTGGATACTTGAAAACCTCCTTCACGCAAAACTTATAGCAACTTCATTAGAGGGGTTAGTCCACAAAAATAATATCTTCCTTCAGTTTCAAAGCACATATCATGAACTTATTTTTTTACAACATTATCTACTGTCACAAAGGTCTAAGTAAAGCTCTAGCTTTGAAAAAAATTCACACTGCTCGCGAAAGAAGCAATGCAAAACTGAGGACAAAATCTGTCAAAAACAGAACAAACTGTAAAGATGAATTTTTTCGGGGCACTTCTGGACCTCAAATCAGAAAACTTAAAACTAGAGAAAGGTATACAAAACCCTGGTTCTTGCTTTCAAAAATTTACAGCCATAGATAACGTTCTGTGATGTTTTGGATTTTCGAACTGTGAAGAACAGAAATCTGTTTCTAGACAGCAAACTCACAAATTAGTCTTCCTCTCTTTAGAGGCTTTTTTTGGCACCAAAAACCAAAACAAAAAGATACAAGGGAGTTGTTACAGAAGCAAAATCACCGAAAAACTCAAACAAACCAAAAAGAAACATAAGGTAAAATAAAATGGGTAGCCTCCCATAAGCGCTTTTCTTTAACGCCTTTTAGCTAGGCAAAAAGGGCAAATTCAAGTTTTATCAATAGAGCCCAATTCAAAACCACTCTTTGGCGTAGCAATAGAATCAAAAGGTTTCTTTATCCTCTTCCTAGGGAAATGTTCCACCCCTTTTTTCAGTGGGAATTGAAATTTAATATTGCCCACTCTCATATCAATAATTGCGCCAACAGTTCTAAGAAACTGTCTTCCCAAAACAATAGGACAAGGAAGCTTAAAATCAAGATCCATAATAATGAAATCAACGGGAACATAATTACCATTAACCATGACGAGAACATCATCTATTTTACCCAAAGGTGTATACGAAGTGGCATCAAGAAAATTCACATTCAAATCACAATCTTTTAGTGGTCCAAGATCAAGGGCATCAAATAACTTTTTTGGCATAATAGAAATAATAGAACCAAGATCACACAAAGACTTTTTTGGCATAATAGAAATAATAGAACCAAGATCACACAAAGCATTACACTCAAAATCATTTACTTTCATTTTAATGGTAGGTTCCCAAGCATCCTGTAATTTCCTAGGAATAGAGAATTCACATTTAAGCTTTTCTTCTCTCACCTCAATGAGAGCATTAGTAATATACTTAGCAAAAGCCAAGTTCATTTTACTAGCATTAGGTGTTTTAGCAAGCTTTTGTAAAAACTTTATAACTTCATTATGGTTACAATTATCAAAATCAAGATCATTGTCATAAAAAATAACAGGAGCATTATCACCTAAAGAATCCATATTATCAAAACTATTTTCAGCATTTTTATCAACAACAGTTTCTGTGTTGACTGAAAGTTTTGGGTTTTTTTAGGTATGGTAGAAATTTTCCCAACTCCAATTCTTTTACCATTAGCATATTTAGGTGTTGTAGATGACTCTTGAGCATTCAACATTTTAATATCCTCATTAGTATAAATAGTACAAACATTAGCAACCTTACTAATTTCAGCAATTTCAACCTCTTTTTCTTCTCTTTCCCACCTAGCATGTAATTCGGCCAACATTCTTATATTATTATAAATTGTATATTGTATGGAATTTAAAGTTTTATGTTCCTTAACATCATGAGGCAAAATTTTTATTTTAAGGAAATCAACTTCATGAGATAGACTATCAACTTTTATAACAAGATTATCAAGTTTCTCTAGTTTTTCATCAACAATTTTATTGAAAGCCTTTTGTGAGGTGATAAAATATTTAAGCATGCTTTCAAGATCAGAGGAGACACCTCTATTATTGTTGTAATAATTACCATAAGAATTGTCATAAAGATTACCATTATTCGAAGGATAAGGTTTATAATTATTATTACCAAAGTTGTTCCTATAAGCATTATTATTGAAGTTATTTTTAACAAAAGTAACATCAACTTGCTCCTCTTGAGCAACCAAAGAACATTATTGGGATCAATAGGAACTTGTTTGCTAGCAAGCATAGACATAATCATATCAACCTTGTCACTCAAAGAGGAGATATCCTTTACAGAATTTACCTTCGTACCACTAGGAGCTCTCTCGGTGTGCCATTGCAAATAATTTGCCATCATTTCATCCAAGAGTTTTGTTGCAACACCTAATGTGGTGGACATGAAGGTACCTCCAGCGTAGTCAGTCCAAGTGGACATGGTAGGTTCCTTGAAGAAAAATTTAATCCTGCATAATAAGTTTGGATGACGATCCAAGTAGTCAGTCCATGAGTGGGACAGTTTTTAACTAGAGATTTCATTCTTTCCCAAGCTTGAGCAACATGTTCATTATCAAATTGTTTAAAGTTCATAATGTTACTCCTTAGTTGTATAATTTTTGCAGGTGGATAATACTACCCAATGAAAGCATCTTTGCATTTAGTCCAAGAATCAATACTATTCCTAGGCAAAGACAATAACCAATCTTTAGCACGTCCTCTTAAGGAAGAAGGAAAAAGTTTCTATTTTATGATGTCGCCCTCTACTTCTTTATATTTTTTCATATCACATAACTCAACAAAGTTATTTAAATGAGAGGCGGCATCATCACCACTAGCACCAGAAAATTGCTCTTTCATGACAAGATTTAACAGAGCAGGCTTTATCTCATAAAATTCAGCTGTGGAAGCCGGTGGAGCAATAGGTGTGCATATAAAGTCATCATTATTCGTGCTAGTGAAGTCACACAACTTGGTGTTCTCAGCTGAACCCATTTCCACAATATAAAAGCAAGAAACTAAGCGAAACAAAAAGAGACTAGTTGCTGGATTTTTTTTTTGTGTTTTTCAGTTTTAGAGCAAACGAAAGGCAAAACAAGACTAAAAAAAATATACTAAGCAAGACAATAACAAAGTAAAGTGAAAGGATGTGTGAAACTCCCCTAGCTGAAGCTTCCAAGTCCCCGGCAACGGCGCCAGAAAAGAACTTGCTAGCGTGTTGACGGAAGACTTGGTAGTTCGAGAAGCCTTCTTCAAATCCCCGGCAACGGCGCCAGAAAAGAAGCTTGATGACGTGGATCACACGTTCGCTGGGGAGCCCCAGGAGGAAGGTATGATGTAGTACAGAAGCAGTTTTCCCTTGATTACAACACCAAGGTTATCGAACCAGTAGGACTTGGAGAAGGCTTAGCAAGGTGTCAACGGCGCCGTTTAACAATAATTGACGTGGACCTGCACACAATCACAAACAAACTACTTTGCCCCAATGAAACAGAGAGGTTGTCAATCTCTCCGGCTTGCTGAACACAAAGAATTAATTGTGTCGATGTAAAATATGATGAGAGTGAATTATGACCAGTGAGCAAATGATGATGAAAAGTTATTAAAACGGTTGTAAATAATGTAGGAAAATATGACCGGGATCTACAGTTCATTAGCGGTGTCTCTCCAGAAGATATACATGATGGGTAAACAAATTACAGCATGGCAATTGATAGAATTGTGGGCGCACAACAAGGCTATCATAAAACAATATAGTTCACCGTTTCATCTAATATGGGCATTACGTCAAAATACATAGACCGTTGTCGAACTGCATCTATGACTAATAATACACTCTGGGATCGCTATCCAGCATGTCACCCAAAAGTATTAAGTTGCAAGCAACAGATCATTGCAATAAGCAATGGAGCACAAGGAAGAGAGACAACCATCTAGATATTGCTTTGGACCCGTAGTCCCGTGGTGGACTACTCATGCATCAATCCGGAGGCAGGAATGGTGGTGTAGATACCTCCGGTGTCGATTCCCCTCTCCGACAGGGTGTCGGGAAGAGCTGCAGAACCCTCCCGAATTAGGGTTGGAGATGGCGGTGGCCTCGGATGTCTTCTAGAAAATATGATCGGGTATCTAGGGTTTTCGGGGCGAAGACCAATTTATAGGCAAAGAGGCGACTCGAGGCGACGAAGGAGGGCGCCAGTTGGGCACCAGGCGCGGCCTAGGGTGGGGCTGCGCCTAGAGGGCGTCTGGAGGCTTGGAGCCTCCCCTTAGGGCGTCCTTCGGGTTCCTTCTTTGTTTCAAGTTGGAAATAAATCACGTAAATTTTCAGCGCGTTCCGAGAAATTTCACAGAACAACTTTTCTGGAAAAAAAGACAGCAGAAAACAGGAACTGGCACTGGGCATCTTGTTAATAGGTTGGTTCCATAAATCATGCGAAAATGATATAAAAACATTATAAAAACATGTCGCACTGATATATAATCAAGCATTGAACATAAAAAATTATAGATATGTCGGAGACGTATCAGGAACCCGAAGAGGAAGGTATGATGCAGCGTAGCACTAGTTTTCCCTTGATTACAAAAACCAAGGTTATCGAAACCAGTAGGACTTGGAGAAGGCTTAGCAAGGTGTCAATGACGCCGTTTAGGACAATTGACGTGGACCTGCACACAATCACAGACAAACTACTTTGCCCCAACGAAACAGAGAGGTTGTCAATCTCTCCGGCTTGCTGAACACAAAGAATTAAATGTGCAAGTGTAAAATATGATGAGAATGAAATATGACCAGCGAGCAAATGAGTACGGAAAGCTATTAAAACGGTTGTAAACAGTGTAGGAAAATAGGACCAGGGTGCACAGATAACCAGTGGTGTCTCTCCAGAAGATATGCATGATGGGTAAATAAATTACAGCAAGACAATTGACAAAATTGTGGGCGCATAACAATGCTATCATAAAACAATATAGTTCACTATTTCATCTAATATAGCTATTACATCAATATAGTTCACCGTTTCATCTCCGTCTTTCTCCTTTGTTTATCACTAGCCAATGTTTGACTGATTTCTTAGGTTTACACAGTGTGGAGGAGAGATTAATGATGTTGAATTTATATTTTGTGGACTGGGAACCCTTGGCCAACTCTCGGCAAATTTAAGTGAGCACGTAATCCAAGCTCACCAGGTGAAAGGGGGAAATAACCTTGCTTGACACAGGATATAACTAACTTCCTTACTACTTCCTTATTAGCTAAAAACAGAGATACAAAAAGGAATATTTTGAGAGTTTAAAGGTAGCACATGAAAAATTAACTTGGGGTGGCAAGGAAATACCACATGTAGGTAGGTATGGTGGACACAAATGACAAAGATATTTGGCTCAGGGATTTGGATGCACGAGAAGTATTCCCTCTCATTACAGAGTTTTTAGGCTTAGGAAGATATCAAGCAAACACATAACAGCAACTTGGTTCAATGAATGACTACAGATATACATTAAGCATAGCCATTAGACTTCACACCGTCTACTTGTTAGCCAAACTATCTCTTTGCAAAACGAATATCTAGACTTTGAGAGCTACCAAGCAGGACAAGCGCCATAATTTTAAGCTTTACGGTAGTTATTTACTAATCCATTCTTAAGTAAATGATCCACAAGTTTAAGCATTAATCTACTTTATATCTCTAAACAATTGACAAGTATCAAATATTCAAGACAATGATCTACAAGATTATGCAAGCACTTCTTTTCACACTTCCAACATAATCATTTCCTTTCAACCAAACACCAATCAATTTATTTGAAACAACTAAAAGTGAGAACACAAGATAGTACTTCCTAACTACAAAATCAATAGCTCTGAACAAGAGATACATGAAAAACAAGAGCTAGCAGTAATAATAATAAAAGCTAAACACTCAACACATATAAGTGAAGAACATGACTGTTTTATGAAAAAGCGGAGCGTGTCTCTCTCCCAAACAAGCATGCAAGGATCCAATTTATTGCAAAGACCAGAGAACAAAACATAAACAAACTGAAAGTAAAAACAAATTGACGCTCCAAGAACAACACTTAATGAGTAAAGGAATAAAAATATAGTACCATGAGAAAAACTGATGATCGTTGATGAAGAAGGGGATGCCTATGCTTGTGACTTCTTGAATATTGCAGAGGAGGGTCCATGGGGGAGCCTCCCAAGCTTGAGATTTTATCCCTTCTTGATCTTCATTCATCACCTCGCTCTTGAATACTTGAAAACTTCCTTCACTCAAAACTTATAATAAACTTCATTAGAGGAGTTAGTCCACAAAAACAATATCTTCCTTCAGTTCCAAAGCACATATCATGAACTGATTTTTAAACATTAGCTACTTTCACCTAGATCTAAGTAAAGCTCTAGACCCCACAAGAACTTCACTTTGCCCGTAAAAGAAGCAATGCAAAACTAAGACATAATCTATCAAAAACAGAACAGACTGTAAAGACGAATTTTTTCGGGGTACTTCTGGACCTCAAATCAGAAAACTCAAAACTAGAGAAAGGTAGACAAAACCCTAATTCTTGCTGTAAAATTTTTTGCAGCCACACATGATGTTCTGTGATGTTTTTGGAATTTCAAACCGTGAAGAACAGAAATTTGTTTCTCGACAGCAAACTCACAAATTAGTTTTTCTCTCTTTAGAGGCTATTCTTCGCACACAAAAAAACAAAAAGAAAAGATATAAGGGAGTTGTTGCAGAGGTAACATCACCCAAACTCAAAGAAAACAAAAAGAAATAGTAGGTAAAAATAAAATGGGTTGCCTCCCGTAAGCGCTTTTCTTTAACGCCTTTTGGCTAGGCAAAAAGGCAAATTCAAGTTTTATCAATAGTACCAACTTCAAGATCAAAATCATCAAGGACATCTTCAGAGGAAAAACTAGCCCTACTAAGAGGACTCTTTGTTGATTCTTTAACCTCAACATGCTCAAAGACAGGATTTAAAATTTTAGTCTCTCCTATGTTTGATTTATTAAGAGGTTTTTCAATGATAGTAGGAGAGTTTAGGTTGTCTATATGGTTCGGTTTCGGTTCGGAACCTTGGGGACATACGTGAATTTAGGTCCCCTTCCTGCTGGAGCTTCCTTCTTTTTAATTTTGAATGAGGAAAAGGTTGTACTTAAGGCATCCATGGTTTCTTCCAATTTGCAATCCTCAAATTTTTGTCATCCTTGCCTTTATTGGTCTCAAGATTGTTAATTCTTCTATTTATATGTTTTAAAGATCCCTCAATATTGTTACTACTATCAAGTAGTTTCTTATCTATTTAAGTTATCCAATTCATGTTTGGCAAATTTTTCTCTAAGAAATCAAGCCTTTCCATGATGTGTTCCATTGTAACTTTAGTTTTAGGTTCATTAATTGGTGGAGTTCCAACTAAACTTTCAATGATATTGCAAGCCTCAACCGACGGAGTGACTAAGAAATTTCCACCTGTCAAAGTGTCTAGGACATACCTATACCGGCTTGTGATTCCAACATAAAAATTTCTAAGAAGGATAGTCTCTGAAAATTTCTTTGTGGAGCGGTGTTGGGAATAACTAATCCTATACCAAGCATCTTTTGAACTTTCTCCACCTATTTGTTTAAAATTACAAACTTCAACTTCATGAGATGGAGAAATAGGGGTGGAACTAGTCATGATAACTGGGCAAAACCGAAACAAGCTTGGTGCTGGAATTTTTAATTTTTTTGTGTTTTCAAGTTTTAGAGTAAACAAAAAGCAAAACAAGACTAACAAAAAATATACTAAGAAAGACAATAACAAAGTAAAGTGAAAGGATGTGTGAAACTCCCCTAGCTGAAGCTTCCAAGTCCCCGACAACGGCGCCAGAAAAGATTGTTGGCGTGTTGACGGGAAACTTGGTAGTTCGAGAAGTCTTCTTCAAATCCCCGGCAACGGCGCCAGAAAAGAGCTTGATGACGTGGATCACAAGTTCGCTGGAAATCCCAAGAGGAAGGTATGATGCACACGTACAACAGCTTAGCCCGCACGGTGGCGACCAGGGCATGGACAGAGAGGTCGGCGGCTGAGCTTGAGATAGCGAGGTGTCCTCCTCTAGGTTGCCGTCGAAGGCTGGTGGCCGAGCTCGACGCGAGGTAGCGGACGCTGCAGGTCATCCTTCGGGCGGAGGCACGCCATGGAAAGAAGACGCGGTGGGTCGCGGCGAGGCCGCACATCGCCTCGTCCATCTTCCCTGCAGGCAGCGGGCACAAAACAGAGAGAAAGAAATAGGCAACAGAAGAGATGAGAGAACCTGAGACCGGGGCGAGCCATGACGGCCAGCAACGCGGGAGCACACCGTCACTGAGGACAACTCTGTTTTTACCGATCGACGGTCAAACCAGCGCTGCAGGGTTCGAATTCGAGCCCTATAAATCGTACCAGCGGCGGCATTCGGACAGAGTTGTGCCCAGCAGGTAGCAGCCATGAATCTAGACGGACCGGAGCATAAAACCTATCAAGACCCGAAATGAAAACATGTGCAAGAAAATATCACGGACTAACAAAAAAAGGGAGAAGAACAGTACCTGGTGGGTACCCGGTGCAGATGAAAGAGCAGCAGCGACGGCGAGCAAGATGATTAGACGACCATAGAGGCATAGAGAAACACCGAGCGCGACCAGATGCGGAGCAGCAAATAGAGAAGGACGCGAGGACGATGACCGCTGACGAAGCCGAAGATGCCGAGCGCGGAGACGGCCGCGTACCGAGCTGGCAATCTCAATATTGCAGCGGCCGGAACATCCACTCCACTCCGCCGCCTGGATCCCTCCATCTGTGCGCCTCTCCACCTCCTGCTCCCGCTGCAGGATTTCTACGCTGCCACTATCCTCCATACCCTGCCTTACCGACGTCGTCGTTAGTGGAGGCGGGGCGGCTTCGAGGCAACGCCATGCGTCCTGATTCGGAGCAGCCGCCAACACTGCTGGTGTCGTGCGGCCAAACGGGAAAGCAGATGGCCGGGTCGAGGAGCACCGTCCAGGTTTGGGGCTATGGTGGGGAACCTGAAGCGGGAGGCGGCGGGAGCGGCACGGAGGAAGTCGGACACGGGAGGACAGTGAGGTCGTCGGGGATGCCGTGGTTGACCAGACGGAACACGCCTGGGTCCCGGCACGCCGCCGCCAGCTGCTCCCTGAAGCTACTGGACTCCTCGTCCTCGAGGTCCAGCATAGGCAGCTCCAGCCATGTGCCGCCTGCTGCTCCATGTATCGATTGAGATGGATCCGGATCCCCTGTTGGATCAAGCGACAGTCCAGTTGGGTCGCTGGATCTGGATGGGGATGGATCAGAGCAGGGGAGAGGGGAGATCTCACTGGAAGAGGACCCAGTAGGGTAAGGTGGGGCGTCCGCCGTACCTTAACTTTTGCAAGAAGAAAGTATGTAGGTGTGCACATCGCCGGCAGCCACCATGTATCACTGGTTGCGGCGTTTTTGCAAGGAAGTCCTCCGGGTTTGTCGTAATTCTGTATGGATCCTTCTTCTCATAGAACTGTGGATTGTGGATTTGATTTACCGTTTAGGGAGGGGTGTTTTTGCAAAACCGTCACGGCGCGCTCTGTTGGCCGTCGGATCGCCAGCCGACGGCGCGGATCGAATTACAGTAGCTACTGCAGCAAGCTACAGTAGCTACAGTCCTTAGAACCAGTGGCGGCGCCAGGATCTAATGGATGGGTATGCCCAAAATTTTTTTTTTGCTCTACAGATGTAGTATATGAACCACAAGCAAAATTTTGTTTGCTCTATAGATGTAGTATATGAACCACAAGCAAAAAAAAATTTTGCTCTACAGATGTAGTATACGAACCACAAGCAAGCATTATAGAAAGTTAGAAACTAGTAGGAGACTAGGAGAAAGCTGCAAGCAAATCAAGCAATCCACAAAATTGGGGGCTAGATGGCCGTACCTTCTGCGCTGCTCGGGGACGTGAGGCGCGGGCGGGTTCGGCGGGAGGGGCGCGGGCGGGGGGAGGAGCGCGGGTGGGCGGGGGGCGGGGCCGTCGCCTGCTCCGAGCTACATCGGCGGATCGGCCGGCCGGCGGCTGGTCGTGGACTCCAGGAGAGGAAGAGGAAAAGGGCAGCGTCTGTGCGTGCGTCGTGCGAGCAGTGTGTGGTTGCTGATGTGCACTTGCTCCTGGGCTGGGAAGTAACTACGTTTCTGTCTTAATGGGATGGGCGCCTGGGCCTAATATATACAAATTTTTTTGTGTCAAAATCTTGGGTATGCCATGGAATACAGGTGCATACACCTGCCGCCGCCACTGCTTAGAACAGTGCCCGAGCGCTGAGGAGTCGAGAATCAGTCTGTCTTTAATATATAGTATAGATATAGATATAGATATAGATATAGATGCCACGATATGCCTTCCGACCAAGGAATTTTCGCGATTATTGGAACCAAACTGTGTGTGCCTATCTCACGGACGACTATTGCTCACATGGCCTGGTGTTACGGAAAGATCTTCATGTCTGGAAGATAAAGAAGAGGAGTCTGCAGAACCTCTGTGATGCGTGGCCAAATGTGCACTCTTGGCTTGATATACCAGCTCCTATTTGGATCACGCCAAGGTTTTAGCTACTGGTGTGGAAAATAAGTAGTAGCCGGTTTAAATGTTTAATAGAACTAGAACATACCCTGCGCGTTGCAGCGAGATCCTTTAAAAAATTATATTGCGTACATAAAATTTTATATAAATAGTATGATACATAGAATAGTACGATACATGAAATTTTATATAAATAGTATGATACATAAAATTTTATATAAATAGTATGATACATAAAATCAATTTGTCATAGTCACATATACATAATTTATTTGACACGAAATATGTGTGTACTAATTAAAAAATATTAGCATAGAAAATTAAATGATTAAAAAGATGAATGATGTGTAATTGACATGTAGATATTAATAAATATTAGTGGAAATGATATGGATAAATGATTGGTTAGGAGAGTAGATGACGTGGATAGATTGCATGTAGAGATAGAAAATCATAAATGAAAGGTAAAAATGAAATGATTTGGTCCATGATTTGCTTTTCTATCGATTTATATGTGTGTGGAGCCCAAACCATTTTCTGTCTGGCCTCGATAAAGTTGTTTATTAGACAGGTTACGACTAACATGCGAGATTATTAGGCCACCAACCAGAAGAAAGCCATAGTGTGTTGACTCTGTTCTTCCCCTATAATCCTTCCTCCTATAATCCCTGTAGTATCATTTTTCCTCTATCCATCAGATTAGGATCGATTCTGCATGCACTGTGCAATTTGTTTTTGGTCCATGGAAAAGTTAGGAAGCGTGCAAAGACAGCAACACCGTGCATGCGTGCTGCGCCTAATTTTATCCTACTGCCATCAGTACAAGAGGTAGTAGGTAGATGAATATTTCCCTCTGCACGCTCACCCGAAACAAGGACTCGAGGACATCTTTGAATTGTATCAGCCACCTTATTTATTGGTAAACGGCGGAGCCGTAGATCGTTTTTAATACGCTTTCACTGTCACCGGATACTTTACTCACTTCCTCAACTATGTTATTTCTTGTGACTCGAATCACAGCTGACCCTGAGGAGGAAGCACGGAACAAAAGAAAAGATAGGGTTGGGTAGCGGTTATAACATCGATCGACTAAAATCCATGTCTCATGGCACGATGGCCATTGCGAGTTGATGTTGTTGCTTTACCGTCACAGTCTATCCTCAAGAGAGGCATCCATTCCTGGCCAGACAAAGTTCCTGTACCTATTAGCCAAAGAGGAATTCTTCCAATAGTATCGGCCATTTCCCATCACCATCTTTTATACTAGAAGATACCCCGCATGTTGCAGCGGGAATCTATTTGGAAATTTATATTTAAATAAAATAGTATGAAAAATATGATACATTAAATTCTCTATACAAATATGCAAAATTTAGTTTATCATAGTCGAGGTACTAAATTTAATTATTCGACACAAAATATGTGTGTATTAAAAATTATTAGCATTCACAATTAAATAATTTAAAAGATTGATGATTTAGATTTTACATACAAAGATTACTAAATATTAGTGGACATGAGATGGACAATTGATAGGCTAAAAGAGTGAGAATGACGTGGATAGTTTGCATGTTGAGATAGAAAAATCATAAATGAATTTAGTGGAATTTTGCTTTATAAGAGATATAGATATCCGAATAATAACGGGGAGTGATGTTTCTGCTCCCGAGCTCACATGGTTCTGTCTAAATAAAAAATCAAAACAAATAATAAAACATTTCAAAAAAATATCATTTTTTGGTAATGAACATATACAAAATTTCTAAATACGTGCCAAGTTTCGACATATTTTTGAAACCTCATTTGCACCATTGATTTGTTTTTTCGCAGAGTAACATAAATGGCATTTCATTACTAATCTTGGCACATATGTGAAAAATATGTATCAGTTGGTCACCAATTATTTTCAGTTTTTTTTTTATATTTTACTATTTTCTTCAAAAATAATAATTACGTAGGAGCATGTGAGCTCGGAAGTCATTCTGAATTTCTGATAATAAAGAGAGAGTTATACCCCACATTATGTGTCTATTTTTATGTCTACTTCTCGCGTGTGTTCTACCGTAGTCTCAACAAAGACATCACATCGATCGACGTCCTTTCACTCGTTTCTTTGTTGCCGCATTTCGACATATAGTCAACCAATCCTAAGTAGTTTGTCCGTTTTTAACATTGAATTTGGTTTAAATTGTTAGGGCCTCTTTGATCCAAAGGATTTCCCTACAAATTTAGTGACTGAAATATTTGTTACTCCGTACAATTCTACACGGGCTTGTCAATTTATAGGACTAAACCTCATAGGAATTTATAATTCGAATTATACTTTTTAGTAAAAAAACAATGAAAAAAAGCTATCTGAAGAAAAAAAGGTCCCCGCGAAAAGAATAAAGAAGCGACGAACGGCGCGGGCCGCGGGGGAGCCGCCAGTTTCGCCGCGCCGCCACGCCCCAAAACCACACCCCAGCCACAGCTGTCGCTTTCCTTCCACCTTCTCATAATCCCGTTCTCGCGGGCGGCGTGCCCATGGCGAGACCGTCCTCGCCGCGCCTCCTCTCCACCCTCCTCGCCGACCGCCTGGGCGCCCTCTCCGCCAGGCCGTTCCTCCGCTCCGGCGCTCCAGGTAGAGGTAGGTGCCCCGCCCCTCCCCGCTCCGGTGCCGCGCGCGCGCCTGACGCCCCGCAGCTGCTCCCCTCCCGTGCTGAGATGGCTCTCGCCCCGGTCTCCTTTTGCAGGGCACAGACGGGTGACGTGCCAGGCCACGAGAACGCTCTCCAACTTGGTGGATGCCCTCTTCAATAGGAGGTCAGCTCCCAGTCTCCAGAGCTACGTTTCCCCTGCTTCACTGCTTGTTGGATTACCACAACTGTTAATTAGCCGCGAATTCTTCTTCCTGGGTAAATAGAGTGATCGTTTGCAAGTGGTATGGGTAGCATTAGGATAAACATACCTTTGTAGTGATGCAGCTTGACCCATCAATAAACACACAATAATGGCCTGATTTTGGTTACTCTATTTGGGAGGAGGATTCCCATGTTCTTGATCAGCCCTCTAATTTGAAGCCATAGCTGGAATGTCAGTTTTTGCTTCCATGTTTCCAGTACATGGCAACCTAAAACTTCGGATGCTCCCTTTCCAGCACTACTATGCATTGCTAGTTTCACTAAGGTTTGGAAGGCAGTGGTCGAAGCTTGATACACAATTACATTTCCATATACTAGTTTGAATGTGTGAGTACCGATCAGGGATGTCGTACCAATCTACGAAACTATTGAAATTGGCCATATTACACTCACTACGACTTTTAAAGTTTCATCATGTATCTGTATCACTATAAAAAAATGCACATCATGTAGTTAGGTAAAAGTATTTTTTAACAATAGCTAAACAGTATTTGAATTATTGTTAGATATATGCGTATGAAGTTCCCTGAGTTTACTGATCTTATGGGATACGATTTATACCTGTATGTACTCTATCAGCTGTGCTGCTCATATATGTTTTGTATGGTGAAAAATCATGGCATTCATTATGCTGTGCCTGTCACATATATTACTTATAGATGTGTAACTTATGGTGTGGAATCAGAGATAATGGAGAATACTGTTGAATTGGTCTCTTCCTGTCGATTGTGTCCATCGTTTATAGGTCTCTGATATTCTTACTATTGCATGGAGCATACATGTAGATTCACATTTGAAGTTTTTTTTGGAATTCCACAGAAGTCGGGATGACTCACTGGAAAATAACCCTAGACGCCTACGACCTGGGAAAGTGTCTCCTCGTCTAAGCATTCCCAATCATATACAACGGCCTCCATATCTCAATTCGCGTCAAAGACCTCACATGAACAATGGACCTGAAATACATGATGAAAAGGGGATTGAATGCATGAGAGCTTCTGGAAAGCTTGCTGCACAAGTTTTGAAGTTTGCCGGGACACTTGTAAAAGTAATGCTGTTATTGCCATAAGTGCCTGATTATTCTTTTTAATTGGTGGAACCTTACATGCACAAGGAAAACCTCATTCCATTCTTCCAATACTTTGTTAAGAGAAAAGAGCATACTGAGCAAATGGATCCTCTGGTAATGGTCAAGGTGCAGGACACAACTCATACATAATTTAGACACCTTTTAAATAGTTTGCCAAGTAGAAGTGCCTTCTCAACTAAAGTATTGCATTCGCTGAAAATTATTCCGTGTCAAGGGGGCTTGGCCCCGCTTCCCCTCCAGTAGTGTGCTCTGGCATGTGATTAGATTTTATTGTGTCATGTACTTTTCTTGTGGCCTATACCTAAAACACAGGAGTAAAAATTTTTTTTTGAACATAAAAACACAGGAGTAATTGTGTAGTCCTTAAGGAAGTATGGTAATTGATTTTCTGTACAATTGATGTATGATCATGCCTGTTATTCTCGAACTTCCCATACACTAGGGTGGTATAAGGCTCAAGTATCTGAAATTGATTTGTTCTTATTTACAGCCAGGCATCACAACTGATGAGATAGACAAGGCGGTGCACCAAATGATAATAGATAATGGAGCATACCCATCACCTCTTGGTTATTGTGGATTCCCGAAGAGTGTCTGCACTTCAGTGAATGAATGCATCTGTCATGGGATACCAGATTCTCGTCCACTTGAGGTAAGCCATCGTCTGGAGACAATGAATTTAAATACATACCAAACAATTTACAATTAATCTCTTTTGGGCAGGATGGCGATATCATCAACATCGATGTTACTGTCTATCTCAATGTAAGCCAAGGATATTACGATAATCTATACATCTGCTGAACTGACTACTGTTTAGTTGCTATGCTTCTCTCACAGACAAAGTGCAAATAAAGAAAGAAACTGAAGTTCTTATTTGTGGTAGATATCCTTTCTGATGATTTTCTAGAGGATATTTTATGCTATCTATTCCTTGCATGGTTGTGAACAAACATCCCAATTTTATTTTTCTATATGGGAGTACAAAACCTAGGTTGGGCTTAGAAGTTGGAACTTATGTGCAGATTCAGTTGATATATCTTATGTATATCGATATATGGAGTATTGTATTTTCTTTTAAATAAATGTGGATGCTATAATTGGTATCTAAATTGACTCATTACATTATTTTGGTCAACGCATCTTTGATTCCAGGGTTACCATGGTGATACATCTGCTACATTTCTCTGTGGTGATGTTGATGATGAAGCAAAGAAATTAGTTCAGGTTATCTCAATTCTGTGATAAGAATATTCGGTTAATACCCTCTGTCATTAAATATGCATTAGCCTATGATGGCATGAAGTCCTTCTGTTTGCTGGCATTGGCGATGTGCCTGAACTCCCTTTCGTGTTTTTCTTGTTTTTTCTGCTTCTTGTACTTCCACAGGTGGTCACTTTTTAGCAGTCATATATGCTATACAATGGGAGATATGTACCCATGCAATCTGGACATAATTCATTTGTATTTTAAAAGATATAAGTGTACTAAGTCACTTCTTTTTTCCAGTCATATGGCAATAAGATCACATAAGTTTTTCTTAGAGAAGCTAAAGGTTCTTTGCTATGCATTATTCCGTTTAGAGTTTTATGGAATGCCTTCTTTTCCAACCAGGTAACAAGAGAATCTCTTGACAAAGCTATATCAATCTGTGCTCCTGGGGTGGAGATCAACCGCATTGGTAGAACCATACAGTAAGTAAATGAGGGGCTGTACTGTGAAGTTTACATACACTTGTATTCTCTCATTACTCTTTTGCAATCTGTTGATTCTGTAACCAGGGGATTCTGTATTTAAAATAAACTTCAGAAACTTTCTGTGGCAGAAGATAGAAATCAGTGCTGTTTGGCTCTTTTGCATCTAGACAGAACTTGATAATACCCATTTTTTTGGACTTTGATTACAGTGGACATAAAATGGTTACTTGTTTCTTATAAGCGGTAATTAATCTGTGAAACATACTATATTAGTATCTTATATTAAACGTAATCCCCTGGTTATCCATGTTAGCTTGTCTCGCACTGTACTTGTCTTGTTAGAATTTGGATTTTGTTTTGTACCAGTAACCAATACAGTGATACACTGTCAGAGGTAGACTGTATGCTGGTGGAGCTTGTTCGCATAATTTAATTGAACTCTTATTCCTTCTATAGACTTCTAATTGTTGTTGTGCTTATTGGATATCCTCATCATGTCTTCAAACTGAGCACCACCTTACTGAAGATTTCAATGTTTGAAGGGACCATGCAGACAAATTCAAGTATGGCGTAGTTGAACAATTTGTCGGCCATGGGGTAGGAAAAGTGTTTCATGCTGAGCCTGCGGTGCTTCACTACCGTGAGTTCACGATGACAAACCATATGTTTTACTCCATGCTGTCTCAAACAACTATTGAGCCTCTAGTTTGCCCTCGGGTTGAACAGTGGATGCTTTTGATGTTGCATTTGCTCTACATCACTGTAGATATGGAACCGTATGCTGCCATGGACTAACGTCTCTGGAATTTGCAGGAAACAATGAACGGGGCCGCATGATTTTGAACCAAACATTTACCATAGGTACATTTTCCCTCTGTCTCTAGTCCGTGCACATAGTGGTGTCCTTATTTATACTATCAACTAGTGATTAGAGGATGTGCATGCTTGTTACCTTGATATAAGAACGGCACATGTAAACTTGGATTATCTCATAAATCATAACTGCATTCCTTGAGACATATGTTCTTTTCATAGGATTCAGGAATTCTACTTAGAATAATGACTTCAGTCATAGCCATCTTTCTTCACATAAGTACAAGCACTGATGCATATGCTGCACATGTTTCAATTACTGCACGCGATGGGAGCATCTTTTCCACTCTTGAGATTTTCCTTTAAGGAACTGGTGTTTGCACAAGTATACTTCAGATATCATTTTTACTATCCAATAAGTTTATACTTCAACCACCCGCCAAAAAAAAGTTTATACTTCAACCGCCGTCAGCATAGCTGCAGCGAAGTCTCAATATAAGGATCGCTAGTCTTCTCTTCATAGAAAGCATATGAACACTGACAGACTCGCTTTGTCTGTTCGTGTCATCAGAGCCGATGTTAACCATCGGGAGCACAAACGCTACCATATGGTCCGACGACTGGACGCGGTGACGGAAGACGGGAGCCTGTCAGCACAGTTTGAGCACACGTTACTGATTACCGAAGACGGCGTGGAAATACTGACGCAGTGTTGAGCCTGCCCGAGGATCAAAGACGGCAACAAACCGCTGGCAACGAACAGATCCTGCATTTTGTCTGGGACTAGTTTGGTTCAATCAAATCCACTTGCAAACCTACATTTCCTTATCTGCAAACAAACATACATTTTTAATCTGGATACGTCAGTAGGTCGATGTATAGATTCTTGTAAGAAGGTACAGCATTTGCTGTTGGGATTACAGCGTGAGCAGATCATAGATCAGCCCTCGTGGTTGTTGTGGGTAGACCGTAGACCTGATAATTCTCACCCATTTGGTTGGTTCCTGGGGTC
Organism: Puccinellia tenuiflora; assembly: GCA_012064385.1. NCBI lineage: Eukaryota > Viridiplantae > Streptophyta > Magnoliopsida > Poales > Poaceae > Puccinellia > Puccinellia tenuiflora. The sequence continues at coordinate 309,293 of QRDG01000086.1, forward strand.
GATGAATGGCACGTCTCGCCGCATCTGTTGGCGAAAACAAGAAAGATCTGCTTTGCTTTGTTAACACTCCTCCACGACTGATTGTGAGCTTGATTAGCCCCCAGCCGTTTCATCAATCAAACTTTGATCTTAATCGTTCCATTCACTACTCAAAATCCCAGCCGCTTTCGATTAAATTAAACTACTGTATTTGGTATGTTGTCATTGTTGTGCTATCTTATCCAATGGCAATCTTGCACGTAGAAAGGGATTACATTAACTTAATCCACTGCGATCTCGCCGACCAGAACAGATCTTCACAACCGCTCCACTAAACCCTGACCTACACGCTGTCGGTAGTCTTCCAAATACGCCCACTGCCATCTGGGTCCCACGACACCATCACAAGCTGGGACCCACATGTCAGAGAGGAGGGAATCCCCACACCGGAGCGCTTTAATCCCCACCACCTTTACCGCACCACCTTCCCATGCTCGTCTCCCCCCAATTTCTCCACAAGGTTCCTATCTGCGGAAACGAGAGGCGCGCCCGGCCCGCATTCTAGAAGCTTCCAGCACTGTAGCAATCGGCTGCCGCGAGCAAGGCGCGTGCTCGTGCGAGGATCGAGGAGCTCGCGAATCGACGGGAAGATAAGAGGCGGCGGAGCGCAATGCCGTGCCGGCGGCGGTAGGGATGGCGGCGGCGGCGGCCACATGGCGAGGGGCATAGCGCGGGCGGCTTCGTTCGGAGGCCGCGCTGCGACGGCGGCGGGGTGGTTCTCGTACCGGCGCATCACCGTGGCCGTCTGCATCGGCAACCTCGTCGCCGCGCTGCTCGTGCTCCGCTCCCTCACCTCCTCCTTCGCCCCCGCCGCGCCCGGACGCGTCGAGGTCGTGCAGTACACGGAGGAGCAGATTAGGAGGGTGGAGGAGTCGATCCGGATTCGCCGCGAGGCGGAGCCCGTCGAGCTCGTCCAGGCGGTACCAATCTAGAATCTCTTCGCGAAAACTTGATGTGTTCTGTTAGCTAGCTGACCTGCGATCTAATCCTCGAGAGTCTTCTCTTTGGTGCCAAAAGGTGAAGAAGCTGCGGAAGGTGTTCGCGCGGGAGGAGAAAAGGCGGAAGGAGCTGCCGTTGGAGCTGAAGCAGAAGGTATCGTACGACATCGTGGGGCGGCTGCACGATTTGGGGGACAACAACAGTGTCATCCAGCAACGAGGTATTTTGCATTTTGCATAGCTGGTTTCAGATTAGCAGCGTAGTATTACAGTACTAGTACTATTTTGTGTACCATGAAGTGACCTCATGACTTGACAATAGGATGTGGAATCTGGCTGTTGTGTTCCATAATACGTTGCTTAATTTGGACTTGTATGTGTTTATCTTGTCTGGTTTTGGTTGCGTCAGGCCTATTTTTTAGAAGCATGCCATCTGACGTGTTCAGCAGAGGGCTGAACTAGATGATACTTTTTGAAACTTATTTCGACTGGTTTCTCAGATGTTGTGGCATTGCAAGTGCTCTCTTGCAGGTGTCAATTTCTGTAGTTGACTTTTGCACTGCTGTATAGTTTAAGGTATGCTAGAATTGTGGGATTTGAAAACTAGAGGCATTCTGTCCATCAGCAAGAAGAGCAACCCTCTTGACTAAAACAACTGAACCATCAAGAATCTATGCTATAAGTTATAACTCCATGAGACAATTCTCTCTTCTCAATCGCATGTAATATAAATTACTTTTGTGCATTGGATGCCCAATTGATTTGTAAACTTAACAGTGGTTCCGGATTCCTTAATTCTATACGCAACTACTGCATAACGATTTTACCTGTTCGGGAGAACTGTGAGATGCAGATGTTCAGGGAAAGGCTTATGAATTGCTAGCATTTGATGCATACAAGATCTTGATTTTTGTTTGTTTGTTAGAAGCAGTCTTATTTGATTGATTTAAGTTGTTTTTGTGGTTAGTGATATTGAAGTGCTTATGTTTCTTTTCCACTATATATGACAGAGGCTCTGGAATCATGGCGTGTTGAAACGCTAAAACAAACCAAAAGTGCATCTCTTCAGAATTCATCAAATTTGGGCCTCTCCAATGAGGAAGCACGTACGTGCGCTTTACTTCTAAAAGCTACTCCTTTCTACATGTCCCGTTTCAAATGATTTGGTACCTCTTGGGTGCATCCAAAGTGTTACTATTTTTTTTTTCTCACTTGGGTTTCAACCTTCTCCATAGGAATGTTAAAGCGAACCCTGGAGTTCAACTGGCATGCGCTATTGGAGGATATTGGTCTTTGGATACCAATAGAAGTCTCGCACACTGAACATGATGACAAACCTGAGAATGAACCTGAAGGTTGCTTCTCTAGCACTGTATATTTTAATTATTATTTATAAAGCTCAACTCATATGCGGTGTCAAGTCTGCCCCTTTTAGTTAGGATTATAGTTACAGATTAGCTTTTGAATTGCGCAAAGAGTTTGAGTTTCAAACAATTGTTGCAGAAGAAGAAATAATAGCAGGTCCACCTTTGGATCCGCAATGCAATGCTGAGCTACATGCCGATTATGGTGGTGCTGCCGTGAAATGGGGCTTAACGCACCACAAAGAATCTGCTGCTGATTGTTGTCAAGCATGTCTTGACCAGGCTAAGAATGCCAAGCCAGGTGAAATGAAGTGCAATATATGGGTTTATTGCCCATCAGAGTTTGGTTGCTATTCACCGGACAAATATGAGCATAAACATCAGGAGTGTTGGTTGAAACAGGTATGCCTGCAGCTGCTTGTTCTGCGAGTCTATCTAACCTTCGGAGCTATTTGCCCTTATATACTTGCATCTTTAACCATATTTAGTTTGGATGGGTGTTAGGATTATCTGATTATTCCTGTTCCCTGGATGGACACCTGAGTTTTCTTAATGCACATGTGAAATGGGTAATTTGCTCTTTAGTAAGTAAATAGAAATGAGAGAAACTGGTGTTTACGAATGCTCATTAGTGGTTTGAATAGAGGAAACGAAATGTGGGCATGCTTGTGCACAAGTTCTGTTACTGTATAGAAATGAGGAGAGAACTTGGTGTCTTTATGAACGGTCTTTAGTGATCTGAATAACCGAAATAAAATGTAGGTCTTGCTTGTACATGTGTTACTAACTTACTATTCTACATGCAATGTAACATTCTCCTAATAGATTGAAGGCCTATAATTCTAGAAAGTTTTAATCCTTTGCATTCCTGCAGCTTGTACACTTCCAGGTGCATTTTATTTTGTTTTAGCCAAGCTATTCATAGTGTTACTTTTGAGCTAGTCTTGGTAATGATTTGGTACATTCTTGATGGGGCTAAATATAAAAACATCTACTACAAAAAAATGGTGTGCCATAAAATAGAAGTACCTCTTTATGGTTTATGTGTTTGCCCATTTTACATGTTTCTAACACTTTTAGCTTTATGTCGCTCTTTCTGTATTGTAAAATTGTCGAAACTACAGTTCTAGTAACAGCCATTTCTCTTCTCATGTTATATTGGTTGTAGTTTCCTGCTCTTATCATGCACAAGTCTTGTTTCTGACCGCATGATGATTATTTGGAAGAGTTAGGTTCAGTCTTGCTGCACTCACTACGTGTTGTTGAACAGATCAAATTGACGTTTGTGATATGCTTCCGAATGTTTATCTCCGCACGAGGCTTTGTTCTACACTTGTACATTGCAAATTATTTATGTAAACTGCTGAACAATGTTAATTATGTATATTTTCTGATAAGATGGAATGAGATAGCCATTGTTTCTTCACCCAGGCTAACTATCTCTTGATGCTTTGCAGGATGACCGGCCTAAACTGAACTTTAAAGACAAGTACGCCGAGTCTTACAGAGATTCTCATCCCAGAGCCCCTGTCGTCGTGCCTTGGATGTCAGGTGTCACCAGCACGTGAGCTGCTAGGACCCAGCAGAGATTGGGAGATTTGCACTGATGCAACTTCACTGACAAACCTTCATATATCATTCTTTCATTTGCCACGACACCGTTTTGTTCTTGGTGTATATTACGATTGAAAACATAGATTAGACGATTTGAGAACGATGCTCCTTTGAGGCAGGCTTGTTGAGGGTATAGGGGCCAAGGGATGTGGTGCCGATGAACTAAGGGCGTCTCCAATGTAGATTTAAGCCTCGGTTATAAGGCGAAAAGCGGTCTTGTGACCCGGTCTTAAACATTGGACGAGTCGGACGTAAGCCAAAGATTCTTAAGGTCGCCCTTACCAGTACTACCCGGACATAGCGAATATAAAACGATTTGTTCTGTCTCCTCTCTCTCTCCTGGACATGTGATTGGGAGCGGAAGTAGCCAAGCAGCGTCTCGCCATGGCCAGCATCGTGGAGGAAAAAGGCAGGCACATGGGGTCCACCTTAAGAAACAGGAACGTACTTAAACATTGGAGAATTTTCAGGCTGCTATAGCACATCTGGTGGGTCCCAGCTTAAGACTGACTCAGGGCATCCTGCAATATCTCGAATCACCGTTTATTTCGGTTTGCCAAAATATCACGGCATTTATCTCGTATCGACAGGCATCTCGCAAATCTATGTCGTCTTTATCGACTATCATGACTCTTCAGCTATCCGAATTTATCAGAGTATCATAGCATCACTGTCTCGGCGCTCCGAGTTGAAAAATATTTAAACTCACCGAATGCTACGCGTTGATAAAAGTCTCAACTCGTCATCCGACGAATGCCTATCAAGGCAAAATGTCAGATTTAGCCCAAGCAGGCTATGTGTCGGTCCAGCTAAATGCTGCCGACATACTATTTCGGTAAACGCCCAAGAAGGCTAGAAACCGATAAGATAATGCCCAAGCAGGCTATATGTCGGTCCAGCTAAATGCTGCCGACATATGATTTCGGTAAACGCCCAAGAAGGCTAGAAACCGATATAAAATATGCCCAAGCAGGCTATGTGTCGGTCCAGCTCTTGCTGCCGACATGTGATTTCGGTAAAACGCCCGAGGTGGCAGAAACCAATATATAAAGTATGCCCATGAAGGCACTATGTCAATTCAGCAAAAGGCTGTTGACATCCGACATATGAAACATGTTCGTACGGGCAGTATGTCAAATTACCCAGCACCGGCAGAAACATCTATGTGTGGCCATACCCATGCATGCGAGTCATTTCCAGTGCAAACTGTCCATCTCGTTGTTGATTCGGGTGAGCTCGGTCAACCGGATGACGCGTTTGTTCTAGAGGGCGTGGTTAAATGACGAACTTATGATGGCAGGCATACGATTCTGGCAAATGCCCAGCTCGGCTAAGAACCAACAGGTGGTGATGCCCATACAGGCTGCAGAGCGGCACAGCGCACGCTGCCGGCATGGGATTTCAGTATTCCCCATGATGGCTTTATATTTGATGCAGTCCATACTGGCCATAAGAATGGGTACCAACTCTGTGATACAAGTTTCGGGTAAGACTATGCACGACTCTACGAGTCCCACATAGCCTCGGGGACTACTGTCGGGGATGTAACCCCGGGTACCTCAGAGTTGGTACAGTGGAAGTAAGAGATAGCAAGTTAACACGCAGAAGATAAAGGAAAGATAGAAGAGGTCAACCCGGGCCGATATAGGCGTGACCCAGGTCGACATTCCAGTCACCGTACCGACATACACTTGTGTCGGGTCCTTTAACCCGGTGGGGCCGATTCACCGCTACCGACGTACACCGCGGCCCATCTCTTCTGCACCGGCTCTTCCAGATGACATCCCGCCGTGCCGACATAGGCTTATGTCGGCAGCGTCACTCCCAGGACGACCCACCTTGACCACTCATCCGGCTGACCGGGGCCCGGGTCACTTTACCGGGTAATCACTGTTACCTCGGCATACCCCGGGTATCCTTCGACCGCCATCCGGGTTATCGAGATACGCCAGACCGACATGGCATATGTCGGCTGACCGAGTTATCCCGGACGGCCCACTCTCCGCTCCTGAGCTCTGACCGACATATGAGGCGCTTCATCACCCCTTGACCGACATAGACGCCCACCAATGGCACTGTCTATGTCGGCTCCCTTCATCGACTACTCGCCACTTTATGTCGGTCTTGGGACGCCCTTGGCTCAGACCGGCATAGGCGCTCCCGACGTACCCGCACCAGATACCACCTTCCCCAGAGGACGAGGGTGAGGACAGTGCGGCATGGCTACAGTGAGCACCAGGACACCTCAACAGTATGGATAAGACCCCAGTAGTCAATTCATCAACAGTGTGCAGTGCATGGTACTTCTTGCCCCCTTGTCCCCTGGTTGTCCCCTGGGCTCTCTCTATTTAAGAGAGCACCAGGGGGAGGAGACGGGGGCAGCGGAAGACGCAGGCAGCCTCACGCTGGTTCATTTCCCCCCCTTGGGCTTTGCTTCTTCTTCCTTCTTAGCATGTCTCCATAGCTCGTTCCTCGCAGCTCAAGGAGCCTTTGTACTGATCGCATATACAGAAAGGAGAATACAGAAAATAGGATAGATGCTGCAGTAGGGGTTTTATCTCTCGCGAGAGCCCCGAAGCAGGGTAGATCTTTGTGTTTGCAGTGTTCTTCGTGCGCGACTCCACCGCGCAATCCCTCCCCGAATCCTCTAGCGTCCATCGGCCCCCAAACTCAAGCCTATCCCTAGGCATCTGTTGTTCGCCACGACGACAATATGACATCTTCTTGTTGATCATCTTGAACTTGCACCACACCACTTGACACCGTCCTTCATGAGCTACACGGGATCTTCCTTTTGATGCAAGCTCATGGCAAGACACCTAACCCAACAAAGAGCTACCAAGCCCATATATCATGGGTTAGTTTACAAGGCTATATTGATGAGTGCTTACCATAACATGAGATCACATGATCCCTCATGGTACATTACTAGCCTTGTGTGTTGATCAACTTGCACATAGCCTTGATCAACATATAATTTTTTTCTTCCCATAGCGTTGATTCCAACAAATGGAGATCAAGCAAAGCATATGGACACACCTACAAGTAGCTCAATACAAATATTAGTCCATAGAGATTGCCATTAGTTACCAAAACCATGCATGGGGGCAACCATGCACTTTCAATCTCCCCCATTTTGGTAATTGATGACAATCCCTTTTTAAGAGGGTTTATATAATGAATAAAGCATCATTGCAAGACAAACAAGCAAGGATGCAAAGAGCATTAAAGGCAAATGTAACAAAAGCATAAAACCCAAATTCCCTTAAACCCTCTAAACTTCTCCCCCTTTGGCATCGATTGCCAATATGGGAAGAAAAATTTAGAAGGCCAATATAATAAGAGTTCCTCCAAAAGGTGTGCATTGCTCAAGATATGAGTGTGTAAATAAATGCACATATCCATTGACGAATAATTAGAGGAAATCAAACTATATTGAGGATCAAAAGATTGCAAAGATAAGATAATTCTAAACATCTCCACAAAGGAGATAGGCAATCAAAAAAAATCCAAAACGAGAGTTCTAAATAAAAATGGAGAAGCTCCCCAATGTTTATGCACTATAGAGAAGTGCACAACAATGGCGTCCTTGCTCCCCAAAAATCATCTAGAGCACGCAACAAGTGCAAGAGTGCATAAAGCAAAAGCAAATCACAACACTTGCACTAAAGATGTGGTTGAGCCATAAGGAGATACCAATTGTCAAAAATTTATCATAAGATAGGCCCAACCGAGATAAAAAGATCTTTTAGAGAAATATGTTCATAAGCTTAGGGATACCAATTGGAAACTAAAACCAATTGAAAATGCCAAAAGCTAGTGTGATCATTTAGCCAATAAAATTCAACATCCTCACCATGGTAAGCATGAGGTAAAAGATCTTCAACAAATACATGAGTGTGTAAAGATACCAATAAAAATAAGACAAGCACTCATGAGACAAATTTGGAGGCACCAAAGAATTATAGATAAAAACAAGGTAGCTCAAAAGAATTAGGATACCAACTAAAAGGTGACCTCTCTCATATGTATAGATTTTTGATTGGACAAACCATTGAAGATATACATCCGCAAAGAAACATATACATACGAAATGGTTCGGGAAAAAGAGAACAAGGTATCCAAAAGGAGGTCATAAATATACAAACGAGATTGTTGCGTAAAAGCATAGCACATAGCTCAATTTTATCTCATTGTATATAAATGGACTTTAAATATATCAAATGCATCACACATATCACTAAGGGAACAAGAGATAGTGAAGATGCTTTGAGATAGGCAACAAGTATCACAAACAAATAATACCAATTGAAGAAAAGGTTTTTGCAAATTCATCACACATATCACAAAGATATATTAAGTGAAGAAAATAGGCCGAAACCACAACAATTGCATATAAACGCTTTCATGCCAAGAGGCAACCTACACAAGGTTGGAACTAGAAAAGTATGCATGGGTAGATACTTGTTACCAATATGGCATTGGTGATGAACAATATGATTCCTTGTTAGTCATCAAAACTTGACTCCTAAGATCATATGGTGAGAACAACTTCCTTATGAATGAGGCAAGCATCCAATGCATATCCATTGTACCTAAAACAAAATTAGAATACAACATGGTTCCCAAACTCATTGGGTCCCATAGTAGTTAGATAAACTACAATATATAGGAAATACTCCACATAAATATGTGCATATAGATATGAAATTGAATTTTATGCACATCTTAGCCGATTTAGGATTCGGTGGAGTATCCCCTATATATTGGATCAAGAAAGGCTAGCATGCCATATAAAATATATATTAGTAAATATGCATACATAGACTTACAAGAACCAAACAAGATACAATTCGGACAAAAACACCAAGTCAACCAAGAAGAGAGCACACCAAGGTGTGACACAAAAAGGTTGTCCAAATTATATCAAAATCCAAATCAACTCATGATTGAGAAAAAATCAAATCAACAAATGATTGATTCCAAAACACATCAACACATGAAGTGTGATATCAAAAGGAATCAAATCAACACAACAAATGATCGATAAGACACCAATTGAAAGTAAGATATCAATTAAAAACAAAAAAAATACCAACTAGGAGAAAAGATACCAGGAAGAGGATAAAGCTTGACCGAAATCAAGTAAAGTAAGATAAAGAAAAAAGGTATCAAGACTCCCACAATTAATATCAATTGGAACAAATATCTATGGTGGAGATATTTAATTCCAATTAATACAATTGAAGGTACCAAACATAAGATAAAGAACCAAATGCCAATTGAAAGGATCAAATATTGATAGATAGAGTAGTGTTCTAAATAAAAAGGAATGCTCCCCCAAGATTAATGCATTATCTTGGATATTTGCATTTGAACACAAAATCCACACACAAGGGATCATTACTCTCCAAATTTTATCTATAACACTAAACACTACCGACTGAAAGAAATAGGATCCTTGCAAGAGGCAAAGAAGGCAATAAATAGGGCAATTTAAACGCAAGTGCCAATGTGAAGATGATCTACAAAATCCACCACAATTACTAGAATCACTTGTCACGAACAAGGAGTATATGGAGATATTTCTCGGTGGTATATAGGAATGATGTACAAGACCAACTTCACAACAAATAAGCATATGTCAAAAGAGAAGAATTAAAACACCATATTTTGAAAAAGGTTTGTTGGTAGTTTCAATTATTCGAACCAACCGGCAACACCATGGTTAAAATAAAATGAAACAAATGGTTTCTCACATAATATATGGAAAATGATATTAGAGAAAAACCACACCAAGCAAACTCACACAAACAAGAGCCAAAGGATAACCAAAGGAAAATTGGAACTTGTTCGAGCAAACATGTCCCACATAGGAAAAAGATAATTTACAATATCAAATCTAGGTGGCAAACCTCAAATGTTCACATTTTTATGGTATTGTAATATGCACATAGCTTATTAATCCACCATAATGTGATAATTCATTTTATTTTTAAACAAGAGGCAAATAAAACCAACTAGAGAAATTAATAGACATTGTAGAAATTGAATTTCTCATGAATATGACATACCACATAGTAACTAGATAATATTGAAATATCAATGCTAGGTGGTGTGCTTCATGTACACACATTTTTAGGTTTGTCAGGTGCACAAAGCACATCACTCCCCCAAAATGGGATAGTCCATTAATAACTCAAAGAGCCAAATGAAATCCACACAAGATTCAATAAAGCTCAACACACAAATTACAAATACATGATATACAACTATCATACACAACCTTGAATAACAAGACAAGTAGGAAAGAGGCATATCATATACAAGCACATGCTAGGAACAAAACTAACACATGCAAGGGAGCAAGCAACTTTCAATGTATATATGAATTAGATACAAGTTACCACAAGGAGGAAGCATTGGATATGAGATAGATATGTGATAATTCAATTGACTTGGCTTGAGAAATAAAACCATGAAGATCCCTTAATTCTTAAAAAATAGCCAAGTCACCAATGTCCTCCACACCACCTATTGATCAAGTTGAAGCTTGATGGTCCCCAACCAAGTTGGGTCCTAAGAGGTTAGTCACAATAGGTTTGGGAACCCAAATGGTGCTTTTCTTGACACCACTTTGAGCTCCCACATACTTGGCAAACACATTGCCACTTCTATCCTTCCCAAGAGAATAATCATCATCAATTATGATAGGGTTGGATGAGGTACTGTCAGTGCATGAAGAAGCAAAATGACCTTTGCCAGGGCAAAGGTAGCAACACCGACTCTTCTTCTTTTTAATAGGCTCCTCAACATGAGGAGCATTGACTTGAGTCTTCTTAGGAGGTGGCCTTTGTTCGACTCATGGTTGAGCACGAGATTGAACAAGAGCCCGCTTCCCTAGTTGCTTCTCACTAAGAGGCTTCTTCTTCATTGGGCAATCCCGAACATGGTGCCCTTCAAGCTTGCACTTGAAGCAAATGATCTTGGCCGGATTCTTGACTTGAACTTGGCCCTTCTTCTTCTTCTTCTTCTTCTTCTTCTTCTTCTTCTTCTCAACCTTGGACTTGTTCTTGTTGTTGGAGTTGAATCCAAGTCCACTCTTGTCATTAGGGGATTGTTGCACACTCAACATGTTGTCAAGTGCACGCTTCCCTTCATGACGCTTCTCTAAGTCATTCTTCAAAGAAGTGACTTGGGCCTTGAGGTCTTTTATTTCCTCTACATGGTTAGTGGCAACAAATGCACTAGAGGAAGTAGAAGCTTCATTGTCAGAGCAACAAGGCAATAAAAGTAATTCATCACATGATGTACCAACATTTTTAGTGGATGAACTACTAGGACTAGCACATGGCATTTTAGCATTTCTAGTTGAAGTTGTGCTATTATCCACATGAGGCTCACTAGATGTTACCTTTGTAGTGATGGCCTCATGAGCTAACTTTAGACTAGCATAGGATGCTAGAAGATCATCATTAGAGCTAGATAACTTTTTATGACTTTCTTCTAACTCCCTATACTTGCTAGTTAGCAACTCAAGTTGAGCCCTTAGCTCAACATTCTCCTTCAAGGTAGATGCTTCACAAGAAATAGTGTTAGTAGCACAAGCATCATTGACCTTAGGAATAGAAAAAGACAACTTGTCAAGCTCATAATTTAATCTAGCAATTTCCATTTTAAACACTTTATATTTTGCATGAGCATGACCACGTTCTTTAATGATTTTAGCAATTATTTCATTATGAGACTCCTCGATAGATTCTAGTTTCTCCTCTAGAGAAGCACGAGTCTCATGCTCTTCCTCAAGATCATCTTCTAACGATGCCTTTTCCATAGCATCATCTCTTTCGATCTTAACCTTTTCTTCAAGGCTTGCTTCCAAGGCCTCAATACTCTCCCTGCGCTCAATTAGCGCCTCCATAATTTCAAAGAGAATAGCTTGAGAATTTTTATTATTAGGGAGGGCTTTAAGAATCATTAGACCTTTATTTTGTAGGATAGCATTAACCTTTTACACATCATCTTCTTCATCAATATTATCATTATCATGATCATTACCATTGTCATTACTAGAAGAAGATTTAGCCATAAGGCAATGAGAGGTGGATGAAGATGAGCAATTAATTTTTGAACTACTCAAGTTCACATCTTGTTGCATAGCTAATTGGGTTTCCTCTACATTATTATTCATGTAAGATTTAGAGGAAACAGAAGCATTTTTATCATGACAACAAGATAAAGCAAGCATATCATCATTGGATTTATCTAAGCAATTTTTGGATGATATACAAGGACTATCAACACTAGCATGAATGACATTAGGAGTGCTAGAAGAGTTTAAGTCCAAAGATGAGGCGTTGCAACAAGATAGAGATAGAAGATCATCATAAAAGAGCTCACTATCAATATTGCAAAGCCTATCACTACTCACCATTACATTGGTTTGTGGCTTACCACATTTTGGTGAAGTAGATGAAGACGAGAGCTTGTCACGGCCGGAGGTGGAGGGAGAGCAATCATCCTCAATAGAGTTTGATACTCCATATTTTTCTTGAAGCTTGGTCCAAAGCTCATGAGCATCCCGGAGAGGCATGATTGACTCGAAAACTATAACACTCACAAATTTACAAAACTCATTAGAAGCTAGAGCATCTAGATATAAGTTTTTCTCATCCTCTAAAGTCGTACTTTCGTAATCCTTTGGAGGAGAAAAACCTATATCTAAGATACGCTCAATATTGGGGTCCAAGACCCGTAAGTGACTAAGCATACGAGTTTTTGCAAACATTAATTTTTTTCCATTGAATATAAACATGGAATCGTGCACTAATCCCCTAAACGACATATTTACTCTCTAGGCGGTAAAGCCAAACAAGAGAGACGAGGCTCTGATACCAATTGAAAGAACAAACGATGTCCCGGATGTCGCCTAGAGGGAGGGGGTGAATAGGCGATTAACACTTTTTTTAATTAGGGGCTTGATAATTGCGGAATAAAACTACGTGTTTAAATTAACAAGCCAACAACCTAATATTCTAGGTTCACCTATATGCACCAACAACTTATGCTAAGCAATTCAAGCAACAAGGTGATAGCAAGATATGAACTTCAAGCACGAAGGCTATCACAATGTAAATTGCATAAGTAAAAGCTCGGGTATAGAAATAACCGAGGCACGCGGAGACGAGGATGTATTCCTGAGTTCCTCCTTGTTAAGGGAGTACGTCTCGTTGGAGGGGTGTGAGCTCGCCACAAGAGGCCTACTCAAGATGCCACAAAGGCCTCACCCTATTCTCCGATTAACCTCACCCAAGGGATTGGTTCACCTTCCACTATCGGAATCCTTCGAGGCGGATTCCGGAGCCCTTTTACAACTTCTCTTGGGGCACACACCCACAACTCAATTGGGGGCTCCCAAATTCGTGCCGAAGCTTCACAACCGAAGTCTTCGCGGCACCCCCAAACCGTCTAGGGTACACGATGCACCCAAGAGGCAACAAGCTCTTGGGAACACAATGCACCCAAGAGTAACAAGCTTCTCAACCTTCAACTTCACGTATCACCGTGGAGAGAGCAACCCGATGCAACTAATGCAAAAGGCAAGAACACAATAAGTGGTCAAATCCTTCACTCTCAAATTCCAACCAAAGCAACTAATGCTATAGAGGGAATAAGAGAGGAAGAACAAAGGGGAAGAACACAAAGCAACCCCAAAATCTAGATCCACTAGGTTCCCCTCACTTAGAGGAGATTTTGATTGGTGGAATGGTAGATCTAGATCTCCTCTCTTGAATCCCTAAATTTGGGCAAGAATCATCGGAGGGATTGAGAGGAATCAAGCTCACAAGTTTGCAACAATGGAGGAGAGAGGAAATGAGCTGAGCAAGAGTGAGCAGCTGGGTTTTGGGGAAGAAGGAGGCTTTTTATAGCCTCCCCCAAAAACTAGCCGTTACAGCCTTTTCAGGCCGGGGACTCCGGTGTAAGTGGGCCGGAGACTCCGGCCTGGGCCGAACATTCCGGCCAAGCTCCGGGTACTCCGGGTCATCGGGGAAGGCCGGATATTCCGGTCCAGAGGGGCAGAGACTCTGGTCAGGCCGGAGACTCCGGACCTTCTGCGGGGGTGTTCCGGACCCCTATCCAGTACCTTACCACAAAGACGCAAATGAGCTGAGAAAACCTGGGGCCGGAGATTCCGGGTCCCTTGGGCCGGAGACTCCGGTCCATCTCCGGGGTACCTCCGGACCCCAGTCCAGTGCCGCACCACACATACTCATTCGGCAGCGAAAAGCAGGAGATCGGAGACTCCGGGTCCTTTGGGGCGGAGACTCCGGTGAGAGCGGAGACTCCGGACCATCTCCGGGGTAGATCCAAACAGTGAAATCAGAACCCCATAACTTTTGCAAATGAAGTCCGTTTTCGATAATCTCGGACTCGATGGAAACGTCACAACGAGACAACAAGATTATGTAGAGAGACATCATAGTCCAAAGAAATATTGTAAAGACCAAAAGGGGAAGGGTCAACCTCTATTTCGCAAACCGCAAATGGCATATCTTTTGCAAATGAAGTCCAAAAGAGATGAAACCACTTTTGTTGGAAAGAGGACGAAAAATGCAACCTTTGAAAATGGCAAACAAGTAGTGGAGATTTTGCAATGAAATGGAAGAGATAAATCTTCCGCATGGATGAACCGGCAAAATCTCCAATACCGAAACCGCAAAAGAAGACGCAAATGAAAATCGTTTTCGGTGAACTTAGCCTTGTCATGACAAGCACGACAAGCACCAAGACCACACCATGATAAGAGACAAATAAGAACCAATAAAGATGATTGCATGGATGCAAAGGTTTGAGCTCTCCATGAACGATATGATCACGATACTCGATCGAGAGCCCCTCTTGATAGTACGGCTATTTATCCTATAACCCAGCCTCTCAACTAACATCATGAGACCGGTAAAATAAAAGCCCTATCAAGATCATACCTTTGCCTTGCGCATAAATCCACTTAAGGTCGATGTCGATGATCTTCATCTCCTCAAGACGAACCACCTTACTTGATTGCGCTTCGCTTGGTGAAGAATCACATGACGCTCCCCCATACACCAAGTTGGGAGAAGCACCACAAAGGCAAATCTTCACTTGGCCTTTATCTTCAAATGTATGGCAAGCTCCAAGCATATGACATCTTCTTGTTGATCATCTTGAACTTGCACCACACCACTTGACACCATCCTTCATGAGCTACACGAGATCTTCCTTTTGATGCAAGCTCATGACAAGACACCTAACCCAACAAAGAGCTACCAAGCACATATATCATGGGTTATTTTACAAGGCTATATTGACGAGTGCTTACCATACCATGAGATCACATGATCCCTCATGGTACATTACTAGCCTTGTGTGTTGCTCAACTTGCACATAGCCTTGATCAACATATAATCTTTTTCTTCCCATAGTGTTGATTCCAACAAATGGAGATCAAGTAAAGCATATGGACACACCTACAAGTAGCTCAATACAAATATTAGTCCATAGAGATTGTCATTAATTACCAAAACCATGCATGGGGGCAACCATGCACTTTCACTATGGCTAAAGCATAGATGATGTCAGACATCCTTTTCATTAGTTATTGCTGACATGCCGAGATAAACTCAATATTTTACCTAGTCACACAAGCAAGAACTCCTGCTTTGCTTGTTCTATTCTAAACACCTTCAAAATCTATTATAGGAAAATATTCTGACCTAATGTTATTAGGCTTCTTGATCTATATACACTATAGATCCAATGCCTAATACTCTTAACTTCATTCATAGAGAATTGATTTACTTAAATAATAATGTATACTTTACTAGAGGATCTGTATCATTCCCAATATGTCACCACATATAAAACTATGAATGATACCTAGCTCCCACTCAAATATGCCATCCGCATATAAGACGAGGTAATTTTCCTTAGCTCCCACTCAAACATGCCATTCACATATAAGATTAAGAAAGCTAATTAACTCCCACTCACTTTCTTGTAAATGCAGGTCTCTTCAACTATTTTGGACACCTCCAAAATCCTTTGATCACACTATCAAATTGAAGATTCTAGCTCCGATATGCTTGTCTCAGCCCAGGAATGGATAGCTGAAGTTTGCATACATGCCTAGCATCCTTAGGATCACCAAAACCTATTCTTTGTAACAATTACAACTTTACCTTAATTACCATTAGGGAACATGGTTTTCTTCATCCATCCTGCTAAGACAATCCTAAATAGACTAAAGCTTCGCCACCTGAGACATGGTCTCGTTGATTGAACTTTAAGGGATAGCTACCATTCCATCAATGTCTAATTTCCATAAAATTCCATTTGCTCTCAATGGACTAGAGGCCATCGGGATGATTTACCCAAGTCACCACTTGGTAATCATACATGGATTTTATCTAGGATTATATATGGCTCATAGCCATTTCTCGGACTTGGTTCCACCATATCTTCTTTGTAGTTTGTAGGTTTGTCTTGTTTCATTAACAAGATGGTCATAACGAGATTGCCGCACCACATAGTGCGGAACGCATTCTCGTACACCTACGATCTTAGTATGAGCTTTAGAGCATCATGATCATTATCACTAGCTTTCTTCCGGAGGACGGTTCCGGAACAACTTCCGTTGCACCACTCGATGTCCGGAAGGGAAGTTCATTAACTTCGTCTTGCTCTACTATCTCTCTCACTTATACCCTTGTCAAGATGCAACTTCTTGAGTATGGTATGATCCAGCAATAAATTGCCTTTATTGTGAAAGATGCATCCAATTAAATCCTTGGATACTCTACAAAGATGAATCTATCCGCTTTAGGTTCCAACTTCTCGAAACACTAAATTTCAGAAACGACAATCTAGGACGAAAGCCATGCCACAACTCATATGGTATTGTCTCCACGGATTTAGATGGTTTCCCTAAAGTGAATGTTTTGATTCTAACACATAACTCAAATGATAACAATAATTTGATAAGAGATATTATTTATCATACACTATCAAAATAGAGTATTACTATGACGCGCAAACACACCATAGCATTGTGGTGTTCCATGCGGCGTAATTCGTGAAACTCTTTTCACAAGTCTTCCAATGATATGCCAAAATCCATAACTCAAATCCTTTTCTCCTTGATCAGTATCGCAAGAAATTGATTTCCTTGTTAAGTCTATTTTCTACTACACTCCGAATTTGTTTGGACTCATCAAACTTTTCAGACTAGCATTTCATTGAGTGGATATACACATATATTCTCAAATCATAGGTGAAGTTTACGAAATAATGATTTCCACTATTCGTTGAAGTACTCATTGATCCATACAAATCAACATGTATGGTTGTCAACAAGTTAAATGCCCGCTTCCTTAAGCCGAAGAGTGACGGAGTCTCGGTTATCTTTATCCATGAAGGACTGTTTGCATGTGTCACAAGATCAAAATCTAAAGACTCGGAAATCCACCAGAATGGAGCTTCCTCATGCATATAACATCGACATGACTTCAAACGATAGTGCCACACAAATGCGGTGTCATTACTAAGTTTGTATCCTTTGGCATTAATATTATGAATGCACGATCTACCACCGTCTAGATAAGAACAATCCATTTATTATCAACGTGTAACCATTAAAGATATTACTCATAAACATAGGACAACGACTTGTCACTAACATATATGAATACTTGTCTCGCTAGAGGCAAGACACACTTAATGATCATGCTAACAAGCGATTATAAAATAACTTATCAAATGGTAGATGTAGAGGGAGAGTGTCGATGGCCACCACAACATATTGTTTGCCATCACCAACACACATTGTCCCATCATCCTTTCAAGCAACTCAAGCAGAAAATCGTGTTTCATAAAACATGACCAGTGTCATAACTCTCATTACTGCGAGTACTTGCTTAGGTAAAACATCCATAACTTGTATATCATATATATACCATCATCACTGATGACTTCCCGGTGATCTACCTCGTCTTCTTGGTCTTTTCAATGTAACCAAGAATTCGCGAAGGTGAACGTTTCCCCTTGCATGACATAGTCTATGACAAACTATTTGCAATTGGGGTGGGCAGCAAGTGCAGCGCCTCATCATAAGAAAAATGTATGTCATCCAGTATTTGAGCTAAGCGTGGCATCCCAGTGTCATCAAGTATGATTGTCACGCGCTCTTTTAGTGCAAATATTCTCTTCCATTTTCGTCGAGAAGAAAAACAGCCAAAATGATGAAAAACTTCATCAACATGACTTGCGGCACATAAAGTGCATCGAGTTCAGCGATCATTCCGAATGATTGCGATCTATCAAAATGCACCCGCAGTTCATTCTCTATGGGAGAGATCATAGCACACTGGACTATGATGGAATTATCCGCACGAACTTGATAATCCAAATTATCTCTTTGTTAGCGCAATCTCCGGGTTTATCTCCTAATGGGTTCTGTATCACAAAGAGCTAAAAGTTTGAATCAGGGAGTATCCTCAAGCTACGGTACAAAACTATGAAGTTGGACCCACCTTTTAAGTTTCTCAAACACAGGATTGTGTCTAAGTTTAAAGAGGGCTAAGGGGCAGCTGCCGGCCCCTTAGGAGGGCTAACGAACAGGTTTTTATCTACATAGATTTTTGCAAAGTAATTTAGACTATGTTCATAATAGGAGTTCAAGTTTATCTATATAAAACACTATAAGAACTCCTACTCAAAAAGACATCCCTCATCATCCTTTTAGTGATCACATGACCCCCATCCACCATACTACCCCCGATCGTCACGGCCGATAGCATAGTTTCAAAGATAGACATCTCCATGTCAATCACATCATCCATCTGACTCATGCTCGACCTTTCGGTCTCCTGTGTTCCGAGGCCATGTCTGTACATGTTAGGCTCGCCAATTCAACCTTAGTATGTTGCTGTGCATACATGGCTTACACCCACCGTATGCGAACGCAGATATGTTTGACACTCGATCGTCACGGCCTGCCTCCATAACGGCGAACTTTCTTGGTGGTGCATACTAAGGAAGAACATGACATTGGTATTACTTTTGAAGGATAACCTATATTGTTACCGCCGTATATAACTAATACACACAATATAGGTAGCACACAACACCTATTAACATCTAATATGTGTATATTGTCCATGAAGGTATCCATGGCTGAGGGGCTTTCGCAAAAAAAACCGCCTTCTAACTTACAAGCCTGCAACCACAACACCGATAAAATAATTGTCTCTATTACACCCCTTTCGGGGCCCTCCGTTGAAGATGCCATACTACCAGTGCTACAGAGACAGACACCCACTAGCCGCATATATGGTGCAAGCCATATGTCAAGTGCGGAACCAGTCTCGCGTAAGAGTACGCGTAAGGTCGGTCCGGGCCGCTTCATCAAGCAATTCAATAGTATGAACAAATGCACGTGAGAGGGTAACAATTATATGATCGAGTTCCCACATATTTCTATGTGTTCTAACCGTACTATATATCTATGCATAGATCGGCTCTGATACCACTGAAGGGGTTCCGCAACAGAAAATAAAAAAATTCCTAACAACGCGAACCACAAACTAGACAAGATCTATTACTATGCAGATATAAAAGTAACGGAAGGAATCGGTATTCATACCCTTAACGACTGAAAGCGTTACGTTCCGTAGAACGTTGGCAATGGAGTCGTACGACGCCGACCTCAAGGTCATGGAGTCGTACCGGCGACGAGTGCTGTAGTGGGCAGCACCTCCGTTGTTCTACATGCATACGGTGTCGCGACGATCCCCCGGCTCCGGTCTAGCGGCGGCAGCGGAAGATGAATAGCTCGACCAAAGCACCAATATCATGGCGGTGGTATTTGGTGGTGAAACCCCTCTACCGTGCGAGCTTCAAAAAGGTGGAACCACGCTCGAGGTGAGAGAGAGAGAGAGATTTGGATGGGATGCCTTTGGGAGGAGGGGCATCTCTTTAGATAGGAGGAGGAGGGAGTCCAACTCCATTGGGGGGTGGTGTGGGACTAAAAACCCACACCTGGCCGCACCGCCCCACGTGGGGGGGGGGGGGGGGGGGGGGGTTGGCCCATGGCCGGCCAGCCCCCTTTTAGGTTTCCTCTTAGGGCGGTTTCCCTAATGGGATCTTTAGGGCCCATTTAGGTGGGCTGCCCCTTAAATTCAATTAAAAATATATATTTAATCATTAATCACACTAATTAATATTATATACATATTATTTAATTTCCTCTTGCTCCGAAACACTGTTTTTTGCTCTCCGATCTCCATCGGATATTTCTCCCTTATTCCGAAACACCGTCGGAACCCCTCCGATCAGCATCGGATAATTCTCTCTCATTCCGAAACACTTCGGAACCTCTCCGATCACCATCGGATAATTCCTGGAACCATTCCGTAGTTTGTCTCTCTTATTTCTTCGGTACCGAAACTATTCCTAAGCGTCGTCTACCCTTAAGTGTGCCACCCTACGGTTCGGGATCATTCCAGACATGATCGAGACTCCACTCCGATCAATGACCAACAGCGGGATCTAGAAACCCATGATGGCCCCTGTGTGGTCCTCGAAGTTCTTTGTTGCTTGAACCTTATCGTTGCTCACCATTCCTTTTGTCATGCGATATCAAGTTTGTCCGAGATCCCCATCTCGTTTCCCGACAAACTTATTTACTCGTCTCCATGATATTACATCTCCGTGACCTGGTCACAAGCTTGCAAGACTTGATGTAATATCACCGAGTGGGCCTAGTGATATCTTTCCGGCACGCGGATGGACAAATCCCGCTCTTGATACATACGCCTCAACGTACTCCTTCAGGAAACCTGATAGACACCTTTATGATCACCCTGTTACGGTGTGACGGTTGATGCAGTCAAAGCCTCCCTCCGGACTAGTGATTAAATATGATCTCACGGTCTAAGGACTTGGTTACTACTACGTATCTTTTAAGTTGTCACAATGCCGATATTCGTGACAGATCTTATTGCGTTTAACTTACATTGGGTGGTGTCCATCATGTCATTCTCGAATGACACGACTCCATTGTCAATTGACATAAATCTCCATGATCTGGAAACCTTGATCATCGGTTGACTAATGTACTAGTCAAGTAGAGGCTACTAGGGAACTACTTGTTTTTATACCACACCTGTATTAATGTTTCCGCTTAATACAGTTATATCGTGGTATAAAACTTATTATAAACATATATGAGTTATGCTAATAAAACTCCTTTATTATTTGCTTCTAGGGCATAACTCCTACAGATGCTAAGCTCATCGGACATATCTACTAAGGGAGATATGTTTATATTGTCCATGAAGGTATCCATTTACCTGAGTCCGAGCCAATCGCTCCCAATCGGCTTTGGACACACTGGTATGAATCCGTCCCTTGTGACACTCAGGAAATCGAACTCGGATAAGTCGCCTCCTGAAAGACAAATGGCATTGGTATGTTGTCAGTCGACTAGTGACTCGACTAATGCAATGCAAGTTGAGTCTTCAGCGTGGACGGCTTCCAATTCCTCGCCAACCCACTTAAAAAGTTTATGGTGCATAAAGGATGGTACACATTGATTAGCATGCAACCGATCATGTACTAGCAAAATTGTAATACCATGCACCTCCGTAACAAATAAAATACTAGCGAAGGTCTTGTTTCCAATGAGCTCTAAACTGATCGCACCTTTGTCTCCTACTCCCTCTGTGCCTTCGAACCTATTCATCAAGTCGGCATCGTACAATTATAAATTTTTGAAGACTGAATACGACTCTAGATTTAACACAACGCCACCATCAACCATCATTCTTGTCACTGGCGGGCCTACCGCAAGGCGAGCAGGGGTGTTCGCCCCAGGTCTATCAGCGTGGATCATGGTATCCATCCTAGTCTCCTACCACTATGGGCAAAGCCGAGCCTCTGTTTTCTATCTGCCATGGTCTTTTTTCTATTTCCGTGGGATGTGTTGAAAGGGTACCACGCAGAGGAGGAAGAAATCCTGCCACATCGGTACGCTTTGGTCTAATGGGCTTAAGTGAGAGGAAATAGGCCCATTCGATCGATACCACCACAACTATGCATGCAAGCAGGGCCGGCTCTAAGGTTTACAGGGCCCTTGGCAAATTGGTGAGATGGGCCCCTATGGTTAAAATATTAAACTTAAATTTGACCATATGTTCTTACATAATATCATATTATAGATAGAAGATAAAAAAGTGTAAAAAAATATAACAACTAATATTTCCTGCTAGTTTGATTACCTGAAATAAGAACTAAATTTGAGTGAGTCCATCGATATAATGCTTCAATGCTTCACAAAAAATCTTCTCCGAGCATTTCTGGATGCAAAATCATTGAGGATAATATCAAGATCAATGCTGTCCAGCATATCCTTCTCAATACAACATGTAGCCAAGCCATTCAATCTGTCTTGCAACATAGTTGATCGCAAACAATTTTTCAATAGTTTCAATTTAGAGAAACTTCTTTCAGCTGAGGCTACAGTCACTGGTATAGTCAAGAGGATCCGATAGGCAACCGATACATTTGGATAGCAATGTAGGGCTGTCACAAATTGAAGAATCTCAGGCGCCGACAACAAATCATCTGGCAACATTACTTGCAACATTTTTAACTCGGAGAAAAAATCATCAAGATCTACATCACTCGACTTTTTATGAGTAAAAGCTTCAGCAAAAATTGTGCAAGATTTCCGTAGATTACTATCATCCAAGGACTTCAGATTATTTGAGTTGAATAAGAAACCAAACACCTTTTCAAATGCCTTCAACTGCTCAAATCGACTAGTCAATGATGCAATTGCAGTGTCAACAATGACAAGAAAGTAAGTAACTCTGAAGGATTCAATAGCTGAAAATTGTAGATCTTCATCTTCATCATTGATTTTATCAAAATGTTTCTTCCTTTTACTCTGACGCTTTGTACGAAATTTTGGCTCAATGCCCATATCCGATGCAATGGCTTTGGCACTCTCGATACTAGAATAGAAGCCTTCATCTCTATACTTCTGAAAATATGAAATGACCCCTTCAATGTGTTTGACAGTAGCATCGATGCACACCATTTTTTCCTGTAACTTTTTGCTCACCATATTTACAGAAAATAGGATATCATGCCAAATAACCATACCAACTAAAGTCTCAAATTTCCCAAGTGCACTGAACAAAGATTGAGCATCACTTACTGCAGCTGGATCATCAGTAGAAGCCTTCTCTAGTTCCTTTAAAGCTGATCTTACTTGGATAGTTGCAAGACGTGATTATAATTAGTCAGCCGATACCATTGAACCCTCACCTTATGCGACACCGACGGACGGTTGCCACCACACCGTAACTCGATGGATATGTCTCAAAGGTATCCATTTTTTTATTGCATCATGCTACTTTTATACCTTGACATATTTGTTACTGTGATTTTATATCATTTTATAGCATTTTACTGGACTAATCTATTAACCCGGTGCCAAGTGCTAGTTGTTATTTTCTGGCTGTTTTTGCATCGCAGTTTATCCCTAGGGAAATATCGATGAAAACTTGACAAAACAGGAAATCACCTAACTTGTTGAGACGGGCATGGGTTAGCGGTTGATCACGGGTCCACCCCGCATGGCCGCCTCCTCGCTCCCCTCATGCTACCTCTTCACCTATATATTTCTCCTGAACTAAAAGTTATGTGATGGAGAATATTTTGCCAAGTTTCGATACAGAACCACCATTATCACGGAAACAGATCTGGAGCCATGTTTCGGTACTCTGCCAGAGGGGGAAATCATCATCGGAGGGATCTACACCACCTTTGCCACCTCCGGGATGATTCATGAGTAGTTCATCCTTGGACTACGAATCCATAGGAGGAGCTAGATGGTTATCTTTCCTCCATGTTCTTCAATACAAAAGTCTCGTGAGCTGCCCTACATGATTAAGATCCATATGATGTAATTGCTACTTATTGTTATGTTTGCTAGGATATCATGAATTGTGATGTTATGATCAAATCATCCAAATCATCGAGGCGGTGAACATGCGCAGTTCGTGGGCACGGGTGGTTGAAGACGATGGCTGACCTGTGGGGCCCGCTTGCTGGACAGAGTGTGAGAGAGAGAGGGAGGCTATCCATTCAGGATTTAATTGTGGTATGTGGGCTGCATTGTTTGCTGGGCTGGTTGGTTCGGCTAGGTCGGGCTAGTTGGGATTTTTATTTTATTCTTTTCCTTTTTATTTTAAATATATTTCAACTCCAAACTGCATCAAATAAAATCTAGAATTTTTTAAAATTAAAATAGGTTTATTGGACCTAGGGAAGTAATTTCTTGTCCAAAATATAATTTTCTTAAATCATTTTGCATGTTATGGCCTTGTATGACTATTTATGAAAAAAAATTAAAAGGGTTTAGGTTATCTAATCTTTTGAAATTCCAAATACCCAAATTACAATTGATTATTATATAAAACATTTCAAACCCAAATTCATGAAGATGTCATATTATCTTCTGACTTTTTTTTTTTAGTTTCAGAAATTACGTTAACTAAGTTCTCAAACTTTTTTGTTTCTTCGGAAATTTTATCCATGTGAGGAAAATCATTTATCTAATTTATTTAATTTAACATTTCAATTTATTTTTTTGGGATTTTACACTATGTGACTTGGTTTCATTGGATATGCTTGTTATATCCACGTGTCAATTTTACTAGGTGGGACCCAATGATAGCCGTATGAGAGGAGCATTCTAGAGTAACAAAAAAAAAACACCTCACCGACATGAACCAATGGCTATGCACTACTAGGGAAAGGCATATTAGTGGCGCAGCAAAACAGGCTTTCTGTGGCGCATCCTGGAAATGGTGGGATGCGCCACAGACATCTCGCCACTAAAATATATTTCTGTGACGCACGCAGCCGGTGCGCCACAGAAATGATAAGATTCTGTGGCGCACCCTCCACCGTGCGCCACAGAAATATTTCAGTGGCGCATCCTCCACCGTGCGCCACAGAAATATTTCAGTGGCGCATCCCGCTGCTGTGCGCCACAGAAATAGGTGCGCCATAGAAAAAAAGGACATGCGCCACAGAATACTTGTACAGGTATTCACAAATTTGTACAGCGCTGTACAAATACAGATATATATATACAGGATTTATACAGATATACAGGATTTACACAGATATACAGGATTTATATAGATATAATAGAAACAATAATGTAACAGACACATTACTATATTGCCACATTACTTAGAGCCCGAGATACACATACATATAGTGACAAGTACCGAATTTTTACACAAGTCATGATATAAAAGTTCATCGTTTCACACATCACAAATGAAGAGGTCACCGCCTACACTAGGATCAAGTAGAGTACAGCCGCGATGATGGTGAGGAAGAGCAAGGAGGACGATCATGGATCCTTCTTCTTCATCGGCGTCAGGAACAGTTTATAGCCCTCTTTCGTCGTCCACGTCCTGGTGTCCTGCTGAGCCTCTAGGATTTCTTCGATCTCCCTCTTAGGCAACCCTGGAGATGGATTTATATATATATATATATATATATATATATTGGTTAATAATATAAATAGAGTATGATTTATTCATCTAAGTGGACAAGTCTATAATAAAGAAAATAAAGAAGCACTTATTGCTACCTCTGACGTTGTGTAAGGACCCACTATTATGGTTGACATCTTTGATGATGATTTGCGATAACTGCACCTGGATGCGATGGAAGTCTTCTCTAAGATCAGCATCGGTGATATCCCCCGCACATTTGGTCCATTCTTGGAGACTAGATGGCAACCTCGTTTTCTCAGCATCCCGGACAAACCCTTTAAGGTGATGGAGGACGTAGAAGGCCTCCTTCATGCTGCCAGGCTTCTGCTTGATGCAGCAGAACTCGGTCACATGCTTGAACCGGTGTGTGCCGTCATTGCTGAAAACTTCTTGCTTCTTTTCGAAGGGGCCTCCCTTTTTGGCGTAGCCCTCGAGAGCCTCATCGAGAACACCCTTTATTCTGGTGTAGTCTTTCTTCATAATCAAACTCCCCGAGTCGAAATAATTGGCAGTGGACCACCTCTGGTTCAGGATGATGAGTGTGCAGTACTTGTTCCTGCTCAGCACAATTGAAATGGAATGTTGGAAAGGATCAGCAATGGAACAAATCTACAAGAAAGAATAAGTTACGACGGCGGCGAGCGGATGTGTACTTACTCGGGAAAGAAAGGCACAAGAAGGTTGTTCTTCCTCTTGTTGGTTAGCATGAACCTCTGGAGCTACTCCGTTGCCTTGGTCCGTGTCGGTGATCCTTCCACCAGCTGGCAGTCACGCATGTAGTAGGGATCCACTACCGCGATATACGGGGTATTATCTCTCTTGATCTTCATCGCCATATTGAGCGCTTATAGGCGGACCAAGTTATAGTCCAGCCGTCTAGAGTGAAACAGATTGAAGAAATCCTCGAACGCTATGAAGAACGGATTCGCGGGGGCTTCATGGACGAAGTCCAAGTCCTTTGGCACCTTGACCGTGAACACCGGGTAGTTTGGCTCCTTGTCTTTAAGAACGAGGCCCTCTAGCATCAAAATAGATTCATGCAAATAGTGCATGGGTCCATGTGCGAGGCGGAGCAGCTTCGGAGGCAGTATCGGTTTACCAGCTTCATGAACTTGGGCCAAGCCATCCGCACGGGGTGATACCGTGTCTTCATGACCCCAGATAGTCTTAGGAGCTGGCTGGCTCGCAGAGGCGCCTGGCCCCCTCTTTCTCTTCATGTGCTTCTTCTTCATCTCCGGGGATGGTGAGGGTGGTCGGGGTGCGGACTTCGGGAAAACCGTCTTACGTAGTGTACCAGGGCTGAAGACGTTAGTCGGTTTGCGTAGAGCTTGATCGCCGGCCTCCGGAGGCGTGTCTTGAGATAAACCCTGGAAGTCTAGATGCTGTGTGCATGTAGTGGGAACCTAGAGCGTGGAAGTGTTCTTCATCCACAGGAGGCATGTACATGTCCACGCTGGCGCCAGTGTTGAGGAAGCCCTCGACGTCGACATCATCATCATCATCGTCGTTGGCATCAAGTTGAGGTGCAACGGCAGCGCCTTTGGACGGTTGCAGTACAGACACTCCCAACAGTTTTTGGTGGCGGCTGCTGGTGGCGACGACCGCCGGTTCCTTCCGGGTGGCGGTGATGGCTGCGGGCTTCGAGGGACAAACAATAGGGGGCCTCGAGGTGGCGCCGGTTGATGTATACTACACGCTTCTATTCTTGTAGACTTGTTTGGCCTCCAAGCGCAGAGGTTTGTAGGACAGCGGCAAATTTCCCTTAAGTGAGTAACCCAAGGTTTATCGAATCCACGGGAGGTAGAGGTCAAAGATATCCCTCTCAAGAAACCCTGCAATTAAGATACAAGAAGTCTCTTGTGTCCCCAACACACCTAATACAATTGTCAGTTGTATAGGTGCACTAGTTCGGCGAAGAGATGGTAAAATGCAAGTGATATGGATGGTAAAAGGTGATTTTGTAAGTCTGTAATAAAAATGGCAGCAAGCAAACAAGTGACAAAAGTGACTAAAAACGGTGGATCAATGCTTGGAAACAAGGCCTAGGCTTCATACTTTCACTAGTGACTACTCTCAACATCATTAACATAATTAAACACATAATAGTTCCACAAAAACACATGCATGGTAGACGTTACTCGGAGATCATTCTTTCGTGGATCAAATAGGATGAGAATTGCGTAGGGCTACGAAAAGCACACCTTAAAGTTCGTATTCCACATCTATGGACACTTCATGCTGTCACTATCCGCATCCAAAGATAGTACTAACAAACACCACAACATATTTCTTGAATAGTCTCTTTCTTCAATAACACAAGCATCAAGAAACCTCATGATCTATTCAATCCAACAATAATAAAGAACAAACTCATGATGAAGATCCTTCCAATCTATTATCCATAGAGTCACACACGGCACCCACACTGTCACCGAGATACCGTGATCACAACGGTGGCTCCGGAAATTGTACTAAATAACATCACTTGAGCAAAATCATATCCATTACACATAGGGAAACATCATGTATTCAACTATATTAACAAAGCTCATGATCACAACGAAGATCACATCATGGGAGAGAGAGATAACCACATAGCTACTTGTATAAGCCTCAGCCCCGGTGAGGGACTACTCCCTCCTCATCGTAGGAAGCAGCGGTGTTGATGGAGATGGCCCCGACGGTCGATCCCCCCTTCGGCAGGGTACCGGAACAGCTTCAGATTGGACCCCAAACTAGGGTTTTCGGTGACGGCGCGTCGGGGTCGAGTTTCTGGAAAATAATGGCCGCCCCCTCAGGTTTAGGTCAAAAGGGATTTTATAGGCGTCGGAGGGGGCCAAGGCGGAGCCCAGAGGGCAGGGGCGGGCCCCACCCGCGGGTCAAGGTGGTGCTGTGGCTGCCACCCGCCCCTGGCCCCTGGGTGGCCCCCCAGGTCGCCCTTTGGTCCATGTGTGTCTTCCGTCGCATAAAAAATCCCCGTAAATTTTGAGGGCAATCCGACGATATTTCCTGTTGTGACTTTTCTGAAATACAAAAACAGGAAACTGGCACTTGGCATCTTGTCAATAGGTTATTCCGACAAAATGCATAAAAATGATGTAATATGATAGTAAAAACATGTGACAACATCACAAAACTAGCATGGATCACTCAAAAATTATAGATACGTTTGAGACGTATCAGCATCCCCAAGCTTAACACCTACTCGTCCTCGAGTAGGTAAGTGATAACAAATAATTTTTGATAAGACATCCTACCAACACAATCTTGATCAAGATAGTAATGCAAAGCACATGATTTGAATGAGGTGATCCAAAACAATTGTCTATAGTTGACATTAAGCAAACAATGATTAACAAATGCTAGCTAACAAATGCTAGAAACTTTTCATGAATAAGTGTGTTGGAGACATGGAACCATACATAAGGTTTAGAAAGAAGAATTGCAAATTATGTCTCCAATGTAAAGTATCAATCATTCTTCAAAGCATCTAATTAGTTATTCATGGAAATAGCCAAGCTCAAGTCAGGTGTCCTAATCCATCTACTTCATAAATCAACTGTTTCGAAGTCTACTCAACTAGTGCAAGTAAGAAGTGGCTTTGGCACCATGATGTTATGGCAAAGAGAACAATAATGGAGGTTTGGAAGGTGAAAAATAAAGGCTCAAACAGTGGAGAAGGTAACCACAAGACAGAAGGAAGTCCCGTAGTTGACACTGTATGAGTAGTAGTGATTGCCATGCAACGGATGCACATAGAGCTATAAGTGTATGAAAGCTCTCCAATGGAACTAGTGGGGGTGCATCCAACTTTCTTGCTCATGAAGACCTAGAGCTCACTTGAGGAGGCTCATCCTTGGAATATACAAGCCAAGTTCTATAACGTTAATTCCCCACATAGTTATACAAATGAAACATGAAAACTCTCTATAATGAAGTGTAGGTGTGATACGTCTCAAACGTATCTATAATTTTTGAGTGATCCATGCTAGTTTTGTGATATTGTCACATGTTTTTACTATCATTTATATCATTTCTATGCATTTTGTCGGACTAACCTATTGACCAGATGCCCAGTGCCAGTTCCCTGTTTTTGCTGTCTTTTTGTTTCAGAAATTTACTTCTAGAAATATTCTCGGAATTGGACGAAAATTTACGGGGATTATTTTTACGCCAAGACGAAGACGGAGTCCGAAGGGCAGCCTCGGAGGCGCCCCACAGGGCACACGCGGGTGCCAGCCGCGGCCCAGGGGTGACTTGTGGGTGGGGCCCGCCCCTGCCCTGTGGGCACCTCCTCGGCCCCCTCCGACTCCTATAAAACCACAATTAACCTAAAAACGTCAAGGCGGCGATTATTTTCCAGAAACTCGACCCCGACGCGCCATCACCGAAAACGCTAGTTCGGGTTCCAATCTGAAGCTGATCTCGGCACTCTGCCGGAGGGGAGATCGATCCCGGAGGGCTCTTCATCGACATGCCTTCCTCCGGGATGATTTGTGAGGAGTCTCACCTTGGTCTACGGGTCCATGGCAGTAGCTAGATGGTAGTATCTCTCTCTTGTGCTTCATGTCTTATGATCTTGTGAGCTGCCTAACATGATCAAGATCGATTATTGTAATGCTATGTGATGTGTTTGCTGGGATCTGATGGATTATGAAGTTATGTTCAGATTGTACATGATTCTTATATGAGTAATTTATGTTCTTGCATGCTCTCCGATGTGCGTAGTTACTTTGGCCAAGTGATTGTGTGTATCTCCAAGAGAGGGTATTTATGCTAGATAGTGGGTTCATGCCCCCTTTTGTTCCTGGGCACGAGTGACAGAAACGTCTAAGGGCGAGGGTGTGTTGTTGCTACTAAGGGTAAAACAGCGGTGTTAATGTCTATTTTGATACTAGTATTGCTTACTTCATGCACTTTACTTAATGCAATTGTCTGTTGCTTGCAACTTAATACCGTTGGGTGACAGGCTGGATAGCGATCCCACGGTGGACTATTTAGACAAAGACACAGTTGGACTCAACGGTCTTTGTTCCTTGTCGTGATGCCTCCATAAATATTATCATGTCCTTTTTGTCATAGCTAAATTGGGTTTGTGTCATCATCTTGTTAATTGCCTAGCTGTAATTCGTTCACCCATCACATGCATATTTTATTTACTTGAGAGACTCCACTAGTGAAACCATGGCCCCCGGTCCATCTTTTTACATTGTTTTCAACCTCATTTACTTGCTTTTAATCATCATTACTCCTCTGGTCACTTTTCATATTTTATCTATTTCATCATACAATTAACCGCTTTGTGTTCTGCGAGACCGGAGAGATTGACAACCTCTCCGCCGTTGGGGGCAAAGTATTTTGTTTGGGTGTGTGCAGGTCCACGTCTGTTGAAGGTTAAGCACCAGAGATCTTCAACATTCACCTCGTTGTTGATTTCAAAGTCCTACTGGTTCGATAAACTCGGTTCTTTAATTGAGGGAAAACTGCTACTAGCTACAATTCCGCCTTCGCTTGGGACACCACCCAACTTATCGATATACACCATCAAGCAGTTTTCTGGCGCCGTTGCCGGGGACTTTGGAGCTACAGCAAGGGGAGTCTCATACTCTCAATCTCTTTACTTTGTTTTTGTCTTGATTGCTTTATATCTCGTTTAGTTTATTTTCCTGTTTCAAAATTTTAAAACCCCAAAAAAATTAGTGTAGTCTTTTATCCTGTTTTATTAGTATGCTTAGTTTTTTGGTTGTTCTCAATGGTTAACTTCTTTGAAACTAGATCTTATTGGAAAGGCGGGTTCATGGAGGATCAACAAGAATATTATAAGGAATACCGCTTGTCACAAAAAGGGATACACTTATGGAAAATAATTAATACTCTGAACAATTATGTTAGAGACTTGTGCTTAAATTATGATATATCTTATTGCTGTGATGAGTCTAGTTGTAGCATGAATTTTATAACACCTTCCTTTTCAATGTGCTGGTAATGATAATGAAACCTTAGCATCTTATGCTAAGGGAAACTATGATTTTTATGATGTGGAACCTATTGAAGAATTTATTGCGTGGAAGGGTTCTTATGAATTTCTTCTTTGATTGAAAATAATGATGATGCTCCTTATAAATCTGAAAGTTTTGCTATACTTAATTATTGCATGGATAATTACAAAGTTGAAAATTGTTATATTACTGAATATCTTAAGGGTTTATCTCCCCCAGAAGAAGAGACTAATGCCGTGCAGGAGACTATGGAAGAAGAAATTATTGAAACTGGAAGCTCATTGGATGAAAATGAGGAGGAAGAATGGAGTAGCTACCCATCTCTACCTTCTAATGAGAGTAACTCTCTAGCTCATACATTATTTGGTTGTCCTCCTTCCTTACAAAATGAGAATGAATGCTATGATCCCATTGATTCTTTTGAAACATCCCTTTTTGATAAAAATGATCTTGTTATTTATGATAATCCGTGCTATATTGATAAATCTTATGATAATCCTTTATTTGTTCCTACCATTGAGATACATGTTAATGAAGAGTTGTGCTTAGAAATTTTATATGATAATGCTCTTAACGATGGTCCTATGTTACTTGATGATAAACATTATAATTCTATTGAAAGTGGGTTTGATCCCACTATTTTTGAGATGGGCCGAAATTATGTGCTTGTAGATCATGAAAAGCCTGTTTTAAGTGATAGATATATTGTTGAGTTTGTTCATGATGTTACTGAAAATTATTATGAGAGAGGAAAATATGGTTGTTGGAGTTCTCATGTTACTAAGACACCTCTCTTTTTGTTGCAAGTTTTGAAGTTGCACTTGCTTTGTCTTCCTATGCTACTAGCTTTATGCTTCAATGAATTATTTTTGTACAAGATGCCTATGCATAGGAAGTGGGTTAGGCTTAAATATGTTTGGTATTTATTTCTTGATGCTCTCTTTTGTCAACTCTTATTCTTATTAGAGCATCATTTAAATCATTGCGTCTAGCTAAAAGGCGTTAAAAAAAGCGCTTGTTGGGAGGCAACCCATCTTTTACTTTCAGTTTGCCTTTTGTTTTTCTTGATTCATGAAGTTATTACCTCTTTAGCAACTTCATTGTATCTTTTTCTTTTAGTTTTTTGTGCCAAGTATAGCCTCTAATATATTGAAAGTGCGAGGTATTGTGTTGCTGTCCAAAAACAGATTCTGTGCGCCTGTTGCACGAACATCCTAAAATCTCCAGAATTTTATATTTTTCTGATATTTTTTGACAGCAAGCCTGATGCTTTTGTCTATCTTTCGTTAGCTTTAAGTTTTTTGATTTGAGCTGCAGAAGTGCCTAAAAAAATTCAATCTTTACAGACTGTTCAGATTTTGACAGATTCTGATTTTATTTTGCATTTGTCTCTTTACCATCGTCATATGTGATACTCTAGGGGTAGAGTGCCACATTTAGGCTTAGTAAACAGTAGCTAATGTTTAATGAAGTTGGTTTGCAATTTGTCATGAGTTGAACACATGTGCATTTTAATTTATGAGCACTAACCCTCTAATCAAATTATGAGAAGTTTTGTGTGAAGTGAGTTTTTAAGTTCCAAAGGAGAGGAATATGAAGAAATCGAGGATGGATCAGAGCTCAAGCTTGGGGTGCCCCCATGGAACCCCCTCTGAATATCAAGAACTATCAAGAGTCAAAGCTTGGGGATGCCCAAGGCATCCCCTCATCTTCATCGACTATCATAAGGTCGTCTTCGTTGAACTTCGTTTTTATCACTTTACATATTATGTGCTATGCTTGGAGCGTCTTTTTACTTTTAGTTTTATTTTTTTGTTTGCTGGTCATATCTTTGTTAGATCCTAGCTTTATTTGTGTGGGAGAGAGACACGCTCCGCTTTTTCGTTTGAATACTCATTTGCTTTGCTTATATCTTTTTGAGTATTCTTAGCTATTGTCCGTTTTCTAGTAAGCTCTCGCTTTTAGCTTTTATCTTGTTTAGAGCTGCTAGTTGTTAAGTTAAAACTCTCTTGTTCTTCACTTATATTTGTTGGAGAGTTGTTTTGGTTGCTTGGTTAATGTGTTAGATCGGAAAAATGCTATGCATGTGGCGGTAGTATGAAATAGAAAAAACCTGCATAGTCTTGTAGATCGCTATGTGGATAATTTGATACTCTTCAATTGTTTTAAGGCACTAAAATAACTAATGGTTAAAATGTGTTGGTTAATGGTGTTAGAGCTGATTAGTGGAGAGGTGTTATTAAAGCATGGAGCTGTACATTTCTGAACTAAACAACCTAAGTCAACAATGCTAATGTGTCATGAATTCTACTAAGTTGAAAATAAGTCCCTAGTGGGTAGTTACAGCAACGATCGGGGAAGCCAACGGGGCACTTGTGTCACCGCCACGATCCCTCTCGGGGTGTCTCTAACCATTTGTGGAACATTGAAACTACTAGTTGTTTGCAATATACGAAATGCATTGTGAGCTTTGGTTTTTGGCACTTCCACTTCCATATTTTGCTAGCCTCTTCGGTGTTGCGCAATGCCCTCTCTCACATTGAGATTGGTGCATACTTCGCGAGTACATCCAACTCCGTGGGAGAACTTCATCCTGTTCTCCTACACATAAGCCAACTATCTTCCTCAAAACAGCCACCATACCTACCTAACACGGCATTTCCATAGCCGTTTCGAGATACATTGCCATGCAACATCCATCATTACATTATGACTTGATGTCGTTCTTCATTGCCATATAGTTTGCTTGATCATTTGAGTTAGTGTGCAGCATGGCTTGCCACATGTTCTACATTTTTTCCACACTACGCTCGATCATGCATATCTTCTTTTATACATCATGTATTAGTCTTATGAGTTATGAGTACCAAAAGTGTGATGATCATCTTGTAAAAATAGAGTCTTGCCCCTACCTGTGAGCATATTTAAAAGAGTCCAAAGTGGCCACATAAAAGAGTCCAAAAGAGACCAATGAGAGAAAATTTAAAAGAGCCACGGAGGCCACAATTAAGAAAAAAAAGAAAAGAAATATAAAAGAGAGAGGGGGCAGCACTACTATCCTTTATTCCACACTTGTGCTAGTTAGCACCTACACTTCATTATAGAGAGTTTTCATGTTTTCATTTGTATAACTATGTGGGGAATTAACGTTATAGAACTTGGCTTGTATATTCCAAGGCAGGGCCGGCTCTAAGGTTTACAGGGCCCTTGGCAAATTGGTGAGATGGGCCCCTATGGTTAAAATATTAAACTTAAATTTGACCATATGTTCTTACATAATATCATATTATAGATAGAAGATAAAAAAGTGTAAAAAAATATAACAACTAATATTTCCTGCTAGTTTGATTACCTGAAATAAGAACTAAATTTGAGTGAGTCCATCGATATAATGCTTCAATGCTTCACAAAAAATCTTCTCCGAGCATTTCTGGATGCAAAATCATTGAGGATAATATCAAGATCAATGCTGTCCAGCATATCCTTCTCAATACAACATGTAGCCAAGCCATTCAATCTGTCTTGCAACATAGTTGATCGCAAACAATTTTTCAATAGTTTCAATTTAGAGAAACTTCTTTCAGCTGAGGCTACAGTCACTGGTATAGTCAAGAGGATCCGATAGGCAACCGATACATTTGGATAGCAATCTAGGGCTGTCACAAATTGAAGAATCTCAGGCGCCGACAACAAATCATCTGGCAACATTACTTGCAACATTTTTAACTCGGAGAAAAAATCATCAAGATCTACATCACTCGACTTTTTATGAGTAAAAGCTTCAGCAAAAATTGTGCAAGATTTCCGTAGATTACTATCATCCAAGGACTTCAGATTATTTGAGTTGAATAAGAAACCAAACACCTTTTCAAATGCCTTCAACTGCTCAAATCGACTAGTCAATGATGCAATTGCAGTGTCAACAATGACAAGAAAGTAAGTAACTCTGAAGGATTCAATAGCTGAAAATTGTAGATCTTCATCTTCATCATTGATTTCATCAAAATGTTTCTTCCTTTTACTCTGACGCTTTGTACGAAATTTTGGCTCAATGCCCATATCCGATGCAATGGCTTTGGCACTCTCGATACTAGAATAGAAGCCTTCATCTCTATACTTCTGAAAATATGAAATGACCCCTTCAATGTGTTTGACAGTAGCATCGATGCACACCATTTTTTCCTGTAACTTTTTGCTCACCATATTTACAGAAAATAGGATATCATGCCAAATAACCATACCAACTAAAGTCTCAAATTTCCCAAGTGCACTGAACAAAGATTGAGCATCACTTACTGCAGCTGGATCATCAGTAGAAGCCTTCTCTAGTTCCTTTAAAGCTGATCTTACTTGGATAGTTTGGTACCTTATAGGTTGCACACTCTTTATTCGACTCTCCCAGCGAGTATTAGACAAAGGTTTGAGAGTCAGGTTTGGAACATTATCAAGCAAAATCTTCCATCTTTTGGTAGAACGTGCAAACAATACATATATACGCTGTATAATGCCAAAAAATGAAATAGCTTGTTCGCAAGATTTCGCCATATCACAAAGAGTGAGATTCAAACTATGACATGCACATGGCATATATAAAGCTCTCGGGTTAACTATAAGCAACCGATTCTGAACACCTTGATTTTTTCCCTTCATATTGGAACCATTATCATAACCTTGCCCTCTCACATCAGCAACATTCAAATCAAGAGAATCCAGTGTATCCATCAGTACATTAAAAAGGCCCAATCCTGATGTGTCATCAACCTTTAAGAACTCTAGGAAAAATTCCTCCACCCTCGGAATATTAGTTGACATATTGACACAACGCACAATTAGTGTCATTTGTTCTTCATGGCTCACATCCGGGGTACAATCCAATATAACAGAAAAATACTTCGCATCCTTGATGATGCGTAACATAACCTTTTTCACGGCATCGGCAAGGACTGAAATCAACTCATTCTGAATATTGTGGCCAAGATAATGATGATGTATTTCATTACTTTGAATGCGCCTAATATGTTCTTGCATCACAGGATCAAATTCAGCAATCATTTCAACTGTGCCCAGAAAATTACCATTGTTATCTTGATACAACTTCTCATTAGATCCTCGAAACGCCAAATGGCGTTTCGCAAGAAACTTCACTATAGAAATTATTCTTAGCAAAACCTGTCTCCACCGCTCCTTTTCCTTTGCAATCTCCCGCTGCATGTCATCATCAATTGTTTTATTTTTCCTTAACCTCAACCTTACTTCATTCCATATATTCATGTTTGTTAAATGCGCAGCACTTTTCTCATGTTCTTGGAGTCTTACGGTGATACGCTTCCAGTCCCTCAACCCATCAGAAGCTAGCAAAGACCGACTCTGATTTGTTTTGAACAACTTGCAGCAAAAACAATAAACTTTGTCCACCTCTTTAGAGTAAATCAGCCACTTTCTGTCAATAAACTCACGATTAGCTAGTTTTCTCGAGTAGTAATCATATGAAAAACATCTACCCTCGGCATCCTCAGGGAACTCCAGGCCCAATTCTCTCATAGGCCCCTTCTCAATTAATATATCTCTTTTCTGATTGTCAATATTATCCCATGTTCTTGCCTTTCATTGTTGTCATTGACATCAACACTACTTGCTGTCGTAAAATATCTATTTAAAGCACCTTTTTGTGATTTAATAAGTTCATTCTCTCGTTTCCTTTTCTTCCTTTTCTCAGCACCGGATTTATGCTTCGGCGGCATCGTAACCCGGAACACCTAAATTTGAAAACAACGTGTACTGTAAATTCAGGCTATGTCTATCAGTCTATCAATC
This sequence comes from Puccinellia tenuiflora, assembly GCA_012064385.1. Taxonomy (NCBI): domain Eukaryota; kingdom Viridiplantae; phylum Streptophyta; class Magnoliopsida; order Poales; family Poaceae; genus Puccinellia; species Puccinellia tenuiflora. Next base: position 346,681 of record QRDG01000086.1, read on the forward strand.
AATTGTAAATTTGTAGTTTATAAATAACCTATAGACAACAAATTTTCAAATCTCTAAAGAAATTGAGGAAAGCACGTACTAATTCAATCAATGGAGTTGCTAATGCTAGTCAGCTAGAGCTAGTGTTGCCAGCAGGCAGGGAGTCGCCGGCTCGCCGCGTCAATGAATTTGATACGTAGTTACGTACGTACGTACCAGGAGCAAAGGCAGTAGGCAGGAAGTCGCCGCGTCGGCCACTCGGCCGTTCGCCTCCGGCGTGACGGCGAGTCGGCGACGGCGTCGATCCGCGGCGGCGATCTCCGGGCTCCGGCGATCGATCGAGCGCGCGTGCGAAGCGTCGGCCGTTCGTCTCCGCTCGGCTCCGGAGTAACTGCGAGTCTGCGATCGATTACCCAAGCGTCGCCGTCGGCCTGTCGCGTGTGCGTGGCTGCAGCGATCAAATTGATCCGGCCTTCTGTTAAGTAAAAAAATATGGGCCCCCTCCAAACATGGGCCCCTGGCGCCGGCCCACCTCGCCATACATAAGAGCCGGCCCTGTTCCAAGGATGAGCCTCCTCAAATGAGCTCTAGGTCTTCATGAGCAAGAAAGTTGGATGCACCCCCACTAGTTCCATTGGAGAGCTTTCATACACTTATAGCTCTATGTGCATCCGTTGCATGGCAATCACTACTCCTCATACAGTGTCAACTACGGGTCTTCCTTCTGTCTTGTGGTTACCTTCTCCACAGTTTGAGCCTTTCTTTTTCACCTTCCAAACCTCCATTATTGTTCTCTTTGCCATAACATCATGGTGCCAAAGCCACTTCTTACTTGCACTAGTTGAGTAGACTTCGAAACAGTTGATTTATGAAGTAGATGGATTAGGACACCTGACTTGAGCTTGGCTATTTTCATGAATGACTAATTAGATGCTTTGAAGAATGATTGGTACTTTGCATTGGAGACGTAATTCGCAATTCTTCTTTCTAAACCTTATGCATGGTTCCATGTCTCCAACGCACTTATTCATGAAAAGTTACTAGCATTTGTTAGCTAGCATTTGTTAATCATTGTTTGCTTAATGTCAACTATAGACAATTGTTTTGGATCACCTTATTCACTTCATGTGCTTTGCATTACTATCTTGATCAAGATTGTGTTGGTAGCATGTCTCATTAAAAATTATTTGTTATCACTTACCTACTCGAGGATGAGTAGGAGTTAAGTTTGGGTATGCTGATACGTCTCAAACATATCTATAATTTTTGAGTGATCCATGCTAGTTTTGTGATGTTGTCACATGTTTTTACTGTCATTTATATCATTTTTATGCATTTTGTCGGACTAACCTATTGACAAGATGCCCAGTGCCAGTTCCCTGTTTTTGCTGTCTTTTTGTTTCAGAAATTTACTTCTGTAAATATTCTCGGAATTGGACGAAAATTTACGGGGATTATTTTTACGCCAAGACGAAGACGGAGTCCGAAGGGCAGCCTCGGAAGCACCCCACAAGGCACACGCGGGTGCCAGCCGCGGCCCAGGGGTGACCCGCGGGTGGGGCCCGCCCCTACCCTGTGGGCACCTCCTTGGCCCCCTCCGACTCCTATAAAATCACAATTAACCTAAAAACATCAAGGCGGTGATTATTTTCCAGAAACTCGACCCCGACGCGCCGTCACCAAAAACCCTAGTTCGGGGTCCAATCTGAAGCTGATCCCGGCACTCTGCCGGAGGGGAGATCGATCCCGGAGGGCTCTTCATCGACATGCCTTCCTCCGGGATGATTTGTGAGTAGTCTCACCTTGGACTACGGGTCCATGGCAGTAGCTAGATGGTAGTCTCTCTCTCTTATGCGTCATGTCTTATGATCTTGTGAGCTGCCTAACATGATCAAGATCGATTATTGTAATGCTATGTGATGTGTTTGCTAGGATCCGATGGATTATGAAGTTATGTTCAGATTGTGCATGATTCTTATATGAGTAATTTATGTTCTTGCATGCTCTCCGATGTTGCTACTAAGGGTAAAACAGCGGTGTTAATGTCTATTTTGATACTAGTATTGCTTACTTCATGCACTTTACTTAATGCAATTGTCTGTTGCTTGCAACTTAATACCGTTGGGTGACAGGCTGGATAGCGATCCCACGGTGGACTATTTAGACAAAGACACAGTTGGACTCAACGGTCTTTGTTCCTTGTCGTGATGCCTCCATAAATATTATCATGTCCTTTTTGTCATAGCTAAATTGGGTTTGTGTCATGATCTTGTCAATTGCCTAGTTGTAATTCGTTCACCCATCACATGCATATTTTTTTTTACTTGAGAGACTCCACTAGTGAACCCATGGCCTCCGATCCATCTTTTTACATTGTTTTCAACCTTATTTACTTGCTTTTAATCATCATTACTCCTCTGGTAACTTTTCAGATTTTATCTATTTCATCATACAATTAACCGCTTTGTGTTCTGCTAGACCGGAGAGATTGACAACCTCTCCGCCGATGGGGGAAAAGTATTTTGGTTGAGTGTGTGCAGGTCCACGTCTGTTGAAGGTTAAGCGTCAGAGATCTTTAACATTCACCTCGTTGTTGATTTCAAAGTCCTACTGGTTCGATAAACCTCGGTTCTTTAATTGAGGGAAAACTGCTACTAGTTACAATTCCGCCTTCGCTTGGGGCACCACCCAACTTATTGATATACATCATCAAGGTGCTAACTAGCACAAGTGTGGAATAAAGGACAGTAGTGCTTCCCCCTCTCTTTTATATGTCTCTTTTTTTTTTTAATTGTGGCCTCCGTGGCTCTTTTAAATTTTCTCTCATTGCTCTCTTTTGGACTCTTTTATGTGGCCACTTTGCACTCTTTTCAATATGCTCACAGGTAGGGGCAACACTCTAATTTTACAAGATGATCATCACACTTTTGGTACTCATAACTCATAAGACTAATACATGATGTATAAAAGAAGATATGCATGACCGAGCGTAGTGTGGAACAAAATGTAGAACATGTGGCAAGCCACGCTGCACACTAACTCAATGATCAAGCAAACTATATGGTAATGAAGAACGACATCAAGTCATGTAATGTAAGGATGGATGTTGCATGGCAATGTATCTCGGAATGGCTATGAAAATGTTGTGATAGGTAGGTATGGTGGCTGTTTTGAGGAAGATAGTTGGCTTATGTGTAGGAGAACAGGATGAAGTTCTCCGACGGAGTTGGATGTGCTCGCGAAGTATGCACCAATCTCAATGTGAGAGAGGGCATTGCGCAGCACCGAAGAGGCTAGCAAAATATGGAAGTGGAAGTGCCAAAAACCAAAACTCAACAATGCATTTCGTATATTGCAAACAACTAGCAGTTTCAATGTTCCACAAATGGTTAGAGACACCCCGAGAGGGATCGTGGCGGCGACACAAGTGCCCCGTTGGCTTCCCCGACCGTTGCAGTAACTACCCACTAGGAACTTATTTTCAACTTAGCAGAATTCATGACACATTAGCATTGTTGACTTAGGTTGTTTAGTTCAGAGAAGTGCGGCTCCACGCTTTACTAACACATCTCCACTAATCAGTTCTAACACCATTAACCAACAAATTTTAACCATTAGTTATTTTAATGCCTCAAAACAATTGAAGAGTATCAAATTATCCACATAGTGATCTACAAGACTATGCAGGTTTTTCTATTTCATACCACTACCACATGCATAGCATTTTATCGTTCTAACAAATTAACCAAGCAACCATAGCAACTCTCTAACAAATATAAGTGAAGAAACATGAGAGTTTAACATCAACAACTAGCAGCTCTAAACAAGATAAAAGCTAAAAGCGAGAGCTTACTAGCAAACAAATAGTAGTTATGAATGCTCAACAAGATATAAGCGAAGCAAAGGAGTATTCAAACGAAAAAGCGGAGCGTGTCTCTCTCCCACACAAGATAGATAGGATCCAACATGAATATGACCAGAAAACAAACAAAACAAAACTGAAAGTAAAATGACGCTCCAAGCATAGCACACAATATGTAAAGTGATAAAAACGAAGTTCAACGAAGACGACCTTATGATAGTCGATGAAGATGAGGGGATGCCTTGGGCATCCCCAAGCTTTGACCCTTGATAGTTCTTGATATTCAGAGGGGGTGCCATGGAGGCATCCCCAAGCTTGAGCTCTGATCCATCCTCGATTTCTTCATATTCCTCTCCTTTGGAACTTAAAAACTCACTTCACACAAAACTTCTCATAATTTGATTAGAGGGTTAGTGCTCATAAATTAAAATGCACATGTGTTCAACTCATGACAAATTGCAAACCAACTTCATTAAACATTAGCTACTGTTTACTAAGCCTCAATGTGGCACTCCACCCCTAGAGTATCACATATAACGATGGTAAAGAGACAAATGCAAAATAAAAGCAGAATCTGTCAAAATCTGAACAGTCTGTAAAGATCGAATTTTTTGAGGTACTTCTGCAGCTCAAATCAAAAAACTTAAAACTAACGAAAGATAGATAAAAGCATCAGTCTTGCTGTCAAAAATTATCAGAAAAAGATAAAATCTAGCGATTTTAGGATTTTCGTGCAATGAAGGACAGAAATCTGTTTCTCGACAGCAAAACAACACCTCGCACTTTCAATGCATTAGAGGCTAAACTTGGCACAAAAAACCAAAACAAAAAGATACAATGAAGTTGCTACATAGGCAACAACTTCATGACTCAAGAAAAATAAAAAACAAACTGAAAGTAAAAGATGGGTTGTCTCCCAACAAGCGCTTTTCTTTTAAGCCTTTTAGCTAGGCATGATAATTTTAATGATGCTCTCATAAGAATAAGAGTTGGAACGCAAAAGAGAGCATCATGAAGCAAATATCAAACACATTTAAGTCTAACTCTCTTCCTATGCATAGGTATCTTGTAAGAAAATAAATCATTGGAGCATAAAACATTAAGCATAGGAAGGCAAAGCAAGTGCAACATTAAAACCTTCAACATAAAGAGGGGAAACTTCATAAAATGAAAATTTATATAACCACACTTCCCTCTCTCATAATAACTTTCAGTAGAATCATACGAAAACTCAATAACATAACCATCACATAAAGCATTTTTCTCATGATTCACATGCATAAAAGTATTATTATTACTCTCCACATAAGTAAAATCCTTCTCATTTATAATAGTGGGAATAAAACTATCACAGCCATCATTGTAATCATCATAAATAGGAGGCATATCATAATCATAATAAGCTTTTTCCTCAATAGTAGGTGGACTGAAAATATCACATTCATCATAATAATCATCATATATAGCAGGCATAGTATAATCAAAGCAAATTTCCTCCTCAAAGCTTGGGGGACTAAAAAGATCATATTCATCAAAACCAGCTTCCCCAAGCTTAGAATTTTCCATAGCATTAGCAATAATGGTGTCCAAATAATTCATGCTAATAACATTGCTAATATAATGATTATTATGCAAATAAAGTTCCATAGGTTTTTAAATTTTCTCTTCAAAAGTATCATGACCAATTTCAAGATAAATTTTATAAAGCTCTCTAATTTTTTTGTTGTTTTCCATTAAGCCTAACTAGTGAAATAAAACAAGAAACAAAAAGATTTAATTGCAAGATCTAAAGAAGATACCTTCAAGCACTCACCTCCCCAACAACAATGCTAGAAATTAGCTTCGTCGTCGGAGTGTGAGTACCGTTTACCTTACCTCCCCGGCAACGGCGCTAGAAATTAGCTTGATGTCTACTACACGCTTCTATTCTTGTAGACTTGTTGGGCCTCCAAGTGCAGAGGTTTGTAGGACAGCGGCAAATTTCCCTTAAGTGAGTAACCCAAGGTTTATCGAATCTACAGGAGGTAGAGGTCAAAGATATCCCTCTCAAGCAACCCTGCAATTAAGATACAAGAAGTCTCTTGTGTCCCCAACACACCTAATACAATTTTCAGTTGTATAGGTGCACTAGTTCGGCGAAGAGATGGTAAAATGCAAGTGATATGGATGGTAAAAGGTGATTTTGTAATTCTGTAATAAAAATGGCAGCAAGCAAACAAGTGACAAAAGTGACTAAAAGCGGTGTATCAATACTTGGAAACAAGGCCTAGGCTTCATACTTTAACTAGTGACTACTCTCAACATCATTAACATAATTAAACACATAATAGTTCCACAAAAACACATGCATGGTAGACGTTACTCGGAGATCATTCTTTCGTGGATCAAATAGGATGAAAATTGCATAGGGCTACGAAAAGCACACCTTAAAGTTCGTATTCCACATCTATGGACACTTCATGCTGTCACTATCCGCATCCAAAGATAGTACTAACAAACACCACAACATATTTCTTGAATAGTCTCTTTCTTCAATAACACAAGCATCAAGAAACCTCATGATCTATTCAATCCAACAATAATAAAGAACAAACTCATGATGAAGATCCTTCCAATCTATTATCCATAGAGTCACACACGGCACCCACACTGTCACTGAGATACCGTGATCACAACGGTGGCTCCGGAAATTGTACTAAATAACATCACTTGAGCAAAATCATATCCATTACACATAGGGAAACATCATGTATTCAACTATACTAACAAAGCTCATGATCACAACGAAGATCACATCATGGGAGAGAGAGATAATCACATAGCTACTTGTATAAGCCTCAGCCCCGGTGAGGGACTACTCCCTCCTCATCGCGGGAAGCAACGGTGTTGATGGAGATGGCCCAGGCGGTCGATCCCCCCTCCGGCAGGGTGCCGGAACAGCTTCAGATTGTACCCCAAACTAGGGTTTTCGGTGACGGCGCGTCGGGGTCGAGTTTCTAGAAAATAATGGTTGTCCCCTCGGTTTTAGGTCAAAAGGGATTTTATAGGCGTCGGAGGGGGCCGAGGCGGCGCCCAGAGGGCAGGAGCGGGCCCCACCCGCGGGTCAATGTGGGGTCGCGGCTGCCACCCGCCCCTGGCCCCTGGGTGGCCCCCCAGGTCGCCCTTTGGTCCATGTGTGTCTTCCATCGCATAAAAAATCTCCGTAAATTTTGAGGGCAATCCGACGATATTTCCTGTTGTGACTTTTCTGAAATACAAAAACATCAAAAACAGGGAACTGGCACTTGGCATCTTGTCAATAGGTTAGTCCGACAAAATGCATAAAAATGATGTAATATGATAGTAAAAACATGTGACAACATCACAAAACTAGCATGGATCACTCAAAAATTATAGATATGTTTGAGACGTAGGTGGTGCGCCTTAACCCTAGAAGACCAGTCCCAAGACGAATCTGGGTCTCTTGGCATGGGTCCCAAGACCATGCCAAAACCTCAGATCAATTTGATCACCCTCCAAATCATCTATTCCACGAGACAAGGGTTCATCCAGTTTGTGTGCAGCGTTTATGTATGTCCTTTTTGTGTAGTTCACTTGTGCAGCAGTTGACATGTGTTCCGTGCTTATGATTCTCTGATGATGGATTCATCATGCTGTATGGCTGTATCCAGCTTATTTCATTCATGCACAGAACTGTGCTAGTTCCTAAGGTTATTACTGATCTGTGTACATTGTCAATTTTTGAGTGCCACATTGCTTTGTTTCTAATTGTTATGAATGCATAAACAACAAACAAACAAATAAACAAAGGAGCACTACTGAAATAAGATGTTCTTGCATGCTTATATAATGAGGAATAAACACACTGAGTCGAGGATGTGACAGGTTCTTCTCTCACAACATGAACATGATACACACCTGCATGCAGTGACAGTCATAAACATTTCTTTCCCCTCTCCCCCAGTATCTCTTTCCCAGCTCCAAACCCCAAACACAAATTAACTCCTCGATATATACTTGTAAATTAAGTAGTAGTACTATCAGATAGTATTAATTCTTCCCCTCCCATTAATTTCACAAAGCTTGAAGCTTGCAGGTGAAGTCCCAGGTTTACCAATGGAGGATCTAGAGGTACTGCGGTTTTGGCATGGTCTTAGATCACTCCCCTTCTTCACGGGAGAATCATACCCAAAAAAGCATCTACGTTGCAAATTTCACAAACACCTTATGTGCATGTGTGGAGGGGAGGGAGAGGGTGAAAGAACAAGCTATGCCCGAGATGTCGCCTAGAGGTGGGGGGGTGAATAGGCGATTAACACTTTTTCTAATTAGGGGCTTGATAATTGCGGAATAAAACTATGTGTTTAAATTAACAAGCCTACAACCTAATTACTAGGCTCACCTATGTGCACCAACAACTTATGCTAAGCAATAGCAAGCAACAAGGTGATAGCAAGATCTATAACTTGAAGCACGAAGGCTATCACAAAGTAAATTGCACAAGTAAAGGCTCGGGTATACAAATAACCGAGGCACGCGGAGACGAGGATATATTCTCGAGTTCCTCCTTGTTAAGGGAGTACGTCTCGTTGGAGGGGTGTGAGCTCGCCACAAGAGGCCTACTCAAGATGCCACAAAGGCCTCACCCTATTCTCCGATGAACCTCACCCAAGGGATTGGTTCACCTTCCACTATTGGAATCCTTCGAGGCGGATTCCGGAGCCCTTTTACAACTTCTCTTGGGGCACACACCCACAACTCAATTGGGGGCTCCCAAATTCGTGCCGAAGCTTCACAACTGAAGTCTTCGCGGCACCTCCAAACCGTCTAGGGTACACGATGCACCCAAGAGGCAACAAGCTCTTGGGAACACAATGCACCTAAGAGTAACAAGCTTCTCAACTTCGATCTTCACGTATCACCGTGGAGAGAGCAACCCGATGCAACCAATGCAAGAGGCAAGAACACACAAAGTGATCAAGTCCTTCACTTTCAAATTCCATCCAAGCAACTAATGCTTTGGGGGGAATAAGAGAGGAAGAAGAAAGGGGAAGAACACAAAGCAACCCCAAAATCTAGATCCACTAGTTCCCCTCACTTAGAGGAGATTTTGATTGGTGGAATGGTAGATCTAGATCTCCTCTCTTGAATCCCTAAGTTTGAGCAAGAATCATTGGAGGGATTGAGAGTAATCAAGCTCACAAGTTTGCAACAATGGAGGGAGAGAGGAAATGAGATGACCAAGAGTGAGCAACCAGCATTTGGGGAGGAAGGGGGCTATTTATAGCCTCCCCCAAAAACTAGCCGTTACAGCTTTTCAGGCCGGAGACTCTGGTGTAAGTGGGCCGAAGACTCCGGCCGGAGACTCCGGCCTGGGCCGGACATTCCGGCCAGGCTCCGGGTACTCCAGGTCATCAGGGAAGGCCAGATACTCCGGTCCAGAGGGGCGGAGACTCCGGCCAGGCCGGAGACTCCGGACCTTCTCCGGGGGTGTTCCGGACCCATATCCAGTACTGCACCACAAAGACGCAAACAAGCTGAGAAAACCTGGGGCCGGAGATTCCGGGTCCCTTGGGCCGGAGACTCCAGTCCATCTCCGGGGTACCTCCGGACCCCAGTCCAGTACCGCACTACACAAACTCATTCGGCAGCGAAATTCAGGAGACCGGAGACTCCGGGTCCTTTGGGGCGGACACTCCGGTGTGACCGGAGACTCCGGACCATCTCCGGGGTAGATCCAAACAGTGACATCAGAACCCCATAAGTTTTGCAAATGAACTCCGTTTTCGATAATCTTGGACTCGATGGAAACGTCACAACGAGCACAACAAGATTATGCAGAGAAACATCATAGTCCAACAAAATATTGTAAAGACCAAAAGGGGAAGGGTCAACCTCTATTTCGCAAACCGCAAATGACATATCTTTTGGAAATGAAGTCCAAAAGAGATGAAACCACTTTTGTTGGAAAGAGGACGACAAATGCAACCTTTTAAAATGGAAAACAAGTAGTGGAGATTTTGCAACGAAATGGAAGAGATAAATCTTCCGCACGGATGAACCAGCAAAATCTCCAATACCGAAACCGCAATAGAAGACGCAAATGAAAATCGTTTTCGGTGAATTTAGCCTTGTCATGACAAGCACGACATGCACCAAGACCACACCACGATAAGAGACAAATAAGAATCAATAAAGATGATTGCATGGATGCAACGGTTTGATCTCTCCACGAACGATACGATCACGATACTCAGTCGAGAGCCCCTCTTGATAGTACGGCTATCTATCCTATAACCCGGTCTCTCAACTAACATCATGAGACCGGTAAACTAAAAGCCCTATCAAGATCATACCTTTGCCTTGTGCATTAATCCACTTGAGGTCGATGAAGACGAACTTCATCTCCTCAAGACGAACCACCTTTCTTGATTGCGCTTCTCTTGGTGAAGAATCACATGACGCTCCCCCATACACCAAGATGGGGAAAGCACTCTTCGGCATATCTTCACTTGGACTTGAGTGTCGATCAACCCGCACTTAGCCTTGATCAACACAAATCTTTTCTTCCCTTAACCTTGATTCCAACAAATGGAGATCAAGCAACACAAATGGACACACCTACAAATATAGCTCAATACAAACATTAGTCCATAGAGATTGTCATTAATTACCAAAACCATGCATGGGAGCAACCATGCACTTTCAATCTCCCCCATTTTAGTAATTTATGGCAATCCCTCTTTAAGAGGGTTTATATAACGAATAGAGCATCCTTGCAAGACAAACGAGCAAGGATGCAAGTGCATGCATGGCAAATGCAACAAAAGCATAAAACCCAAATTCCCTTAAACTCTCTAAACTTCTCCCCCATTGGCATCGATTGCCGAAATGGGAAGAAAAATTTAGAGAGCCAATATAATATGAGTTCCTCCATAAAGGTGATGACAATCCCTTTTAACGAAAAAATAGAGGAAATCAAACTATATTGAGGATCCAAAGATTGCAAAGAAATGAAATCATTTTAAACATCTCCACAAAGGAGAAAAACTATCGAGAAGATCCAAAGCGAGTGTTCTAAATAAAAACGGAGAAGCTCCCCAATTTTCATGCATAATTGAGAAGTGCATAAAAATGGCATCGTAGCTCCCCAAAATTATCTAGGACACTCAACAAGTGCAAGAGTGCATAATGCAAAAAGCAAATCATAGCACTTGCACCAAAGATGTGGTTGAGCCATAGGAAGATACAAATTTTCAAAAAAAATCATCATAAGATAGGCCCAACCAAGATAAAAGGATCTTTTTAGAGAAATATGTTCACAAGCTTAGGGATACCAATTGGAAACTAAAAACAATTGAAAATGCCAAAAGCTAGTGAGAACATTTGGCCAATAAAAATCAACATGCACACCATGGTAAGCATGAGGTAAAAGATCTTCAACAAATACATGAGTGTGTAAAGATACCAATAAACAATGAGACAAGCACTCATGAGATAAATTTGGAGCCACCAAAGAATTATAAATAAAAGCAAGGTAGCTCAAAAAGAATTAGGATACCAACTAAAGGTGACCTCTCTCATATGTATAGGTTTCTAATTCGACAAACCATTGATGATATACATCCGCAAAGAAACATATACATACAAAATGGTTAGGGAAAAGGAGAACAAGGTATCCAAAAGGAAGTCATAAATATACAAACGAGATCATTGCATAAAAGCATAGCACATAGCTCAAATTTATCTCATTGTATATAAATGAACTTCAAATATATCAAATGCATCACACATATCACTAAGGGAACAAGAGATAGTGGATATGCTTTGAGTTAGGCAACAAGTATCACAAGGAAATAATATCAATTGAAGAAAAGGTTTTTGCAAATTCATCACACATATCACAAAGATATATTAAGTGAAGGAAAAGGCCAAAACCACAACAATTGCATATAAAGGATTTCATGCCAAGAGGCAACCTACACAAGGTTGAAAACTAGAAAGGTATGCATGAGATGGATACTTGTTACCGAGATGCATTGATGATGAAGATGATGAGAGTTGGTTTGTCATCAAAGCATGACTCGACAATCACACGGTGAGAACACCTTCCTTATGAATGAGGCAAGCATCCAATGCATCTCCATTGTACCTAAAACACAATTAGAGTACAAAATGGTTCCCAAACTCATTGGGTCCCATAGTAGTTAGATAAACTACAATATATAGGAAACACTCCACTTAAATATGTGCATATAGATATGAAATTGAATTTCATGCACATCTTAGCCGATTTAGGATTCGGTGGAGTATCCCCTATATATTGGATCAAGAAAGACTAGCATGCCATATAAAATATATATTAGTAAATATGCATACATAGACTTACAAGAACCAAACAAGATACAATTCGGACAAAAACACCAAGTCAACCAAGAAGAGAGCACACCAAGGTGTGACACAAAAAGGTTGTCCAAATTATATCAAAATCCAAATCAACACATGATTGAGGAAAAATCAAATCAACAAATGATTGATTCTAAAACACATCAACACATGAAGTGTGATATCAAAAGGAATCAAATCAACACAACAAATGATAGATAAGACACCAATTGAAAGTAAGATACCAATTAAAAACAAAAAATACCAACTAGGAGAAAAGATACCAAGAAGAGGATAAAGCTTGAATGAAATCAAGTAAAGTAAGATAAAGCAAAAAGGTATCAAGACTCCCACAATAAATATCAATTGGAACAAATATCTATGGAGGAGATATTAAATTCCAATTAATACCAATTGAAGGTACCAACACAAGATAAAGAATCAAATGCCAATTGAAAGGATCAAAAATTGATAGATAGGTTAGTGTTCTAAATAAAAAGGAATGCTCCCCCAATATTCATGCATTATCTTTGATATTTGCATTTGAATACAAAATGCATGCACAAGGGATCATTACTCTCCATATTTTATTTACAACACTAAACACTACCAATTGAAAAATAGGATCCATTCAAAAGGCAAGGAAGGCAATAGATAAAGCAAATCAACGCAAGAGCTAATGTGAAGATGGTCTACAAAATCCACCACAATTACTAGTATCACTTGTCATGGACAAGGAGTATATAGAGATATTTCTCGGTGGTATAAAGGAATGATATTCAAGACCAACTTCACAACAAATAAGCATATGGCAAGAGATAAGAAATAAAACGTAAGAAATGAGAAATAAGGCGTTTTATTTCGAAAAAGGTTTGTTGGTAGTTTCAACTATTCGAACCAACCGTCCAAGCCATGGTTAAAATAAGATGAAACAAATGGTTTCTCAACCAATATATGGAAATGGATATTAGAGAAAAAAAACCACCCCAAGCAAACTCACGGAAACAAGAGCCAAAAGATAACCACAAGAAAATTTGGAACTTGTTCGAGCAAACATGCCACATAGGAATAAGATAATTTACAATATCAACTCTAAGTGGCAAACCTCAAATGTTCACATTTTTATGAGATTGTAATATGCACATAGCTTATTACTCCCCCATAATGTGATAATTCATTTTATTTTTAAAACAAGAGGCAAATAAAACCAACTAGAGAAATTAGTGGACATTGTAGAATTTGAATTTCGCATGAATATGACATACCACATAGTAGCTAGATAATATTGAAATATCAATACTAGGTGGTGTGCCTCATGTACACACATTTTTAGGTTTGTGAGGTGCACAAAGCACATCACTCCCCCAAAATGGGATAGTCCATTAATATCTCGAAGAGCCAATTGAAATCAACACACTATCCAATAAATCTCAACACAAAGTTACACATACATGATACACAACTATCATACACAACCTTGAATAACAAGACAAGTAGGAAAGTAGCATATCATATACAAGCACATGCTAGGAACAAAACTAACACATGCAAGGGAGCAAGAACCTTTCAATGTATATATGAATTAAATACAAGTTACCGCAAGGAGGAAGCATTGGATATGAGATGGATATGTGATAATCCAATTGACTTGGCTTGAGAAATAAACCCATGAAGATCCCTTAATTCTTCAAAAATAGCCAAGTCACCAATGTCCTCCACCAACACCTATTGATCAAGTTTGAGCTTGTTGGTCCCCAACCAAGTTGGGTCCTAAGAGGTTAGTCACAATAGGTTTGGGAACCCAAATGGTGCTTTTCTTGACACCACTTTGAGCTCCCACATACTTGGCAAACACATTGCCAACTCTATCCTTCCCAAGAGAATAAACATCATCAATTATGATAGGGTTGGACGAGGTACCGTTAGTGCATGAAGAAGCAAAATGATCTTTGCCACGGCAAAGGTAGCAACACCGACTCTTCTTCTTCTTAATAGGCTCCTCAACTTGAGGAGCAATAACTTGAGTCTTCTTGGGAGGTGGCCTTTGTTCAACTCATGGTTGAGCACGAGATTGAACAAGAGGCCGCTTCCCTAGTTGCTTCTCACTAAGAGGCTTCTTCTTCTTCATTGGGCAATCCTGAATGTGGTGCCCTTCAACCTTGCACTTGAAGCAAGTAATCTTGGCTGGATTCTTGATTTGAACTTGGCCCCTCTTCTTCTCAACCTTGGACTTGTTCTTGATGTTGGAGTTGAATCCAAGTCCACTCTTGTCATTGGGGGATTGTTGCACACTCAACATGTTGTCAAGTGCACGCTTCCCTTCATGACGCTTTTCCAAGCCTTTCTTCATAGAAGTGGCTTGGGCTTGAGCTCTCCTCTTTTCTCTACATGGTTAGTGATAACACAAGAACTAGAGGAGGTAGATGCATCATTGTTAGAGCAACAAGGCAAAGAAAGTAATTCATCACATGATGTACCAACATTTTTAGTGGATGAACTACTAGGATTAGCACATGGCAATATAGCATTTTTGGTTAAGGTTGTGCTATCATCCACATGAGGCTCACAAGATGTTACCTTGGTAGTGAGGGCCTCATGAGCTAGCTTTAGACGAGCATAGGATGCTAGAAGATCATCATTAGAGCTAGATAGCTTTTCATTACTTTCTTCCAACTCCCTATACTTGCTAGTTAGCAACTCAAGTTGAGCCCTTAGCTCAACATTCTCCTTTGACATAGATGCTTCACAAGAAATAGAGTTAGTAGCACAAGCATCATTGACATTAGGAATAGAGGAAGACAACTTGGCAAGCTCATCATTTAATCTTGCATTTTCATTTTTCGTGACTTTATATTTAGCATGAGCATGGTCACGTTCTTTAATGATTTTAGCAATTATTTCATTATGAGACTCCTCGATAGATTCTAGTTTCTCCTCTAGAGAAGCACGAGTCTCATGCTCTTCCTCAAGAGCATCTTCTAACGATGCCTTTTCCATGGCATCATCTCTTTCGATCTTACCCTTTTCTTCAAGGCTTGCTTCCAAGGACTCAATAGTTTCCTCGCGCTCAATAAGGGTGCTCATAATTTCATGGAGGTTAGCACAAGCATTTTTATTCTTTGAAAGAGCTTTAAGAATCGATAGAGCTTTATCATGAAGGAGAGCAATAACTTTTTCCATATCATCTTCTTCATCATTATTATCATTATTAGAAGAAGATTTAGCCATAAGGCAATGAGTGATGGATGAAGAAGAATAATTAATTCTTGAACTACTCAAGTTCAAATCTTGTTCCACAATTAATTGGGTTTCCTCTACATTAATATTCATCCAAGAGTTAGAGGAAACACAAGCATTTTTTATCATTGGAACAAGATAAAGCAAGCATATCATCATTAGATTTATCTAAGCAATTTTTGGATGATATGCAAGGACTATCAACACTAGCATGTATGACATTTATA
The DNA here is from genome assembly GCA_012064385.1 of Puccinellia tenuiflora. Classification (NCBI taxonomy): domain Eukaryota; kingdom Viridiplantae; phylum Streptophyta; class Magnoliopsida; order Poales; family Poaceae; genus Puccinellia; species Puccinellia tenuiflora. Next base: position 362,371 of record QRDG01000086.1, read on the forward strand.
GTGCTATGTGTGTTTTGGTCCAAAGATGAGGCATTGCAACAAGATAGAGATAAAAGATCATCAAAGAAGAGCTCACTATCAATATTGCAAAACCTATCACTACTCACCATCACATTGGATTGTGGCTTACCACATTTTGGCGAAGTAGATGAAGACGAGAGCTCGTCACGGCCGGAGGTGGAGGGAGAGCAATCATCCTCAATTGAGTTGGACACTCCATATTTATCTTGAAGCTTTGTCCAAAGCTCATGAGCATCCCGGAGAGGCAAGATTGACTCAAACACTACAACACTCACAAATTTGCAAAACTCATTAGACGCTAGAGCATCTAGATATAAGTTTTTCTAATCCTCTAAAGTCGTACTTTCGTAATCCTTTGGAGGAGAAAAACCTATATCTAAGATACGCTCAATATTAGGGTCCAAGACCCGTAAGTGACTAAGCATATGAGTTTTCCAAACATTAAAATTTGTGCCATTGAATATAAACATGGAATTGTGCACTAAATCCCTAGACGACATCTTTACTCTCTATGCGGTAAAGCCAAACAAGAGAGACGAGGCTCTGATACCAATTGAAAGAACAAGCTATGCCCGAGATGTCGCCTAGAGGTGGGGGGGGGGGTGAATAGGCGATTAACACTTTTTCTAATTAGGGGCTTGATAATTGCGGAATAAAACTATGTGTTTAAGTTAACAAGCCAACAACCTAATTACTAGGCTCACCTATGTGCACCAACAACTTATGCTAAGCAATAGCAAGCAACAAGGTGATAGCAAGATATATAACTTGGGCCGGAGACTCCGGCCTGGGCCGGACATTCCAGCCAGGCTCCGGGTACTCCGGGTCATCGGGGAAGGCCGGATATTCCGGTCCAGAGGGGCGGAGACTCCAGCCAGGCCGGAGACTCTGGACCTTCTCCGGGGGTGTTCCGGACCCCTATCCAGTACCGCACCACAAAGACGCAAACGAGCTGAGAAAACCTGGGGCCGGAGATTCCTGGTCCCTTGGGCCGGAGACTCCGGTCCATCTCCGGGGTACCTCCGGACCCCAGTTCAGTACCGCACCACACAAACTCATTCGGCAGCGAAATTCAGGAGACCGGAGACTCCGGGTCCTTTGGGGCGGAGACTCCGGTGTGACCGGAGACTCCGGACCATCTCCGGGGTAGATCCAAATAGTGACATCAGAACCCCATAATTTTGCAAATGAACTCCGTTTTCGATAATCTTGGACTCGATGGAAACGTCACAACGAGCACAACAAGATTATGCAGAGAAACATCATAGTCTAAAAAAATATTGTAAAGACCAAAAGGGGAAGGGTCAACCTCTATTTCGCAAACCGCAAATGACATATCTTTTGCAAATGAAGTCCAAAATAGATGAAACCACTTTTGTTGGAAAGAGGGCGACAAATGCAACCTTTGAAAATGGCAAACAAGTAATGGAGATTTTGCAACGAAATGGAAGAGATAAATCTTCCGCATGGATGAACCGGCAAAATCTCCAATACCAAAACCGCAATAGAAGACGCAAATGAAAATCGTTTTCGGTGAATTTAGCCTTGTCATGACAAGCATGACAAGCACCAAGACCACACCACGATAAGAGACAAATAAGAATCAATAAAGATGATTGCATGGATGTAAAGGTTTGAGCTCTCCACGAACGATACGATCACGATACTCGGTCGAGAGCCCCTCTTGATAGTACGGCTATCTATCCTATAACCCGGTCTCTCAACTAACATCATGAGACCGATAAACTAAAAGCCCTATCAAGATCATACCTTTGCCTTGCGCATTAATCCCCTTGAGGTTGATGAAGACGAACTTCATCTCCTCAAGATGAACCACCTTTCTTGATTGCGCTTCTCTTGGTGAAGAATCACATGACGCTCCCCCATACACCAAGATGGGGAAAGCACTCTTCGGCATATCTTCAATTGGACTTGAGTGTCGATCAACCCGCACTTAGCCTTGATCAACACAAATGTTTTCTTCCCTTAACCTTGATTCCAACAAATGGAGATGAAGCAACACAAATGGACACACCTACAAATATAGCTCAATACAAACATTAGTCCATAGAGATTGTCATTAATTACCAAAACCATGCATGGGAGCAACCATGCACTTTCAGAGGGGGAAGAGGAGCAGCACCTAATCGGGGAGGGGTTGGAGGGAGTCGAGGGAGGCGGTGTCGAGGGCGTGGCGGCCTCGAGGTCTCCTCCGGCCGCGGCGTCGAGGAGGGAGCGGCGGCGTGCACGGCCGGTCCTCTGCGGGCGTCAAGGACGGAGCAGCGGCCGGCGGTTGGGTGGAGACGGCACGCCAGCGTCGAGTGGTGCGGCGCGTGGGGGCGGTGGTGCTGCATCGGTGAGGGGTGGTTCACGTACGCGCGCGCGGGGCTGTTTGGAAAATTTGGGAAAGGAGAGGCTGGCACAGGGAGGGCCCACATGTAAGTGGGCGCAGAAAAATTCTGTGGCGCATCCTCGCCTGGGTGCGCCACAGAAATGTGAGATTCTGTGGCGCATCCCAGCCTGGGTGCGCCACAGAAATGTGATATTCTGTGGCGCATCCTCTGTAGTGATACGCTACAGAATTAGGTGGCCTAATGTGGCACCCCCTTCTGACACAGGTCGTCAGAAAGGCGGTCGCCCCGTGCGCCAGCCCAGGATATCCGGACGCACGTTACGACAATGCGACATAGCGGAAATATCATTACACAATCAGGCCCAAAGGGCTACAAATGGTTTACATGGCCATCAAGGCAAGAAAATTTATCATTGCCAAGTATGGCACGGGACGGAGTTTAATCGGCAGCGGAAGATAATGGTACGACAACGTCTTGGTGCGGCTCCATTCCACAGGCATCTGGCTGGGCTACTGATCCTAGCATGCTCTCGCTCCATCTCTTTGCTATGGTAGAAGATGAATCCTCTCAACGTCTGGCCACATGAAAAGCCAGTTTGAGTACGGTGACGTACTCGCAAGAAACAACCACAAGACATGAACAGTCAAGCAATCAGGCAACAAGTAGCTAGCAACAGAAATAATCTAAGCATGGCAAGTGTCTACTTACGGTAGTTCAAGTGGGTAGCAACAAGGCAGCACAACAAATCATGGCATAAGCAAACAATAGGGTTACCCCCAGTACAGAGTCCAAGCCAGGTGGGGTTGGATCGTATACCGGTGATCACACAAGAGAACTTACCTGTGACGAATAACGAGTGTATCCATTGGTACCAAATATTATAACATCACCTGTCATCACAACTAGGCCCAACGGCCTTACCACATCTGTCAACTTTTAGGCCCACTGGCCTCATCTTTTCACTCATCCCGAGTGACTTTTTCTGCATCAGCTTATCGTTCCTTTGGTGAAATCAGGTGGTTCATCTTCCTTTCACACCGAACTTAAGTTTAACCTCCGGACTCGACAAAGGGCAATAGTGTGACCGACACTGAACTGTTCCATAACCTAGGAACAAGGCTAGCTGCTAGTTGATACACTCTCGAGAGGTTGCAGTTACCACCCATCTAAATGCACCTTGCTTCATGACGGCAAGATACACCTACACAACCGTTCACGCTACCCAGACACTCCCTGTATAGCTACCGACATAACTCTATGTCTTAGGTCGAAGTGAATCCGGCACGTCCCAACTCATGAGCGACGCCTAGCTCCGGAACCTTCACAAGACTAGCCCCGACCACAACTATGCAGTAACCGACTAGACTTGCCAAGTGGGTAGCATCAAAGGAGGCTTGATAGGCTACGTAGGTTATGGCTCTCCCATTTGGGCGACAGTGGTAGTGCGTTCAAGGTTCAGATTGGTGGCACCATGGACTGACCCCATCGAAGTTTGGAGGGTTGGTTTATTTAATCCAGTTTATTTCAACAACCACTCCAACAACAGAGGGTTAGTCCAACATAATAAATATAATGTCATATCCAAATGAAACAGATTAGTCCACTGCAAACCATAACATCATATCAACATGAAACAGAAACGAACTGCACACAATAGTTCCAGCAATATGTAGTTAGTTCAATCAATGGTTAGTTTCAACCGGGCGATGGCGGAGGTAACTCCGGCCAGTGACAGCCACAGGTTGAGTAAAAGAAAATAACAAAATCAACCGGGCGAGGACGGAGATATCTCCGGCCAGTTGCAGCCACGGGTTGAGTAAATAAATACGCACACCCCACTCTACGGAAAGTAGACGAGATTCAATCCACGTGGGCGGAGCCCGACATGTATTTAGTCGCCGGCCGGAACTCAACCCACACTTGATGGGTTTATCGTATTGCAGGAAAGTAAAGGTACATGAAATAATAATACTGAAAGTAGGCGAGATTCAATCCACGTGGGCGGTGCCCAACATGTATTTAGTCGCCGGCCGGAACTCAACCCACACTTGATGGGTTTATCGTATTACAGGAATGAAAACAAAGCCACGATATCTCGTGACGCACAGTTGGCAGGAGGTAAACAAAGCCACGATATCTCGTGACGCACAGTTGACATGCGATATTAAGCAATGAAATGCACCGATGTGACCGGGTAATATGCGAACAAACAAACACCGCTTGAGTGTTCATAGCAAGTGGTTAGCTTGCCTCCGGAGGTCGACGCCATTTGTCTTGAGGGTCGCGGACACTTCGCGGTTTAGGGTATCGGTTTGCCGGTACCGTGGAATACCTATGCATGTATATACGGGTGCTCAGTATACAAACACTTCATAAAAATACAAAACCTATACCACTGGATAGATATTTTCAAACTATGAATTTACAAATTTGAATCACCTCAAATGGAGCTATGGTTAAAAAGATATGGCCGTGCGAAGAATAGCTATCTGCTGCCCATTGGGGAAAAAAAACAGAACGGGCCCAATCAGAACCGGACCGAGCTGGTTGCGCAAGCCAGGAAAATACGTCTCCCCAGCCGGGAAGCGGGGCGCGCGGGAGGCGCCACCACTTATCCAGCGTGGCAGCCGGTCAAGGGCGGGCCCGCCTGTCAGCGTGACCAGGACGCCACGGTGGCGCTAGCGGGGTCGCCCTCCTCCCCGCGTAGACCACGCGCGGGTCGAGGCCCGACGCGGGCGTGCCGGCACAGGGCAGGACGCCGGGGCTGGCCACCCCCGCCGCTCCGCCGCAGGGGCACCCCGCCGGGGGTCCAGGAGGTCCGCAGCGCCGCACCGCATCCGAGGGAGAAGGCCACGTGCACGGGCGCACGGGAGGGCCGCCTCGGTGGCGTGCATCGTGAGCTCGCCGCCGGCGGTCTCCGGACGGGGCCGAGGCTACGGTGCATCCCTCCCCAAATGGTCGCGTCTGGGGGATAGGGGAGGTCAAGGGGAACTCCTCTGCGGGTTTAATTGAAGATCGGCTCGGCCTAGAGCTCGTCACCGTCGACGAACCGTCGGCGACATCTCCGGCCGAATCGGAGCAGCGCTCCGCCGTTCTGTATCTAAAAGGGCAGAGGTCTCCAGGGGAGGGAGGGAGAGGAGGGTGCTGCTCGCGGGGGTGTGCTCGGGGTGGCTTTTATAGGGCTCGGGGAGGACAGTGACTAGGACGGCTCGACGGAAGACACGGGGTGAGGTGTCCTGGTGCTGGCGCAGTGAGACGACGACCAATGCGTCGTCGGTGTAGCGGGCGGTGTGTCGTCGGGCTGGCACCGTACAAGGTTGACGACGGGAAATCCGGGGTCGCGGATAAGCTCGGTGATGGCAGGGTGGCCACGCACGTGCCCATTGCCATGGAGGTGAGGGGGAGAGGATAGGATCGACTCCGGTCCGAGCCAGGGGAGCAGGACGGGTCTAACTACAGTTGGGGTTTGGTTGGGGCTAGGGGGGGAACAGTGGAGACCCAGGGAACAGTACGCTGTCGTGCCCGCGCTGGCGTTCGGAGCGTGCCACGAGCGGTATCGTCGCGTTCCCGTCGACTCGGGGCACCAAACTGAAAATGGTTCGCGGCACCTTGTGCCAAATTTAAAGCCCTACCACTATCTAGTTATAGGTTTTAGCTGGTTTGCAACTTTGTTTAAGCAAAAATTCAGAAAACCTAGGGGGCACCAGGTGCTCGATGAAATGATCAAGGCTTTACACAACTCAGAAAAATCCCATAAATTCACAGTAGGTTTTACTGGGTGTAGATGGTATCTCTGTGGAGTTTGAGCTCAATTGGCTACCTGGAAGGTGGTCAAATAAATTGGTGTTCGAAAAGTGCCCTAATGGCATGGGTTTGGCGAATGCATTTTCTCAGATGATCTTGACATGATCTTCTGGATATGTGGTTATATATGGGAGTTTGTCATCTTGGCAAAGCACCAAGGCCAAATGATTTTTGTGTCTAGGGTTTGCTTTGGAAATTGCTATTAGGCATAAAAAGGGCATTACAAAGGAAGTACCTCAAATATTGCTCAAATGAGGTTGGACCAATGGAGTGAAAAGTTCAGGAGGTGAAATTAGGACTATCCACAAAATTGTAGAATTTTTGGATGAGTGGAAGGTGTCTGAATAATTATTGGATTGGAAATGGCATAATAGTGATTATGATTTAACTTTGGGATTTTGCATTGGACTATGGAATATTTCTCCATGGGATGGATGTATATGTATGAGGGAACCACTTGGTGGCTTGGTAGAATTTATCTTAAGATACAATTGTGGTGGTGGCTTTTGGTGGGATCGAGGGGAGGGGTTTTGGAACATTTGAGTGGCATCAATGTGTGACAACGGAGATAGTGGCATCGAGATATGGGGGAGGTTGATAAGCTCAAGGTTTGTTGGGAAATCTCCAAGTGAGCAAAACCAAAGTCAATTCAAAGACCAACAAGTGGGAGAAAATAGTTTGGAAACAGAAAAAGTTTTTCAGGCAGGAGAAAAACATTACTAACATTAGGGACGAATTTTCGGGATGTGACAAACCTTCCCCCCTTAAAAAGAATCTCGTCCCGAGATTCGGAGACTAATAAAGATTCCCGGGGTTATACAAGATATTTCTTGTATGGTTTGATATACCCCTATATTTAAAATATTTTAAAACCTTTTTTTTTTCCACGCAATACTAGAGTTTAACACACAAAAGAATCAACTCTCAGCACGATATTTTACTAGAAAAAAAATTACCAAGGCATGATATTTTTATCATACTCAATGTATTCTAAGGATGGCATGGCAGGGGCTCACACAATCAATCAACATGGGGACCTCCTCCTATGGTTATATGAAGAAAATCAAAATCTAAGGTTTTCAGTTCAACCAGACACAAGTATGGCAATATCAAACAAGATCTACACACCGATCGTCACTCAATAACCTGGATTTAACTTGGAAAAATAATTACCAAATTTTGTAGAATAAAATGTTATGGATACGCTAAACATGTCCCTGTTCTAGATTTATTTTTTTGAAAAGCTGTATATACCTTTTCAAGTATACACAGGTTTGGAAAAAAAAAATAGCAGGGTTTCTTTTTAAAAGAAAATATCTGTGTCGCCAATAATTGGCTTATAGACACTGTAGGGGTAGGGCCATCTCCAAAATTATTTTGACCAACATTTTCCTACGGAACACTGGAGAGACGAGGACTGATCTCCTGAGAAAAGGATAGAAACACACAGAGGGTTATTTCTTGCTTGCTGACAGGTGGGACCAGGGCCCACCTGGCAGTCTGCTTCTTCCTTTCTATCTTCTTCTTCGTTGTATCTCCCTCCGTACCTGGCTGGTTCCGAGTGCGCGAAGCACTCTGCTGCGGCACTGCTGCGCGTGCGGTCCAACTGAGCAGCGGCCATTACGGCTTTCGGCGCCTCGACGGTTTCGCGCCATTCTGGCGAGTACTGCCCGCGACTCCTTTCTTTCCCGCGCGAGGCCGGACGGGGCTATAAATGGCGGCCTCGGTGATTCTCTCCTCATCGCCAGCATGAGCTTCTTCTCCCAATTTCTCTGTGATTTCACTTATGGTCCGGAGCGAGCTGGCTTCCTCGACCACCTGTTCTGTGTGCTGTGGCTCGGGTTGACCATCGGGGGGCTGCTGGTGATTCTGCTCACGGTGGTGGTCTGGTCAGCCTGCCACCTGCACGACTGGTGGTATGGCGTTGTCGGGGGTGCTGCGGCGGCGGTGGACGAGTTCCTCGTGGCTCCGGTGAGAGATTGGCGGACGCCCCCGGTGGCTGCTGCGGCTGCTCCTCTGGTGGGGGATGAGCTGGGAGCTCGAGCGGTCCGCCGTCGTCATCGTCGCCCAGCTCGAGTCTCGGCTTCGGATGAGTCTGGTTCATCTCCAGGTGACGCCACTGAGCGCGAGAGGGAGTAGGATTTTTTTTTTTCCTGGGGTGCTCTTCTGTATCTGCATTGAGGTAGTGGTAGTGTTCTATGTTGGAGTAGATCTCGTATCCTTTGTTTCCGAAATTTCCCTTATGTACTGAACTCAGTTGATGTATCCAATTTGGCTCCTCTCATGGTTTAGATCCAAATTTGTATTATTGAGGTTTTTCCTTAGCTGTCACAGATCTGTTCTTGCAGCAGAGGGAATTGCAGAGGCACTATCACATGGATAGTAGAAAATTTCTACTCGGGGAAAACATCATTTAGGTAGTAGTGCTGCATTTTATGTCCCCAAAAACTTGAAGCGGCATAGCATAATCATTTCAACCCTACTGGCTAACAAGCACGTAACGACTACTAAACACCCAACAATACTTTTAAATCTAAGAAAACAACATGATATTCCATCAAGTGTCAACCAAGTGGTTAACTAGAGGTTAAGAACACCAGGTCTTATACAGGTTGGCTCACACCAAGCAGAAAGGCAATCAACGCAACACGCGTACAGGCAACCATAGGAATTACAACCAAACCCACAACTCATAAGCGCCACTCAGGCTAAACTAAACAGATCTTACTCCGCTTGACGGTCCTTCCCCGAGGGTGGAGTGCGGCCGAGCCGGAGAGTAGTGTCCACGTCCCCTTCTTCACGGGGTCGAGAAACACAGGAATACCTTCGAGGATCGGACCCTGCTCTGGGACTTGTTGGGACGGGCCGGGCTCTGGGAGTGGAGGTCTGTTACTTCGAGCTTCCCTGTTGGTGGGGCAGGTGGGTTCTTCCCTAGAGACAGCTGCAGACGGGCAAAACCAAGATTTCTTCTTGAAGCCACGAGTTCCTCCATCAAGAAGCGAGTGAGATTCGTCATTGCAGAGGCGTAAGCGACTAGGTTGAACACTGCTGGGTCAGGTTCTTCCCAGACAGGGGTTTGGACGATCTCCGCACCAGGCCGAGGTCTGGCTGGGAGGAAGTAGAAATCTCGGTCGCTGGACAATACAGTTTCCGAGTGTCGAAGACGGACGAGGCTTTCCCAGGCTGCTACCTGGATGGCTAGCTCGATGGTAGGCATGCCTCCACCTTGAATCACATAGGGCTGATTTGTGCCCCGAGGACATGGGCTGATCTTCACCTCTGCCCGGAATTCATTCCCCACGAGAGAAACTAATCTCTTGAACACCACGTACACGGGGCGAATGGAGCTTCCGAGGGCAACATTGACGACCCTCCAAAGAATCATTGGGAAGTTGGAACTATCTTCGGCGGTGGTCTCCATGATGGCCTTAGAGGTTGCCATCGGAATTTCTTGGGGTTCTAGATTTTTGGAGAGGATAAGGATGCGAGGTTCCTCTATGGGATTCTACTTCAAAAGAGTTGGGTTGCTAAGAAGAGCAGGCGAGGGTGGGGTTTTAAAGCAACTAGGACTGGGTCTCAAGTTCACTGGGTAAGGTCGACTGCTTCTCATGGAAGAAGCCGGCTAGTCTTGTTGGGGAAGGAGATTGGGACAAGCCCTACTGTAACAACTGTTGACCAACACCGGCCATGTCGGTTAGGCAGGAAGGGGTCAAATCCATCGGGTCATTGTCGGGTAAAAGTAAGGGTGGACTCTCTATGCTAGGGTAGTCTACAGCCAGCCTGGTGCTCTGATACCATGCTCTGTGGCACCCCCTTCTGACACAGGTCGTCAGAAAGGCGGTCGCCCCGTGCGCCAGCCCAGGATATCCGGACGCACGTTACGACAATGCGACATAGCGGAAATATCATTACACAATCAGGCCCAAAGGGCTACAAATGGTTTACATGGCCATCAAGGCAAGAAAATTTATCATTGCCAAGTATGGCACGGGACGGAGTTTAATCGGCAGCGGAAGATAATGGTACGACAACGTCTTGGTGCGGCTCCATTCCACAGGCATCTGGCTGGGCTACTGATCCTAGCATGCTCTCGCTCCATCTCTTTGCTATGGTAGAAGATGAATCCTCTCAACGTCTGGCCACATGAAAAGCCAGTTTGAGTACGGTGACGTACTCGCAAGAAACAACCACAAGACATGAACAGTCAAGCAATCAGGCAACAAGTAGCTAGCAACAGAAATAATCTAAGCATGGCAAGTGTCTACTTACGGTAGTTCAAGTGGGTAGCAACAAGGCAGCACAACAAATCATGGCATAAGCAAACAATAGGGTTACCCCAGTACAGAGTCCAAGCCAGGTGGGGTTGGATCGTATACCGGTGATCACACAAGAGAACTTACCTGTGACGAATAACGAGTGTATCCATTGGTACCAAATATTATAACATCACCTGTCATCACAACTAGGCCCAACGGCCTTACCACATCTGTCAACTTTTAGGCCCACTGGCCTCATCTTTTCACTCATCCCGAGTGACTTTTTCTGCATCAGCTTATCGTTCCTTTGGTGAAATCAGGTGGTTCATCTTCCTTTCACACCGAACTTAAGTTTAACCTCCGGACTCGACAAAGGGCAATAGTGTGACCGACACTGAACTGTTCCATAACCTAGGAACAAGGCTAGCTGCTAGTTGATACACTCTCGAGAGGTTGCAGTTACCACCCATCTAAATGCACCTTGCTTCATGACGGCAAGATACACCTACACAACCGTTCACGCTACCCAGACACTCCCTGTATAGCTACCGACATAACTCTATGTCTTAGGTCGAAGTGAATCCGGCACGTCCCCAACTCATGAGCGACGCCTAGCTCCGGAACCTTCACAAGACTAGCCCCGACCACAACTATGCAGTAACCGACTAGACTTGCCAAGTGGGTAGCATCAAAGGAGGCTTGATAGGCTACGTAGGTTATGGCTCTCCCATTTGGGCGACAGTGGTAGTGCGTTCAAGGTTCAGATTGGTGGCACCATGGACTGACCCCATCGAAGTTTGGAGGGTTGGTTTATTTAATCCAGTTTATTTCAACAACCACTCCAACAACAGAGGGTTAGTCCAACATAATAAATATAATGTCATATCCAAATGAAACAGATTAGTCCACTGCAAACCATAACATCATATCAACATGAAACAGAAACGAACTGCACACAATAGTTCCAGCAATATGTAGTTAGTTCAATCAATGGTTAGTTTCAACCGGGCGATGGCGGAGGTAACTCCGGCCAGTGACAGCCACAGGTTGAGTAAAAGAAAATAACAAAATCAACCGGGCGAGGACGGAGATATCTCCGGCCAGTTGCAGCCACGGGTTGAGTAAATAAATACGCACACCCCACTCTACGGAAAGTAGACGAGATTCAATCCACGTGGGCGGAGCCCGACATGTATTTAGTCGCCGGCCGGAACTCAACCCACACTTGATGGGTTTATCGTATTGCAGGAAAGTAAAGGTACATGAAATAATAATACTGAAAGTAGGCGAGATTCAATCCACGTGGGCGGTGCCCAACATGTATTTAGTCGCCGGCCGGAACTCAACCACACTTGATGGGTTTATCGTATTACAGGAATGAAAACAAAGCCACGATATCTCGTGACGCACAGTTGGCAGGAGGTAAACAAAGCCACGATATCTCGTGACGCACAGTTGACATGCGATATTAAGCAATGAAATGCACCGATGTGACCGGGTAATATGCGAACAAAACAAACACCGCTTGAGTGTTCATAGCAAGTGGTTAGCTTGCCTCCGGAGATCGACGCCATTTGTCTTGAGGGTCGCGGACACTTCGCGGTTTAGGGTATCGGTTTGCCGGTACCGGGGAATACCTATACATGCATACACGGTGCTGAGCATATAACACTTCATAAAATACAAAACCTATACCACTGGATAGATATTTTCAAACTATGAATTTACAAATTTGAATCACCTCAAATGGAGCTATGGTTAAAAGATATGGCCGTGCGAAGTATAGCTATCTGCTGCCCATTGGGGAAAAAAAAACAGAACGGGCCCAATCAGAACCGGACCGAGCTGGTTGCGCAAGCCAGGAAAATACGTCTCCCCAGCCGGGAAGCGGGGCGCGCGGGAGGCGCCACCACTTATCCAGCGTGGCAGCCGGCCAAGGGCGGGCCCGCCTGTCAGCGTGACCAGGACGCCACGGTGGCGCTAGCGGGGTCGCCCTCCTCCCCGCGTAGACCACGCGCGGGTCGAGGCCCGACGCGGGCGTGCCGGCACAGGGCAGGACGCCGGGGCTGGCCACCCCCGCCGCTCCGCCGCAGGGGCAACCCCGCCGGGGGTCCAGGAGGTCCGCAGCGCCGCACCGCATCCGAGGGAGAAGGCCACGTGCACGGGCGCACGGGAGGGCCGCCTCGGTGGCGTGCATCGTGAGCTCGCCGCCGGCGGTCTCCGGACGGGGCCGAGGCTACGGTGCATCCCTCCCAAATGGTCGCGTCTGGGGGATAGGGGAGGTCAAGGGGAACTCCTCTGCGGGTTTAATTGAAGATCGGCTCGGCCTAGAGCTCGTCACCGTCGACGAACCGTCGGCGACATCTCCGGCCGAATCGGAGCAGCGCTCCGCCGTTCTGTATCTAAAAGGGCAGAGGTCTCCAGGGGAGGGAGGGAGAGGAGGGTGCTGCTCGCGGGGGTGTGCTCGGGGTGGCTTTTATAGGGCTCGGGGAGGACAGTGACTAGGACGGCTCGACGGAAGACACGGGGTGAGGTGTCCTGGTGCTGGCGCAGTGAGACGACGACCAATGCGTCGTCGGTGTAGCGGGCGGTGTGTCGTCGGGCTGGCACCGTACAAGGTTGACGACGGGAAATCCGGGGTCGCGGATAAGCTCGGTGATGGCAGGGTGGCCACGCACGTGCCCAGTGCCATGGAGGTGAGGGGGAGAGGATAGGATCGACTCCGGTCCGAGCCAGGGGAGCAGGACGGGGTCTAACTACAGTTGGGGTTTGGTTGGGGCCTAGGGGGGAACAGTGGAGACCCAGGGAACAGTACGCTGTCGTGCCCGCGCTGGCGTTCGGAGCGTGCCACGAGCGGTATCGTCGCGTTCCCGTCGACTCGGGGCACCAAACTGAAATGGTTCGCGGCACCTTGTGCCAAATTTAAAGCCCTACCACTATCTAGTTATAGGTTTTAGCTGGTTTGCAACTTTGTTAAGCAAAAATTCAGAAAACCTAGGGGGCACCAAGTGCTCGATGAAATGATCAAGGCTTTACACAACTCAGAAAATCCCATAAATTCACAGTAGGTTTTACTGGGTGTAGATGGTATCTCTGTGGAGTTTGAGCTCAATTGGCTACCTGGAAGGTGGTCAAATAAATTGATGTTCAAAAAGTGCCCTAATGGCATGGGTTTGGCGAATGCATTTTCTCAGATGATCTTGACATGATCTTCTGGATATGTGGTTATATATGGGATTTGTCATCTTGGCAAAGAACCAAGGCCAAATGATTTTTGTGTCTAGGGTTTGCTTTGGAAATTGCTATTAGGCATAAAAGGGCATTACAAAGGAAGTACCTCAAATATTGCTCAAATGAGGTTGGACCAATGGAGTGAAAAGTTCAGGAGGTGAAATTAGGACTATCCACAAAATTGTAGAATTTTGGATGAGTGGAAGGTGTCTGAATAATTATTGGATTGGAAATGGCATAATAGTGATTATGATTTAACTTTGGATTTTGCATTGGACTATGGAATATTTCTCCATGGGATGGATGTATATGTATGAGGGAACCACTTGGTGGCTTGGTAGAATTATCTTAAGATACAATTGTGGTGGTGGCTTTGTGGGATCGAGGGGAGGGGTTTTGGAACATTTGAGTGGCATCAATGTGTGACAACGGAGATAGTGGCATCGAGATATGGGGGAGGTTGATAAGCTCAAGGTTTGTTGGGAAATCTCCAAGTGAGCAAAACCAAAGTCAATTCAAAGACCAACAAGTGGGAGAAAATAGTTTGGAAACAGAAAAAGTTTTTCAGGCAGGAGAAAAACATTACTAACATTAGGGACGAATTTTCGGGATGTGACAAACCTTCCCCCTTAAAAAGAATCTCGTCCCGAGATTCGGAGACTAATAAAGATTCCCGGGGTTATACAAGATATTTCTTGTATGGTTTGATATACCCTATATTTAAAATATTTTAAAACCTTTCTTTTTTTCCACGCAATACTAGAGTTTAAGCACACAAAAGAATCAACTCTCAGCCACGATATTTTACTAGAAAAAAAATTACCAAGGCATGATATTTTATCATACTCAATGTATTCTAAGGATGGCATGGCAGGGGCTCACACAATCAATCAACATGGGACCTCCTCCTATGGTTATATGAAGAAAATCAAAATCTAAGGTTTTCAGTTCAGCCAGACACAAGTATGGCAATATCAACAAGATCTAACACACCGATCGTCACTCAATAACCTGGATTTAACTTGGAAAAATAATTACCAAATTTGTAGAATAAAATGTTATGGATATGCTAAACATGTCCCTGTTCTAGATTTATTTTTTTTGAAAAGCTGTATATACCTTTTCAAGTATACACAGGTTTGGAAAAAAAATAGCAGGGTTTCTTTTTAAAAGAAAACATCTGTGTCGCCAATAATTGGCTTACAGACACTGTAGGGGTAGGGCCATCTCCAAAATTATTTTGACAAAATTTTCCTACGGAACACTGGAGAGACGAGGACTGATCTCCTGAGAAAAGGATAGAAACACACCGAGGGTTATTTCTTGTTTGCTGACATGTGGGACCAGGGTCCACCTGGCAGTCCCTTCTTCCTTCTCTCTCTTCTTCTTCGTTGTATCTCCCTCCGTAGCTGGCTGGTTCCGAGTGCGCGAAGCACTCTGCCGCGGCACTGCTGCGCGTGCGGTCCAACTGAGCAGCGGCCATTACGGCTTTCGGCGCCTTGACGGTTTCGCGCCATTCTGGCGAGCACTGCCCGCGACTCCTTTCTTTCCCGCGCGAGGCCGGACGGGGCTATAAATTGCGGCCTCGGTGATTCTCTCCTCATCGCCAGCATGAGCTTCTTCTCTCAATTTCTCTGTGATTTCACTTATGGTCCGGAGCGAGCTGGCTTCCTCGACCACCTGTTCTGTGTGCTGTGGCTCGGGTTGACCATCGGGGGGCTGCTGGTGATTCTGCTCACGGTGGTGGTCTGGTCAGCCTGCCACCTGCACGACTGGTGGTATGGCGTTGTCGGGGGTGCTGCGGCGGCGGTGGACGAGTTCCTTGTGGCTCCGGTGAGAGACTTGGCGGACGTCCCCGGTGGCTGCTGCGGCTGCTCCTCTGGTGGGGGATGAGCTGGGAGCTCGAGCTGTCCGCCGTCGTCATCGTCGCCCAGCTCGAGTCTCGGCTTCGGATGAGTCTGGTTCATCTCCAGGTGACGCCACTGAGCGCGAGAGGGAGTAGGATTTTTCTTTCGGGGGTGCTCTTCTGTATCTGCATTGAGGTAGTGGTAGTGTTCTATGTTGGAGTAGATCTCGTATCCTTTGCTTTCCGAAATTTCCCTTATGTACTGAACTCAGTTGATGTATCCAATTTGGCTCCTCTCATGGTTTAGATCCAGATTTGTATTATTGAGGTTTTCCTTAGCTGTCACAGATCTGTTCTTGCAGCAGAGGGAATTGCAGAGGCACTATCACACGGATGGTAGAAATTTCTACTCGGGGAAAACATCATTTTAGGTAGTAGTGCTGCATTTTATGGCCCCAAAAACTTGAAGCGGCATAGCACAATCATTTCAACCATACTGGCTAACAAGCACGTAACGACTACTAAACACCCAACAATACTTTTAAATCTAAGAAAACAACATGATGTTCCATCAAGTGTCAACCAAGTGGGTAACTAGAGGTTAAGAACACCAGGTCTTATACAGGGTTGGCTCACACCAAGCAGAAAGGCAAATCAACGCAAACACGCGTACAGGCAACCATAGGAATTACAACCAAACCCACAACTCATAAGCGCCACTCAGGCTAAACTAAACAGATCTTACTCCGCTTGACGGTCCTTCCCCGAGGGTGGAGTGCGGCCGAGCCGGAGAGTAGTGTCCACGTCCCCTTCTTCCACGGGGTCGAGAAACACAGGAATACCTTCGAGGATCGGACCCTGCTCTGGGACTTGTTGGGACGGGCCGGGCTCTGGGAGTGGAGGTCTGTTACTTCGAGCTTCCCTGTTGGTGGGGGCAGGTGGGTTCTTCCCTAGAGACAGCTGCAGACGGGCAAAACCAAGATTTCTTCTTGAAGCCACGAGTTCCTCCATCAAGAAGCGAGTGAGATTCGTCATTGCAGAGGCGTAAGCGACTAGGTTGAACACTGCTGGGTCAGGTTCTTCCCAGACAGGGGTTTGGACGATCTCCGCACCAGGCCGAGGTCTGGCTGGGAGGAAGTAGAAATCTCGGTCGCTGGACAATACAGTTTCCGAGTGTCGAAGACGGACGAGGCTTTCCCAGGCTGCTACCTGGATGGCTAGCTCGATGGTAGGCATGCCTCCACCTTGAATCACATAGGGCTGATTTGTGCCCCGAGGACATGGGCTGATCTTCACCTCTGCCCGGAATTCATTCCCACGAGAGAAACTAATCTCTTGAACACCACGTACACGGGGCGAATGGAGCTTCCGAGGGCAACATTGACGACCCTCCAAAGAATCATTGGGAAGTTGGAACTATCCTCGGCGGTGGTCTCCATGATGGCCTTAGAGGTCGCCATCGGAATTTCTTGGGGTTCTAGATTTTTGGAGAGGATAAGGATGCGAGGTTCCTCTATGGGATTCTACTTCAAAAGAGTTGGGTTGCTAAGAAGAGCAGGCGAGGGTGGGGTTTTAAAGCAACTAGGACTGGGTCTCAAGTTCACTGGGTAAGGTCGACTGCTTCTCATGGAAGAAGCCGGCTAGTCTTGTTGGGGAAGGAGATTGGGACAAGCCCTACTGTAACAACTGTTGACCAACACCGGCCATGTCGGTTAGGCAGGAAGGGGTCAAATCCATCGGGTCATTGTCGGGTAAAAGTAAGGGTGGACTCTCTAGGCTAGGGTAGTCTACAGCCAGCCTGGTGCTCTGATACCATGCTCTGTGGCACCCCCCTCTGACACATATCGCCAGAGAGGCGGTCGCCCCGTGCGCCAGCCCAGGATATCCGGACGCACGTTACGACAATGCAACATAGCAGAAATATCATTACACAATCAGGCCCAGAGGGCTACAATGGTTTACATGGCCATCAAGGCATGAAGAATTATCATGCCAAGTATGGCACGGGACAGAGTTTAACTGGCAGCGGAAGATCATCGATTCGGCAACGGCTTGGAGGGACTCCATTCCACAGGCATCTGGCTGGGCTACTGATCCTAGCACGCTCTGCTCCATCTCTTGCGATAGTAGAAGATGAATCCTCTTAACGTCTGGCCACATGAAAAGCCAGTTTGAGTACGGTGACGTACTCGCAAGAAAACAACCACATGACATGAACAGTCCAGCAATCAGGCAACAAGTAGCTAGCAACAGAAATAATCTAAGCATGGCAAGTGTCTACTTACGGTAGTTCAAGTGGGTAGCAACAAGGCAGCACAACAAATCATGGCATAAGCAAACAATAGGGTTACCCCCAGTACAGAGTCCAAGCCAGGTGGGGTTGGATCGTATACCGGTGATCACACAAGAGAACTTACCTGTGACGAATAACGAGTGTATCCATTGGTACCAAATATTATAACATCACCTGTCATCACAACTAGGCCCAACGGCCTTACCACATCTGTCAACTTTTAGGCCCACTGGCCTCATCTTTTCACTCATCCCGAGTGACTTTTTCTGCATCAGCTTATCGTTCCTTTGGTGAAATCAGGTGGTTCATCTTTCTTTCACACCGAACTTAAGTTTAACCTCCGGACTCGACAAAGGACAATAGTGTGACCGACACTGAACTGTTCCATAACCTAGGAACAAGGCTAGCTGCTAGTTGATACACTCTCGAGAGGTTGCAGTTACCACCCATCTAAATGCACCTTGCTTCATGACGGCAAGATACACCTACACAACCGTTCACGCTACCCAGACACTCCCTGTATAGCTACCGACATAACTCTATGTCTTAGGTCGAAGTGAATCCGGCACGTCCCCAACTCATGAGCGACGCCTAGCTCCGGAACCTTCACAAGACTAGCCCCGACCACAACTATGCAGTAACCGACTAGACTTGCCAAGTGGGGTAGCATCAAAGGAGGCTTGATAGGCTACGTAGGTTATGGCTCTCCCATTTGGGCGACAGTGGTAGTGCGTTCAAGGTTCAGATTGGTGGCACTATGGACTGACCCCATCGAAGTTTGGAGGGTTGGTTTATTTAATCCAGTTTATTTCAACAACCACTCCAACAACAGAGGGTTAGTCCAACACAATAAATATAAAATCATATCCACATGAAACAGATTAGTCCACTGCAAAACAATAATATCATATCAACAGGAAACAGAAACGAACGGCACCCAGTAGTTCCAGCAATATGTAGTTAGTTCAATCAGTGGTTAGTTTCAACCGGGCGATGGCGGAAGGTAACTCCGGCCAGTGACAGCCACAGGTTGAGTAAAAGAAAATAACAAAATCAACCGGGCGAGGACGGAGATATCTCCGGCCAGTGCAGCCACGGGTTGAGTAAATAAATACGCACACCCCACTCTACGGAAAGTAGACGAGATTCAATCCACGTGGGCGGAGCCCGACATGTATTTAGTCGCCGGCCGGAACTCAACCCACACTTGATGGGTTTATCGTATTGCAGGAAAGTAAAGGTACATGAAATAATAATACTGAAAGTAGGCGAGATTCAATCCACGTGGGCGGTGCCCAACATGTATTTAGTCGCCGGCCGGAACTCAACCCACACTTGATGGGTTTATCGTATTACAGGAATGAAAACAAAGCCACGATATCTCGTGACGCACAGTTGGCAGGAGGTAAACAAAGCCACGATATCTCGTGACGCACAGTTGACATGCGATATTAAGCAATGAAATGCACCGATGTGACCGGGTAATATGCGAACAAACAAACACCGCTTGAGTGTTCATAGCAAGTGGTTAGCTTGCCTCCGGAGATCGACGCCATTTGTCTTGAGGGTCACGGACACTTCGCGGTTTAGGGTATCGGTTTGCCGGTACCGGGGAATACCTATACATGCATACACGGTGCTGAGCATATAAACACTTCATAAAAATACAAACCTATACCACTGGATAGATATTTTCAAACTATGAATTTACAAATTTGAATCACCTCAAATGGAGCTATGGTTAAAAAGATATGGCCGTGCGAAGTATAGCTATCTGCTGCCCATTGGGGAAAAAAAACAGAACGGGCCCATTCAGAACCGGACCGAGCTGGTTGCGCAAGCCAGGAAAATACGTCTCCCCAGCCGGGAAGCGGGGCGCGCGGGAGGCGCCACCACTTATCCAGCGTGGCAGCCGGTCAAGGGCGGGCCCGCCTGTCAGCGTGACCAGGACGCCACGGTGGCGCTAGCGGGGTCGCCCTCCTCCCCGCGTAGACCACGCGCGGGTCGAGGCCCGACGCGGGCGTGCCGGCACAGGGCAGGACGCCGGGGCTGGCCACCCCCGCCGCTCCGCCGCAGGGGCACCCCGCCGGGGGTCCAGGAGGTCCGCAGCGCCGCACCGCATCCGAGGGAGAAGGCCACGTGCACGGGCGCACGGGAGGGCCGCCTCGGTGGCGTGCATCGTGAGCTCGCCGCCGGCGGTCTCCGGACGGGGCCGAGGCTACGGTGCATCCCTCCCCAAATGGTCGCGTCTGGGGGATAGGGGAGGTCAAGGGGAACTCCTCTGCGGGTTTAATTGAAGATCGGCTCGGCCTAGAGCTCGTCACCGTCGACGAACCGTCGGCGACATCTCCGGCCGAATCGGAGCAGCGCTCCGCCGTTCTGTATCTAAAAGGGCAGAGGTCTCCAGGGGAGGGAGGGAGAGGAGGGTGCTGCTCGCGGGGGTGTGCTCGGGGTGGCTTTTATAGGGCTCGGGGAGGACAGTGACTAGGACGGCTCGACGGAAGACACGGGGTGAGGTGTCCTGGTGCTGGCGCAGTGAGACGACGACCAATGCGTCGTCGGTGTAGCGGGCGGTGTGTCGTCGGGCTGGCACCGTACAAGGTTGACGACGGGAAATCCGGGGTCGCGGATAAGCTCGGTGATGGCAGGGTGGCCACGCACGTGCCCATTGCCATGGAGGTGAGGGGGAGAGGATAGGATCGACTCCGGTCCGAGCCAGGGGAGCAGGACGGGGTCTAACTACAGTTGGGGTTTGGTTGGGGCTAGGGGGGGAACAGTGGAGACCCAGGGAACAGTACGCTGTCGTGCCCGCGCTGGCGTTCGGAGCGTGCCACGAGCGGTATCGTCGCGTTCCCGTCGACTCGGGGCACCAAACTGAAAATGGTTCGCGGCACCTTGTGCCAAATTTAAAGCCCTACCACTATCTAGTTATAGGTTTTAGCTGGTTTGCAACTTTGTTTAAGCAAAAATTCAGAAAACCTAGGGGGCACCAGGTGCTCGATGAAATGATCAAGGCTTTACACAACTCAGAAAAATCCCATAAATTCACAGTAGGTTTTACTGGGTGTAGATGGTATCTCTGTGGAGTTTGAGCTCAATTGGCTACCTGGAAGGTGGTCAAATAAATTGATGTTCGAAAAGGGCCCTAATGGCATGGGTTTGGCGAATGCATTTTCTCAGATGATCTTGACATGATCTTCTGGATATGTGGTTATATATGGGAGTTTGTCATCTTGGCAAAGCACCAAGGCCAAATGATTTTTGTGTCTAGGGTTTGCTTTGGAAATTGCTATTAGGCATAAAAAGGGCATTACAAAGGAAGTACCCTCAAATATTGCTCAAATGAGGTTGGACCAATGGAGTGAAAAGTTCAGGAGGTGAAATTAGGACTATCCACAAAATTGTAGAATTTTTGGATGAGTGGAAGGTGTCTGAATAATTATTGGATTGGAAATGGCATAATAGTGATTATGATTTAACTTGGGATTTTGCATTGGACTATGGAATATTTCTCCATGGGATGGATGTATATGTATGAGGGAACCACTTGGTGGCTTGGTAGAATTTATCTTAAGATACAATTGTGGTGGTGGCTTTTGGTGGGATCGAGGGGAGGGGTTTTGGAACATTTGAGTGGCATCAATGTGTGACAACGGAGATAGTGGCATCGAGATATGGGGGAGGTTGATAAGCTCAAGGTTTGTTGGGAAATCTCCAAGTGAGCAAAACCAAAGTCAATTCAAAGACCAACAAGTGGGAGAAAATAGTTTGGAAACAGAAAAAGTTTTTCAGGCAGGAGAAAAACATTACTAACATTAGGGACGAATTTTCGGGATGTGACACCTAAAACTTTAAAAAGAAGTGCTGCTGTTTCATGACACCAACAGCAACATAGCCCAATGGTTTCCAAGCTGAAACTTGGGGCAGCCAGGTTCGAATCGCTGTCTCACTTTTTTTTTTCTTTAAAAAAAATATTTTTGATTAAATTTAAATAAAGAACACAAACACATTTGTTATTCTTTAAAAAAAATATTTTTAGTTATATTGAAAGAAGGAACAGACACACATCTTAAAGAAAAGAATATACACACATTTGTTAGTAGACCATTATTTTATTCATGATATACATATATATGCTTGTCTCACACATACACACAAATTAATACACAAAAAAAGTCTTCTTCGTCCCGGCGGCCGGTTCGGAGCTAGCTTCTCTTCTTTCCCTTCTTCGCGGTTGAATACTTTAGGCCGGGCACCTTGAGATTTCGTCGCGTGAACGGACAACCTTTAGTAGGTAGGGAGGTCTTCCTTCTTTCTTTACTAGTAGTAGGCTTGTCGAAGTACTTGTCGAATTGCTCCTCGATCTTCGGATCGCTGTTCTTGTCCAAGTCTTCCTCGTTGGCGTCTCCTTCCATTCCGATGATGCTTGATGACCCACAAGTGTAGGGGATCGCAATAGTCTTCGCGGGTAGTTTGACCCTAATTTATTGATTCGACACAAGGGGAGCCAAAGAATATTTATAATACTTAGCAGTTGAGTTGTCAATTCAATCACACCTGAAAAGGATTTCTCTCGAAGTAATTTATCAGTAGTAACAGTGATTTGATGGCAGCAGTAGAATAGTAACAGCGGTAATAAAATAAAGACAGCAATGATGACGGTAAAAGTAATGATTGTAAATAACGGGATTAAAACACCGTAGGCATAGGGACAGATAGACGGGCGTTGCATGAATAAGATACCTCATGAAATGAACATAATTAAGCACGAAGCAAATAAATATATAAATAGCATCCAAGTATCAAACAGTCATAGGCATGTATTCCTAATTTAGCCGTACGTGCTTACAATAAGAACTTGCATGGCATCTTTTGTCCTGCCATCCGGTTTCAGCCGGGCCAATTAAGGAACAAATGGCAATTAAGGTGTTCCTTTTAATAGAACATCGGATCAAAGCATTAACACACAATGAATACATGTAACCCTCGAGTTGCCAACCATTCCCATCGATGTCCCCGTTTCTGTCACTCGGGGTCTCCGGTTCCGGTTGACAACAAGTGCATACAACTAGTAGATAGGATCCAAACAACAATTATACTCGTGCAAACATAAGTGTTCAGATCTGAAAACATGGCACCCGGGCCCAAAGTGACAAGCATTAAGCATAACTAGTTGCACCAACGATGATTAATACAAATAGAGGATACTAGGCATCGTGCCCTAACAATTTGGCATCGAATTACATGAGCAATCCTATTGAATCCCTTCCATCCCCTTGCCTACAGCAGGGAACTACTCTCACATGGAGGGGGACGACATGGATGGTTGATGGAGAGGCGTTGGCGGTAACGATGGCGGCGATCTCCACTCTGGCAGGGTGCCGGAACAGCGATCCTGGACCCCGAATTTAGGGTTCGTGATGGCGGCGGAGCTCCATAAGGTTTCTGGAAAAAGTATTCGGGGGCTCGTCGTTTTAGGTCGAGAGGGAGCTTATAAGCGAAGGGGGATCACCAGAGGAGGTCCCAGGGGCAAGGGCGCCCCCCTGCCGCGGCCTAGGGGCCACCCGCGGGTGGGGCCCATCCTTGCTCCTGGGGTGGCCCCCCTTCGGGGTCTTCCGCTTTCGAGGCTTATTCTTCTTCAAAAATCCTTTTTATAATTTTTCTGGAATTTTCCGCGAACTTCTGAACCCTACACAAAAGAAAGACACCAAATGTAATTCTGCTGAAAACAGCGTCAGTTCGGGTTAGTTCCAAACAAATTCATTAATAATCAGAGGCAAAACAATAGAAAAGTGTTTCGAAAAGTAGATACGTTTGTGACGTATCAGCTCCCCCAAGCTTAGCTTATTGCTTGTCCTCAAGCAATTCAGTTGACAAACTGGATGCGATAAAAGAAACTTTGACAAACACATTTGCTTCATTTAGAGCATAGAAGTTTAAACCATGATCAGTATTTTAATAAGAACAACAGAGAAGTTACAAAACAATAGAACTAAAGCAATCATGGAGACTTATGCAAAACTCACAATATGCTAACAAGTAATAATTTAAACATGCAAACAAATAGCACCGATGCAATGCATATAACTAGGCATGGTAAAGTGATCTTGTCGGGGATATAACCCCGGGTACCTCAGAGTTGGTACAGTAGAAGGAGGAGGCAACAAGCAAATACGTTTAAGATAAAGGAAAAGCAGAAGAGGGCAGCCTGAGCCGACATTGGCATGGCCCATGCTGTTATTCCAGTCGTGGATCCGACATAGGGTTATGTCGGATCCTTTAACCCGGTTGGGACAATTCTCCACTACCGACGCAGGCCACATCCTCTGCACCGGCTCCTCAAGATGGCATCCCGCCATGCCGACATAGGCTTATGTCGGCAGCACCACTCCCCGGGTCGAACCACCTTAGCCACTCATCCGGCTGGGCCGGCGCCCGGGTCATCATGCCGGGTAAGCACTACTACCTCGGCATGTGTAACATCCCAATTTTGGAATGTTTTAAGAATCACAAAAATTTAAAACTTTTATTATTAAGTAAATAAAGTCTCAAAAAATCAAGAAAAACCATCATAAAAGATTATTTTGAGGGTTATTATTTTAAATATTCTTTTATCCTCCTATTTCAAGATTTAAAAATAAAATATTTATTTGGATATTTATAAAACCCATGTTTAAAATGGGTATATGTATTCAAAAGGATTTATCAAAAACTATTTAATAAAATATTTTGTCCCAAAATATTGGTTTGAGTCTATCATTTTAAATGATATTACTCATACTGTTTTTCTGAATTTTATTTGAGTTCAAAAAGATTTTATAAAAACCTATTTATTAAAATGACATAAAGGTGTCAATTATGCAAATATGCAATATTTTAAATTCAAATTTTCAAATGTCTTGAAAAAGTGTATTTAAATATTTCAAATGATAGATATTGATTTTACAAAAATTTAGAAACTGGTTTGAGTTGTTTTGGACACTTAAAACAAAAGATATGAAAGAAATAAGAAAAAACAGAAAAAGAAAAAGAAAATAATAATAAAAAAAGGGGTGGCCGACCCAAACTGGGCCGACCCAGCCCAACAAGGCTGACCGGCCTCCCAGCCGAAGACGGAGTCGTCTTCCTCCTCATGCACCTACGTTACCCATTATTTCACCTTCCTTCTTCTCCTCCCCCAATTAAACTCCCATAACTTTTCATTAAAGAGTCCAAATTCAATTCCGTTTTTTTTGGCATGCTCCCTACCCCAGGTACTACCTACCCACCGGCCTCCATGCCTATATAAACCCCAGACCCGGCCTCACACGTGATCCAAAGTCGAAATTTCGATTTCAGCTCTAGCTTTCAATCGTCCACTCATCACGATTCGAGCTTTGCTCGTACGCCGTTTCATCCTTCGCGGGTGTTGTAGATCTCGTCGATACCTTTCCATTCCGATAAAGATCACCACTTTTCATCCACCGTAGCCGGAGATATCTGCATCGCAATCTTTCAGATCTGACAGAGGAAAACATCCATTTCTCCTCAACCATCCAAGCAAATCCGGTGAGATTTTTACAGAACGTAGATCTAATACATACCTACAACTTTGCTGAAGAAAGTTTTTCATTTTGACGCACGGTTTGATTTCTAAAAATCAGATCTCTTTTCGGCATACAGGAAAAGCCACGCGTCTTCCACGTCGCCGCCGTTGCCACGATCCCGACAAGGTGAGACCTCACCGTGCCCCACTATAATGTCCTACGTGATATATGTGTCCTCCTTCAGTCCCCCTAATTTTTCCAAATTTTCCCCGCAGCCCAACCATGGAGAACGAGCTCAACCGATCTCACCGGTGACCGACGTCGCCGTTGTTCTTCTCCTTTTCTGACGCGTCCAGAAATCCACCAACCCCGAGATCTTGTCCTTTTGCCGTCGCCTCATCCCTGCGAACATCTACGACAACTTCATCAACTACTTCCCGGAGGCCGTGTTTGATCGTCTACATCGACCACCTCGTTTAGCCGCGTCACGTCCTCTCTTCGACACCGACGCTATTCGTTCTTGTCGGTGAGCCTCTCAAAATGTTCTAATCTTACACGTATATTATTTATAATATATTAGTTGAGACCACCATGTTATGCCCAAACAAAATAATTTTGGCCATACAAATTTTCCCAAGTGTCAAAACCTTTTTATTTTCGGATTTGACTTTGGACAGATTTTTGGTCAATCTTAGAAATTCCATATCAAATCAACCATAACTCCGTTTTCGATATTTTTATAGTCTACGGATTCGTATGAATGTGTAGAATACAGTGCTACAATAAAAATATATATTTTAGTCGTGCACTAACTTGTTAATTGCAGAACCTTGTATTTCTTGTTTAGGCCATATCTTGAGTTTAAAATTAGATTTTTGAGTAAATCCAATTGGACTAGTTTTGTATAGTTGTCCTCTATCCAGTAAGACCTTTCCCAAAATTTTATAAAATGTTTTGAGTCCCTTTCTTATTTTAAAATGGTATTTATGCCCTTTTGGGGGTATTAAAATGATTTTGTTATTGTTTTAATTGTTTCCTTTTGGGAAAATGTTTTAGAATTTAGTCCTCTGACCAGTAGACCCAAAAACCATGTTAGTTGAACCATTTCATCATAAAAATGTTGAAATTGGTTTAAAGTCCTTTTGTGACTTGTTTTGCAAACTTTGACCTAGTCTGCAATTTGACCACAATTCAAATTGTAAACCTTGGACCTTTGACCTACCAGGACCTCATTACAATAATTCTTTTTGTATATTGAATTATGTGATGAACTTGTACTATCAACCTTGTTGTTTTATTGATGTCCATGTTTGATGTTGTGCTTGTTTTATTGTTTGTTGGGTGGTTATTTATTGTTGTTTGTTTATATTGTTTAGATTGAACGGAGAGATACGACTTACGTTGAAAAGAGTGCGTGAGCAACGACAAGTTTCAAAAGGCAAGTGATACTCCAGCATAAATGACCTACTATTTTACTATATTGCATTGTAGACTATTTTTCAGTAGCCTGCATGATAGGCTGTTTTTATTAAAGTATTATGCATTGCAAACCTGTTAGGTTAGCCACATGAATTAGATGACTAGTGACCTATATTAATTTAGTAGATTGGCTTGCTGCAAAAATGAATTGTTTTGTGGTAGATGAGTTAAGAAAAATTCTACTAAAT
Source organism: Puccinellia tenuiflora (assembly GCA_012064385.1). NCBI lineage: Eukaryota > Viridiplantae > Streptophyta > Magnoliopsida > Poales > Poaceae > Puccinellia > Puccinellia tenuiflora. The sequence goes on from QRDG01000086.1 coordinate 389,369, forward strand.
TAATCAATCACCTGGGTGGATTTGGAGTTGCTCTATTGGTGGTTCAAAGTTGAGTGGCTGCTCAGGCCCAGTTCTGCGGGTACCTGAGTACGTGCACTTGTGCTCGCCACCCAGGGCCTCGAGATTTCATGTCACTCCATGTCTAGTTTACTTCCAGTGCAGCCACTTGGTACTATGGCTCTGCCTTGACTAAGTAAGTTCTAGGAACCTGATTCCGGCAGTTCGCAGCGGATGAATGTCTTGTATGGGTCTGCCAGAGGAACAGGGGACTGTTTCCCAAAGGTCTCGTCTTCATCTTCACCTTTCCTTTTCACTTCAAGAAGGTCAAGGACAGAATGGGTTGATGAAGTCAAGTGGTGAAAGTGTCACAAACTCTCGAGAGTAATAAAACTAAGATCTTAGCCGTGTCCCCGGTTATGGACAATTTGAGTAACTAAACAAGGTGATCGACGGAAGAATCTCATTCATTCCAATTTCAGAATAAAAGTTGATGAGTGAACAAGGGTAGAAGAGATATTGGTTTTCATGCCATGTTTATCTCGTTAATAGTGGATTTTAAAAGAAATGATTTTTGAAAGTATAGGATAAAATATTGCTTTGCGCAAGAGCCTGTCAACTCCACCAGCCAAATATGCATGTAGTTGTTAGAAGTTTGCCTTTATGAGTCCACAAGTATCATTTGCCAGATCCATTCAAATGGTTCTGACCAATTTTTGGCTGCAACGCTTTTATCGTTGCAGGTTCGTTTGACGATGAGTAAGGAACGCTTTAGGTTTCGAGTCTGCAACCAACATGTCTGCCTGTGGCACATGAAGATGATGAGGACTCCATGCTATTATATGTTTTCCGCTGCTGAACTTTGTAATATGCTAGCCTTTGGCTATGCAATTTGTAATGTTTATTTTCTGGATCATACGTTGTAATAGAATTTTGATGCAATGTATGATACTTCATCTTAAACTGTGGTGCTAGCTATTCGATCCAGGGACTAGCACAGAACACAGGGATCTTGGCCTATTTTTAAAAGGGCAGGATCGCTACAGCATGTCCCGGATCTCCTTCGACCGGCATCCAGACTACCAAGATACTACAGGCCGACATAGCGTATGTCGGCTTACCGAGTTATCCCGGACGGCCCACTCTCCACTCCCGAGCCCGGGCCGATATACGAGGCACTTCATCACTCCATGACCGACGTAGACGCCCACCAATGGCACTGGCTATGTCGGTTCCCTTCATCGACTACTCGCCACCTTATGTTGGTCTTGGGATGCCCCTGGCTCAGACCGGCATAGGCACCCCCGACGTACCCGCGCCAGATACCACCTCCCCAGAGGATAAGAGCAAAGGACGAGGAGACAAGACAGCGGACAGGCCACCCATGCTCAGCGTGGCCACAGTGCGCCCTGTGATGCGTGCACAGTGCGGACAAGACCCCAGTAGGCACATCACCAGCAGTGCTGCACCCGTGCCGTGCATAGTGACAGTGGGCCACCACCTGTCCCCTGGGCTCCCCTTTATAAGGAGCACCAGGGGTAGCGCATAGAGGGGAGGCAGGGGCAGCACACCCGGCCGGACCCGGGTCTCATTTCTTCACAGCTCCTAGCGAGCCTTTCTTCCTCCTCTAGCAAAACAACTCTAGGAGCAACCTTGTAACTCACATATACTTCACCTTATACAGATCAGACAAGCAGGAGTAGGGGTTTTACCTCCTCACGAGGGCCCCGAACCTGGGTAAATCGTGTGTGTTCGTCTTCTCGTGTGTACTTTTTAGTGCATAATCCCTCCCCGAATCCTCTAGCGTCCATCGGCCCCCAAACTTAAGCCTACCCCTAGTCATCTGTCGTGCACCACCACGACAGTTGGCGCCCACCGTGGGGCTTGTAGCGGCGCTTGCTGGGCTAATTTCGGACCTTCTTCATCGACTCCGGCGAGCACCTTGCGTGGCGTCGCGGGGTTTCCACTCGCCGGGCCGCTTCATCAGGCTCTACGTCAACACTGCCGACTGGCGCCAACGTCGTCAACAAATCCCGGGGGCTATGGTCGGCTCGCCGTGCCTCTGGCTTGCTTGGCGGCTCTACGTCAACACTGCCGCCGCACTCGCTGGTCTCCCTGGCATCCCCAACAGCTCTCGGGGGCTGGTGTGGCCGTCACCGCTCCCGGCTTCCGCACCGAGTCAACCAGCATCGCCGTCGGCGTCTTCCCCGCGCCGGTTCTGCTTCGACCGGATTCGCCCGTAACTGGCTACCCTTGATCCGACGTCACCTCGGCCAGCTTCGCCCGAGTCCGGCATCTTCATCACCGGCTTCACGCTGTGACCAGGCGTGGCGTCTTCGCTCTATTTGGTTGGCCCACGCAAGTCTCGCTCGTCTTCGACTCTGTTGGACGCCCGGGCCGGGGCAAACCTACACTCCTCCGTTCGAGTCCGCATCGACAAGGCAATGTAAGTAATTACCATGTATATGCTAGTACCAAGCATAGAGAGGATAACCTCAAAAGTTACTCGGGGACTGCCCCTTCCTACCTTGCTTAGATGTTTTCCCCGGGAACGAGATGCCTTGACCCGGGGACTGGCTGGCCAGTCTGTTTTATGTTTACTCCTAGATAATAAAAGTGACTCGGGGACTCGGTTGAGACCGAGTCTGCATCCTCATGCGTAGTTCTGCTGATTCCGTCATATGCTAAAATTAAATTCATCTGTTAGCAAAGTTGCTGTTAAGTTTAAATACTCTTTATAAATATGCTTGGACTAACCCGGTATGGTGATATCGGTTCTAACCGAGTGAGTGCTCATCATCGAAATCTCGATCTTGTTGGTTATCCCAAATCGCCGTTTATGCCGGCTTGCCAAATATCACGGCATCAATCCATATCTCTGAATCGCTGTTTATGTCAACTCGCCAAAAATCACGGCATCACCTGTTCATATCGCCAAGTATCATGTCATCGGCAAAAACGTCGGATCACCACATATCTCGGTTCGCCATGTAGGCCGGCAAGGCCGGTGGACTTCATGTCCGTGATGCCAGCAAAATCTGGTGGACCCCGCGTCCAAAAACCGACATAGCCCATGTTGGCAATATGTTGATGAGACATTGCCCAAGTTGGCACCATGTCAAAACAGCCCGAGCAGGCTCTACGGAAAAACCGACATAGCCCATGTTGGCAATATGTCGATGAGACATTGCCCAGGTTGGCACCATGTCAAAATAGCCCGAGCAGGCTCTACGGAAAAACCGACATAGCCCATGTTGGCAATATGTCGATGAGACATTGCCCAGGTGTAGCGACCCTGCCCTTTTAAAATAGGCCAAGATCCCTGTGTTATTGTGCTAGTCCCTGGATCGAATAGATAGCACCACAGTTTAAGATGAAGTATCATACATTGCATCAAAATTCTATTACAACGTATGATCCAGAAAAATCAACATTACAAATTGCATAGCCAAAGGCTAGCATGTTACAAAGTTCAGCAGCGGAAAACATATAATAGCATGGAGCCTCATCATCTTCATGTGCCACAGGCAGACATGTTGGTTGCAGACTCGAAACCTATAGCGTTCCTTACTCATCGTCAGATGAACCTGCAACGATAAAAGCGTTGCAGCCAAAAATTGGTCAGAACCAATGGAATGGATCTGGCAAGTGATACTTGTGGACTCATAATGGAAAACTCCTATTAGCTATATGCTTATTTGGCTGGTGGAGTTCAAGGCTAATTTGCGTAAAGCCAACTTTATCCTATCTCTTTAAAACATTTCTTCAACATCTAAAAATGAGACAATTATGGTATGAAAACCATTGTCTCTTCTACTCTTGTTCAGACTTCAAATTTTACTTGAGAAATTGGAATGTTGAGATTCTCCGTTGACATCCTTGTTCAGCTGCTCAGAACTGTCCGTAACCGGGGACACGGCTATGATCATAGATTTACACTCTCGAGAGGTTGTGCACGTTCACCACTTGACTCAATCAACCCATTCTGTCCTTGACCCTCATGTAGTGAAAAGGAAAGGAGAAGATTAAGACGAGACCTTTGGGAAATGTTCCCCGGTTCCTCTGGGCAGACCCATACAAGACAACATCCGCTGAGAACTGCCGGAATCGGGGCCTATAACTTACTTAGTCAAGGCAGAGCCATAATACCAAGTGGCTGCACTGGAAGCAATCTTCACACGGAGTAACTTCAAATCTCTTTGTTCCTGGGTGGCCGTCCACAAGTGCACATACTCGGGTAAAACCATAGACATGGCCCCGAGTAGCCACTCAACTTCGCCTCCAATAGAGCAAACCAATTCCACCCAGGTGTTTGTTTAACTTAGTAGAAATTAACTTTCCATAGTAAAACTCATAGCGTAGCATTTCAATAATTCTACTAAGATATTGTATAGGTACTAGACACTTAGGATTATTCTAGGGTAATACTAAACGGGTCTAGCATAGCAATACTAATAAAACCTGACATGCAATTCTACTTAGAAAAAGTAAGCTACAATGCATATCAAAATACTTAGGAAATTTATGCAGTGAGCATCACTTGCCTTAGAATGTTGTCGTTGCTCACAATCTCTTTTCAACGTAAGATGATACTCTCCGTTCAATCTAAACAATATAAACAAACAACAAAGACAACAATACAACAATCAATAAAACAAGCATAACAATAAACATGGACAACAACAAAACAAAAGGGTTGGTGGTCCAAGTTCAACACATGATCCAATATGCAAAAAGAATCAATGCATTAGGATTTGTGGTTTTCCATTGAGGGTCAAAGGATGGTCTAAAGTCAAAAAATAGGTTTGAAGGGTGGCTCAAAGGTTCTAAGGGTTGGTTTTGGTCTCTCTGGATAGAAGCAATTATTTGGTTATTTTTCTAATAAGAAAACAAGTTAAATTTTTTTTTTATAAAATTAAACTATATCAAAAATACTCAAATTGAGCCTCTGATTTTTAAATCAACAAAATAATGCTCAAAAATATTTTATAACAGAGGAATAACATTACACATATTCTAAGGTTTCTAAAACTATTTTTCTTGCAATTTTTGGACTTATAGAATTAAAGTTATGTTAAAATTACTCAAATCACACATTTGAAAATTGAATAATTTAAAATAACTCAAAACAGAAAACTAAAACGTCAGAAAGATTCTACAGATCCCAAGGATTTCAAATATATAAAAATATTTGAATTTGGCCAAACCAATAAAAAGATATGATAGATCTAAGTTACAGGGGCTTTTCTGCAAAACTACCATTATTTCTAAATCGGGAAAATCACAGAAATTCCCTGGCTGACTCGGATCTGACTGGGCGCTGACTAGGTGATGACATGGCGCTGACTGGGCTGCCACGTTGGCGTATCGGTTCGGTTAGAAAGATCTAATCGTGGCCGTTAGATCTAGATCGGAGGGCTCCAGATCTAGGGTTTATACCTTGCCGGCGGAAGGCTGCCGGAGACGACGGAGGACGCTGGCCGGCGGCTCGGGCATGGATGCGCTCGTCCCCACGGCGGTGCTCCGGGCGAGAGGAGGTGAAGACGGAGTGCGGGACGACACGGCGAGGAGAATGGCGCGGACGGCGAGCTCGATTGCGTCCTCGAACGGCGAGGACTCAAGGCCGGAGTGGTACGGGCGGCCGGCGAGCTTCGGGTGAGCACGGGCTGCTTGATTCGCTGCAGAAGAAAAAGGGGGAAAGGGTCAGGGAGGTGCTGCACGGCAAGGGAGAGAAGATGGTGCAGAAAGGGAGGCTCGGGAACCTTTGGCGTCGCCGGAATCGGTGAAACACGGTGGCGGTCGAGGTGAAGTCCGGCGAGCTATTTTGACGGCCTGGGGGCACGATTGGCTCGGGCACGAGAGGGGAAAGGAGGAGGGGGTCTCGGGCATCATATAGGAGGGCACGGCGAGGTGATTGCGGCCGTTATTCGCTCGCAATCAAGGAGCAAGATTCGCGGCCGAAACAAGCGCGTGGACGTTGAAGACGAGATGACGTCAGCAGTGACATCACCGCCTTTTACTTTTTCTGTTTTTATTTTTCTGTTTTCCTTTCTATCTTTTGAAATAAAGCTCCAAAAAAGTGTCAATTAAATTTGTAAAAAAATTGAAAAAAATCAGTATAGACTTTTAAAACATTTTGGAACCAAAATCATAACTTTTCAAAATTTAATATTTTGAAATTTTCTTTTGAATTCAAATAGCAACTTTATGCCCCTTTTGACATATTGCAAAATATGGTTTCTAAAATAACCAATTAAATCCAGAAAAAATATTATGAGTAATATCCTTTAAAAATATAAACTCAATAGAATAATTTGGGATAAAACATTTTATTTAAATAGAGTTTGAATAATCCTTTAAACACAAATACCCATTTTGAACATGGGTTTTATAAATATCCAAATAAATATTTTATTTCCAAATCTTTAAATCTTGAAATAGGAGGATAAAAGAATATTTAAAATAATAACCCTTTAAAGAAATCCAAATTAAGTATTTATTTACAAAACTTCTAAATCTTGAAAATAGAAGACAAAAGAATATTTAGAAAATATCCCTTTGAATAAAACAAAATAATCTTTTGTGAGGGCTTCCCCTAATTTTTTGGAGACTTTAATTTACTTAATAATAAAATTTTTTAAATTTTGTGATTTTTAAAACATTCCAAAATTTGGGATGTTACAAACCTACCACCCTTAAAAGGAATCTCGTCCCGAGATTCGAAGAGGCTAGAAAGAAAGAAAGATAGGTTTGGGATCTCCGGGTTTAGGCAACTCGGTGGGCTACGACCCTTAAAAGAAACTTTTGTAGGCAGTCTTGAGCTTTTGTCTTCGGGCTAGGGTCCATATGGAAATTTGTGGATCCTTATATCATAGACTTCATTTCCAATAGTTGAATGTCTCTTCAAGTACCTTCGGACACTGAAGGTTACTCTTTGGGTCCACCAAAAGTCCAAAATGAGAGGCTTCCACAACATCATGCCATCGGTCTCTATATTGTCTTTTGTCATGTTGCTTCTCCTGGTTGTCTTTCTTCAGTGCAAGCACTACGCCTTTTCTAACGAAACTCTCATGGTTGGTAAACAATTCCATTTGTCTTCTCGAGAGCTGTGGTTTAACCTCACCATATAATTTACGTTTAGGCAACACTTGCCTCACATAGGGTTATAGTATTCCAGTGGCTCAGGTTCATCGTCGGCTCTCTAATAGGTTGGTCACTCAGATTTACCATTCCTCATAGCAAGAGCGAATGATATGAGTATTCGCCATGGGGGCCAGTCCATGTCGCACTCACTCATTACCTTGTACTTGGTTTGGTGAATCTCGTAGGCTAACACTCGGTCGATCTCACTGGTCTGACAGAGAGTTTCCAATCTGTAAGACATACCTGCTATTCTATCGCCACTTCAAAACTATTGGGTTGCGAAAACTCCTATACACGTTATATCTTCTTTTGTGAGTCGTCTACTCGTGCCACGTGCATTCCATGTCATCTTGGCTCATCAAATTCAGGCTCCTGTCTCCACCCTTGACAAATCGAGTAGTCCTCACAACAAAAGATATATCTTTATATAAGTTTTGGGCTAAAGTATCTGATACAAGTTCCATGCATCCTCATAACTTATTGTTATTACATCACAACACCCTTACATCAAATTTCTTATTCTTCCACTTACATATAACCAGTGGCATTTACTATATCCTCAGAACATTTCCATTGACTCTGGTCCTTCTTCTTAGCTAAACTCCTCATGAAAACTCAACTGATTTCTTTGCTTCTTGATTTAAATTGATATCTGATCCGCTTCTTTTCTGGTGTGGTGAGTGTGACAGCTTTACTAGCACGATCTATCTGACCTTCATACCTGGACATCCAGTCCTTGCCTATGATTATATCCAAGCCTTGCAAGTCTAGCACAAACAATTCGCTTGGAAACTTGTGTGTCTCAATTTCCAAGGTCATGTTCTGGCATACCGCGTTTGCAGGCCTCTTCCCTTCTATAGAGCTCACTCTGATGGGTCTTCTAAGTCCTCGATTGGGTATCTTATTTCTACTCACAAAGTCTTTTGATATGAATGAATGTGTTGCTTCAGTATCAAAAAGTACCAATGTAGGATAGGAGTTGATCAACAATCCTTCAATCACTGGGTCGGGTTTCTTGAGAACTCTCTCCATGTTTATGGAAAACACATGTCCCGTTCGGAACTGAATTGGCTTGGTCCCATTACTAATCTTCTTTTCCGGGCAGCTTCTGGAATAGTGTCCCATTTTCTTGCATTTGAAACACTCCACCTGACTGAGGTCTTTCCTGTTGGGTTTGGGGTGGGTGTTCTGACTACTGTTTTCTCCCATGATGTGCTCATCTCCAATCTCAAATACTTCTTCAATATGGACGGAGCTATGATGGTCATGGTCGATGTGGTGGTCATTTTCTCCATGAAGGTCATGTCCATCTATAATATGACAATGGTGGTTGTGGTCTTCCTGATGGTCGAACTCAAAATGAAGACATTCATCATCTGGAGTGTGCCATTCCTTATGTGATTCTAAGTTATGCTTTTCCAAGCTAAGCTTTCGCTTCTTGTTCGCAACTTGCTTCAGTTTGCTTTCCAAAACTACAGCTTGGTCAACCAATGACTGGTAGTCGGGGGTATAGGCAACTGTCAATAGGATGGACAATTTGTCATTCAGACCATTTAGAAACCTTTCTTTCCTCTTTGCATCTGTATCAACATCATCGGGTGCATAGCGTGCCAGGTTATTGAACTCATTCATGTATTCTATTACATTTCGGTCATCTTGTCGAAGATCCAAAAATTCTTCTCTCTTCAGTTTCATCACTCCTGATGAAATATGTGCATCACGAAATCCTTCTTGGAACAAATCCCAGGTCATCTCCTTGAGAGGATGAGTGATCTGGTAACTGTCCCACCAGTCTGCTGCAGGTCCTTCTAGTAGATGTGCTGCGAATCTAACCTTCTCAGCATCTGTGCATCCGATGGTCACTAAATCCTTATTTACTGAACAAAGCCAATCATCAGCCAAAATAGGTTCTGCAGCTCTTGAGAACTTTCCTGGTCGAAGCTTCAAGAATCTGATCAGCATATCCACCCGAGGAGGAGGTGGTGCTGGAATGTTCTTATTGTCTTCTTGGTTTTGGGTCACCAGCTGATTCAACTGTTTCTGTGCATCTAGTAACTGTTGTAGTGTAAGCATCACCGGGTTGTTGGGATTTGGCTGGGACATCTGTTTAGTTTAGCAGGGATGAGTAGAGATAGAAAGAATCTAAAGGAAGTTCTACCCACAACCAACAGATCAAAGCAATTCATTTTACAAACAACATCTAGAAAACCTTTATCACACCAATCAACATGGTTCAAACACAACAAACAACCTAGTATTGCCATACCAACTAAGTTAGTATGATCAATACACTATCACGTTATCATTGTTCTAACAAGGTAACTAAAGTGGTGGTCTCATCTATCTCTTCTTGAATTTCTTCAGGTTCTTCTTTGACCTTCAACGTTGTGCATCTTGGCGAAGACTATGTACTGGTTTCATGAAATTGTAAACTTCAACTGTCTTGTCTTCGTCTCCTTTGTTCTTCTGCCACCAAAGTTGTATCTATAAAATGGGTCATACTAAATAAGGAAATATATCGTAGAAAATGAATAGTAGATGAGAGTATGAGAAAAGATAACTCGGAAATATTTCCTTTTTAAGAAAAATGAATAAAATAGATTTACAATTCAAGGCCTTTTCCTATTTCTAAACCAAACCTAGGGTTTCGAACCTACAGGCAACACAGTGCTCTGATACCATCTGTAGCGACCCTGCCCTTTTAAAATAGGCCAAGATCCCTGTGTTATTGTGCTAGTCCCTGGATCGAATAGATAGCACCACAGTTTAAGATGAAGTATCATACATTGCATCAAAATTCTATTACAACGTATGATCCAGAAAAATCAACATTACAAATTGCATAGCCAAAGGCTAGCATGTTACAAAGTTCAGCAGCGGAAAACATATAATAGCATGGAGCCTCATCATCTTCATGTGCCACAGGCAGACATGTTGGTTGCAGACTCGAAACCTATAGCGTTCCTTACTCATCGTCAGATGAACCTGCAACGATAAAAGCGTTGCAGCCAAAAATTGGTCAGAACCAATGGAATGGATCTGGCAAGTGATACTTGTGGACTCATAATGGAAAACTCCTATTAGCTATATGCTTATTTGGCTGGTGGAGTTCAAGGCTAATTTGCGTAAAGCCAACTTTATCCTATCTCTTTAAAACATTTCTTCAACATCTAAAAATGAGACAATTATGGTATGAAAACCATTGTCTCTTCTACTCTTGTTCAGACTTCAAATTTTACTTGAGAAATTGGAATGTTGAGATTCTCCGTTGACATCCTTGTTCAGCTGCTCAGAACTGTCCGTAACCGGGGACACGGCTATGATCATAGATTTACACTCTCGAGAGGTTGTGCACGTTCACCACTTGACTCAATCAACCCATTCTGTCCTTGACCCTCATGTAGTGAAAAGGAAAGGAGAAGATTAAGACGAGACCTTTGGGAAATGTTCCCCGGTTCCTCTGGGCAGACCCATACAAGACAACATCCGCTGAGAACTGCCGGAATCGGGGCCTATAACTTACTTAGTCAAGGCAGAGCCATAATACCAAGTGGCTGCACTGGAAGCAATCTTCACACGGAGTAACTTCAAATCTCTTTGTTCCTGGGTGGCCGTCCACAAGTGCACATACTCGGGTAAAACCATAGACATGGCCCCGAGTAGCCACTCAACTTCGCCTCCAATAGAGCAAACCAATTCCACCCAGGTGTTTGTTTAACTTAGTAGAAATTAACTTTCCATAGTAAAACTCATAGCGTAGCATTTCAATAATTCTACTAAGATATTGTATAGGTACTAGACACTTAGGATTATTCTAGGGTAATACTAAACGGGTCTAGCATAGCAATACTAATAAAACCTGACATGCAATTCTACTTAGAAAAAGTAAGCTACAATGCATATCAAAATACTTAGGAAATTTATGCAGTGAGCATCACTTGCCTTAGAATGTTGTCGTTGCTCACAATCTCTTTTCAACGTAAGATGATACTCTCCGTTCAATCTAAACAATATAAACAAACAACAAAGACAACAATACAACAATCAATAAAACAAGCATAACAATAAACATGGACAACAACAAAACAAAAGGGTTGGTGGTCCAAGTTCAACACATGATCCAATATGCAAAAAGAATCAATGCATTAGGATTTGTGGTTTTCCATTGAGGGTCAAAGGATGGTCTAAAGTCAAAAAATAGGTTTGAAGGGTGGCTCAAAGGTTCTAAGGGTTGGTTTTGGTCTCTCTGGATAGAAGCAATTATTTGGTTATTTTTCTAATAAGAAAACAAGTTAATTTTTTTTTTTTATAAAAATTAAACTATATCAAAAATACTCAAATTGAGCCTCTGATTTTTAAATCAACAAAATAATGCTCAAAAATATTTTATAACAGAGGAATAACATTACACATATTCTAAGGTTTCTAAAACTATTTTTCTTGCAATTTTTGGACTTATAGAATTAAAGTTATGTTAAAATTACTCAAATCACACATTTGAAAATTGAATAATTTAAAATAACTCAAAACAGAAAACTAAAACATCAGAAAGATTCTACAGATCCCAAGGATTTCAAATATATAAAAATATTTGAATTTGGCCAAACCAATAAAAAGATATGATAGATCTAAGTTACAGGGGCTTTTCTGCAAAACTACCATTATTTCTAAATCGGGAAAATCACAGAAATTCCCTGGCTGACTCGGATCTGACTGGGCGCTGACTAGGTGATGACATGGCGCTGACTGGGCTGCCACGTTGGCGTACCGGTTCGGTTAGAAAGATCTAATCGTGGCCGTTAGATCTAGATCGGAGGGCTCCAGATCTAGGGTTTATACCTTGCCGGCGGAAGGCTGCCGGAGACGACGGAGGACGCTGGCCGGCGGCTCGGGCATGGATGCGCTCGTCCCCACGGCGGTGCTCCGGGCGAGAGGAGGTGAAGACGGAGTGCGGGACGACACGGCGAGGAGAATGGCGCGGACGGCGAGCTCGATTGCGTCCTCGAACGGCGAGGACTCAAGGCCGGAGTGGTACGGGCGGCCGGCGAGCTTCGGGTGAGCACGGGCTGCTTGATTCGCTGCAGAAGAAAAAGGGGGAAAGGGTCAGGGAGGTGCTGCACGGCAAGGGAGAGAAGATGGTGCAGAAAGGGAGGCTCGGGAACCTTTGGCGTCGCCGGAATCGGTGAAACACGGTGGCGGTCGAGGTGAAGTCCGGCGAGCTATTTTGACGGCCTGGGGGCACGATTGGCTCGGGCACGAGAGGGGAAAGGAGGAGGGGGTCTCGGGCATCATATAGGAGGGCACGGCGAGGTGATTGCGGCCGTTATTCGCTCGCAATCAAGGAGCAAGATTCGCGGCCGAAACAAGCGCGTGGACGTTGAAGACGAGATGACGTCAGCAGTGACGTCACCGCCTTTTACTTTTTCTGTTTTTATTTTTCTGTTTTCCTTTCTATCTTTTGAAATAAAGCTCCAAAAAAAGTGTCAATTAAATTTGTAAAAAAATTGAAAAAAATCAGTATAGACTTTTAAAACATTTTGGAACCAAAATCATAACTTTTCAAAATTTAATATTTTGAAATTTTCTTTTGAATTCAAATAGCAACTTTATGCCCCTTTTGACATATTGCAAAATATGGTTTCTAAAATAACCAATTAAATCCAGAAAAAATATTATGAGTAATATCCTTTAAAAATATAAACTCAATAGAATAATTTGGGATAAAACATTTTATTTAAATAGAGTTTGAATAATCCTTTAAACACAAATACCCATTTTGAACATGGGTTTTATAAATATCCAAATAAATATTTTATTTCCAAATCTTTAAATCTTGAAATAGGAGGATAAAAGAATATTTAAAATAACAACCCTTTAAAGAAATCCAAATTAAGTATTTATTTACAAAACTTCTAAATCTTGAAAATAGAAGACAAAAGAATATTTAGAAAATATCCCTTTGAATAAAACAAAATAATCTTTTGTGAGGGCTTCCCCTAATTTTTGGAGACTTTAATTTACTTAATAATAAAAGTTTTAAAATTTTGTGATTTTTAAAACATTCCAAAATTTGGGATGTTACACCAGGTTGGCACCATGTCAAAACAGCCCGAGCAGGCTCTACGGAAAAACCGACATAGCCCATGTTGGCAATATGTCGATGAGACATTGCCAGGTTGGCACCATGTCAAAACAGCCCGAGCAGGCTCTACGGAAAAACCGACATAGCCCACGTTGGCAATATGTCGATGAGACATTGCCCAGGTTGGCACCATGTCAAAACAGCCCGAGCAGGCTCTACGGGAAAACCGACATAGCCCATGTTGGCAATATGTCGATGAGACATTGCCCAGGTTGGCACCATGTCAAAACAACCCGAGCAGGCTCTACGGGAAAACCGACATAGCCCATGTTGGCAGTATGTCAATGAGACATTGCCCAGGTTGGCACTATGTCAAAACAGCCAAGCAAGCTATATGTCGGTCCAGCTAGAAGCTGCCGTCATAATATTTCGGTAATGCCCAAGAAGGCTAGAAACCGGTAAAAGAGGATGCCCAAGCAGGCTATATGGCGTTTCAGCTAAAGGCTGCCGATATAAATATATGGTAAAAGCCCAAGGTGGCAAAAACCGACAAGTGATAATGCCCAAGCAGGCTATATGTCGGTCCAGCTAATGCTGCTGACATACGACTATGGTATTGCCCGAGATGACTAAAAATCGGCGTAGGATGATTCACAAGCACGTTGTATGATTGTTCAGCCCGTGCAAGCTACACTTTGATGACAACTCTGAGATACCATTCTTTGGTAAGACTATGCACGACTCTACGAGTCCCACATAGCCTCGGGGACTACTGTCAGGGATATAACCCCGGGTACCTCAGAGTTGGTACAGTAGAAGGAGGAGGCAACAAGCAAATACGTTTAAGATAAAGGAAAAGCAGAAGAGGGCAGCCTGAGCCGACATTGGCATGGCCCATGCCGTTATTCCAGTCGTGGATCCGACATAGGGTTATGTCGGATCCTTTAACCCGGTTGGGACAATTCTCCACTACCGACGCAGGCCACATCCTCTGCACCGGCTCCTCAAGATGGCATCCCGCCATGCCGACATAGGATTATGTCGGCAGCACCACTCTCGGGTCGAACCACCTTAGCCACTCATCCGGCTGGGCCGGCGCCCGGGTCATCATGCCGGGTAAGCACTACTACCTTGGCATGTCCCGGATCTCCTTCGACCGGCATCCAGACTACCAAGATACTACAGGCCGACATAGCGTATGTCGGCTTACCGAGTTATCCCGGACGGCCCACTCTCCACTCCCGAGCCCGGGCCGATATACGAGGCACTTCATCACTCCATGACCGACGTAGACGCCCACCAATGGCACTGGCTATGTCGGTTCCCTTCATCGACTACTCGCCACCTTATGTTGGTCTTGGGACGCCCCTGGCTCAGACCGGCATAGGCACCCCCGACGTACCCGCGCTAGATACAACCTCCCCAGAGGATAAGAGCAAAGGACGAGGAGACAAGACAGCGGACAGGCCACCCATGCTTAGCGTGGCCACAGTGCGCCATGTGACGCGTGCACAATGCGGACAAGACCCCAGTAGGCACATCACCAGCAGTGCTGCACCCGTGCCGTGCATAGTGACAGTGGGCCACCACCTGTCCCTTGGGCTCCCCTTTATAAGGAGCACCAGGGGTAGCGCATAGAGGGGAGGCAGGGGTAGCACACCCGGCCGGACCCGGGTCTCATTTCTTCACAGCTCCTAGCGAGCCTTTCTTCCTCCTCTAGCAAAATAGCTCTAGGAGCAACCTTGTAACTCACATATACTTCACCTTATACAGATCAGACAAGCAGGAGTAGGGGTTTTACCTCCTCACGAGGGCCCCGAACCTGGGTAAATCGTGTGTGTTCGTCTTCTCGTGTGTACTTTTCAGTGCATAATCCCTCCCCGAATCCTCTAGCGTCCATCGGCCCCCAAACTTAAGCCTACCCCTAGGCATCTGTCATGCACCACCAGGACAGATCTCTCGCTTGCCCGTTTTGTGGGAAAACATAAATGCCGGGCACCTCTTGAGACATTAAACGGTGACTAGATGTAAAGTTATCAGAATTGAGAAGTATCTCAAACATGCTCCAATCATTAAAACTTTGGGACAAAGCACGTTATACTCAGAATGACAGCAATGCTCTATAAGATGGTGCTCAAAGAAGGGTGATGACTCAACATTAATATATACAAGAAAGGCCCTTCGTAGAGGGAATCAGGGATTAATCATGTACTAGAGCTTTTTATTTTTATAAGCAGAAGTAAAACAGTTTTGAGAGATGCATGCTTTCGTCAACGATTTCACAACAGAGAGGCTATCTAGTCCCTCATAACAAGCAAGGCTTTTAGACTTGTGAGAGCAGCTGGTTCTTTAGAGGAGCGAGTACGCTCCTCTTTCTCCTTGGTTTCACCACTGTCCAATGTTTGAGCTGATTTCTCAGATTTTGCATTGCGCGGAGGAGAATGGTGAGTTATATTTATATTTTGCTTAAGATGCTCTCGGGTTGATTCAAGTGAAGACGTAATCCATCAACACCGGGTGAAAAAAGGGGGAAATGACCTTGCTTGTCAGAAGTTATATCTAGCCCTCTACTGCTTCCTCATGAGCTAAAAACAGAGACATAAAAAGAAGCATTTTTTGAATGATTTAAAGGTAGCACATGACAAATTTACTTGGAATGGCGGTGAAATACCATATGTAGGAAGATATAGTGGACTCAAATGGAATACTTTGGCTTAAGGAAAATGGATGCACGGATGGACAATTACACCCAGTGCAAATGGAGGCTAGCAAAAGACTCGGGAGCGACCGATCAAGAGCACTACTGTCATAATCATGCTTTGCGCCAAAATCAATCAATTAATAAAGCATAAGAGTGATACTACAATTCTAAGCACATTAAACCATCAAGGCTTAACAGACTTTATTTTTAGTCTTTTACATGTGTGAACATGTGCCAAGTCAATCCAAATAAATCTTTTGGAGGAGGATCTCACTTCACCATACCATATTATAAACAATGCAAAACATGCTCACGTCTATATGACAAATTATCCACTCTTAACAAGTTGAGGCTAAGCATAGGAATCCATAAAAACTAAGTAATATCATCTACGCAACATTCTACTATAGCAAACTAAAACATGAGCATGAGGATAAGCATCTGTACAAAAATGAAAACAAATAGAGTTCATACCGAATTTCCTCATCAAATCCGGGTCACCAAATATCATCATTATTGCATAGACGCTTGCACAACCAAAAGATATGGAAATAATATAAATGTGCAAGTGTCGTCACAAACACTGGTTGAACTCTGAAACAACTACAAAACGAAGAAGACGAGAAAATATTTTTGTGTTTTTCGAATAGCGAAAGGAATAACGTAGAACTAGAAGAGAAATCTTTTTGCTGTTTTCAATTTGGAAAGAAGCGACTAAAAACGAAGTAGAAAACAAACGAACAAGAAATACAAGAAAATATTTTTGGTCTTTTTGATTATGAGAAAGAAGAGGCAAACAAAGAGGAAATCTTTTTGGGTTTTTGATTAATAAACAAAAAGAACAACTAAGGCGACTGAGCAAATTGAAAAGAGCGAAAAGTAACCAAAAGGAACACACTAACAAATACATAAAGGAATGATGAACACACCGACATAAAGCATTTAAGTGAACATAGTAAAAAGGTGCCGGTGAGAGATACGTACTCCCCCAAACTTAGGCCTTTGGCCTAAGTGGGGCTCATCTACCATGGCGGTGGCACGCCCTAGTTAGCGCCCGTCTGTGGCTGCCACTGCATATCCTGTGGCTCCTCCTCCGGTTCCTCCTCAGCACCTCCTCGGGAAATGAATATCCATCTCTCACAGCTGGAAACTAAATGCTCCCAAATTTTGCACGCGTAGAGTCTCTCCAATCATCATGACAGATTTCGGCATAGAGCTCCTTGAGGTACTGGGGATGCGTGTTCATCTTGCCTGTGAGCCCCGAGTTCCTCACTCCTAAAGCGCCGCAAAACTCAGACAAAGGCATTCTACAAGGTCGCTCATATAGCATGAACTCCACACTAGGGTGATATGGATCATCATTGAAATTAAAGCTTTACACAAAGATGTTAGTGAGCTTAAGATATTGGGGCCTCTCCACTAATACAATATTTGTCAATGATGCATTAGTGACAAGACTAGTAAATTCATTGCGTATACCTGCAGCTTGTAGAAATTCATAACATGGGTATACCGATGAACGCACATCCGTCTCTCGAGCAAGCACAATAACACCAAGTGGCTCCAAATCTTCATTATATGAAGGCCTCATTGGTGCATTAGAACTTGACCCTCTCGTTTCTCGATGAGAAGAGGGCTCCTTCTTCTTAAAGATCCCACCTAAATTGAACTTAGGCATGTTCTTCCTTTTCTGAAATTTTTCAACAAACCTCATAAAACTTGAAAATAAAATATAGGAAGTGCATTAGACTATTCCTACAGCTCAATATCAACTAGTACATGCATCAAATCCATCTAAGAAGTCACAAATCAAGCATGCAAGTTCATACTCAAAGTCATAAACAACAGCAAAATACTCAACTTATACAAAACCATTCAAGATTCTAATTGGAGGAGTGAAGGAATCACATACCAGAGAGGATTTGCTACAAATTTCAGCAAGAATAATGGGCTAAACAAAGAGATCGAAAATCCCAGCACTCAAGAGCAAAAACTCGGGTTTGAGCAATGGGGGAGTGATTTTTCGAGAGAGAGGGAGTGTGTGGGAGGCAGCTCACCTGGTGGGGCCCTCCAGGGGGCACAGGCGGCCCTTGGCCGCGGTCAAGGTCTCACCCGCAGGTGGGACCCGCCTGTGCCCCTGGGGTGTCCCCCAGGTCAGCCCCAAGCACTCCTGTGTCTCTTTAAAAATAATAAAATTCATGTAATTTTTCTGGAATTTTTCAAAAACTTTTGCAGAGGAACTTAAATGAGATCAAAATAAGCTAATAAAACAGGATAATGGTATTTAAAAAGGACAAACTAAGTAAGAAATAAAAATTACAGAAAAATTAAAGATGAGCAATAGAAGAAAATTTAATGAATCTTGATATCTTTATGTTGCTAAAGTTGGGTTGTTAGCAAGGTTGATCAAGTCTTGCTACCACACCAAATTTATTTGACATAAATTATTCAATATTCAACAGACAATCAAGTTACCTCATATTGAATAAGAATTTTCCCAATCATGAGGGTTTCATATTTTATTGAATGTGTATGAATAGGACAATCAATAGTTCCAATCTTGATGGATTCAATATTCTCAATGGAGTTCAAACCAATTTTGGTATTGATCTTCTTTGGAAAGTACACCGTGTGTTCTTTATCATCAACGTTAAAAGTAACTTTTCCTTTATTGCAATCAATAACAGCCCCTGCAGTATTAAGAAAAGGTCTCCCAAGAATAATATACATATTATCATCTTCAGGCATTTCCAATACCACGAAGTCAGTTAGGATTAAATAGTTAGCAACTTTAACAGGAACATCCTCACAGATACCAATGGGCACAGCAGTGGACTTATCAGCCATTTGTAGGGAAATATCAGTAGGAATAAGCTTATCTAATAAAAGTCCCTTATAAAGATAAAATGGCATAACACTAACTCCTACACCAAGATCACATAAAGCAGTTCTAACATAATTATTTTTAATGGAGCAAGGAATAGTAGGTATACCTGGATCACCAAGATTTTTAGGAATCTTGCCATGGAAAGAGTAATTAGCAAGAATAGTGGAGATTTCTTCATTAGGGAATTTTCTTTTATTAGTAACAATGTCTTTCATATATTTTGAATAGGGAGGCAACTTCATAGCATCTGTCAAAGGAATTTGCAAAAAAGAGGGGCTTCAACCATTCACAGAATTTATTATAGTGTTCTTCTTCCCTAGCCTTCTTAGATTTAGATGGAAAAGGCATAGGTTTTTGCACCCATGGCTCTCTCTCTTTACCATGTTTTTTAGCAACAGGAGGTGTGGATGTCTACTACACGCTTCTATTCTTGTAGACTTGTTGGGCCTCCAAGCGCAGAGGTTTGTAGGACAGCGGCAAATTTCCCTTAAGTGAGTAACCCAAGGTTTATCGAATCCACGGGAGGTAGAGGTCAAAGATATCCCTCTCAAGCAACCCTGCAATTAAGATACAAGAAGTCTCTTGTGTCCCCAACACACCTAATACAATTGTCAGTTGTATAGGTGCACTAGTTCGGCGAAGAGATGGTAAAATGCAAGTGATATGGATAGTAAAAGGTGATTTTGTAATTCTGTAACAAAAATGGCAGCAAGCAAACAAGTGACAAAAGTGACTAAAACGGTGTATCAATGCTTGGAAACAAGGCCTAGGCTTCATACTTTCACTAGTGAATACTCTCAACATCATTAACATAATTAAGCACATAATAGTTCCCATAAAAATACATGCATGGTACATGTTACTCGGAGATAATTCTTTTGTGGATCAAATAGGATGAGAATTGCGTAGGGCTACAAAAAGCACACCTTAAAGTTCGTATTCCACATCTATGGACACTTCATGTTGTCACTATACACATCCAAAGATAGTACTAACAAACACCACAACCTATTTCTTGAATAGTCTCTTTCTTCAATAACACAAGCATCAAGAAACCTCATGATCTATTCAATCCAACAAATAAAGAACAAACTCATGATGAAGATCCTTCCAATCTATTATCCATAGAGTCACACACGGCACCCATCATGTCACCGAGGTACCATGATCACAACGGTGGCTCCGGAAATTGTACTAAATAACACCACTTGAGCAACATCATATCCATTACACATAGGGAAACATCATGTATTCAACTACACTAACAAAGCTCATGATCACAACGAAGATTACATCATGGGAGATAGAGATAACCACATAGCTACTTGTATAAGCCTTAGCCCCGGTGAGGGACTACTCCCTCCTCATCGCGGGAAGCAGCGGTGTTGATGGAGATGGCCCCGGCGGTCGATCCCCATCCCGGCAGGGTGCCGGAACAGGACCTTCTGAACCCCCGAAACTTGTCGGCGATGGCAGCGGAGCTCTATTGCGTATTTGGGCAAATCCTTCGGGGGTTAGGGTTTTTGCATCGGGGATGATTTTATAGGCGCCGGAGGTGACCGAGGGGGTTCCCGAGGGGCAGGGGCGACCTGCGGCCGCGGCCTCCCCCTGGGCCGCGGCTCGTACCCGCGGGGGGCCTTCTGGGCCTCAGGTGGACCTGCCCTTCTGGCTCCGGTCCTTATTTGTCCAATAAAAAATCGTCGTAAATTTTCGTCCAATTCCGAGAATATTTCCAAAAGTAACTTTCTGCAACAATTTCAGCACAAAAACAGGGAACTGGCACTGGGCATCTTGTCAATAGGTTAGTCCGACAAAATGCATAAAAATGATGTAATATGATATTAAAAACATGTGACAACATCACAAAACTAGCATGGATCACTCAAAAATAATAGATACATTTGGGACGTATCAGCATCCCCAAGCTTAACTCCTACTCGTCCTCGAGTAGGTAAGTGATAACAAAATAATTTTTGATGAGACATGCAACCAACACAAACATGATCAACATAGTAATGTAAAGCATAGGATGTGAATGAAGTGATACAAAACAATTGTCTATAGTTGATAGCAAGAAAGCAATGAATAACCAAGTTGAATCATTCAAGCAAAACCTTTCATAAATAGTACGTTAAAGACATGAAAGCAATGTGATCCACATATTTGATTAATTCTCAAAGTTAACAATTCCATGACAAAATTGTTTGAGAATCAAAACAAAGAAGATGCAAGTTTTAGCAAAAAGCTTCAACTTCCAATGGTAAAGTCAATATAAAGATTCATGTTTAATCTAACAATGCAATATGATCAATGATACCCAGGGTCAATGCTAGATGTTTGCTTTGGTGGAGATAGAAGGAAAACTGACTCAACATTAAAAGTAAAAGAAAGGCCCTTCGCAGAGGGAAGCAGGGATTAGTCATGTGCTAGAGCTTTTTATTTTTGAAAACAGAAGTAAAACAATTTTGAGACATGCATGCTTTCGTCAACGACTTCACAGCAGAGAAGCTATCTAGTCCCTCATGACAAGCAAGGTTTTTTAGACTTGTGAAAGCAGCTGGTTTTTAGAGGAGCGAGTACGCTCTTCTTTCTCCTTGGTTTCACCACTGTCCAATGTTTGAGCTGATTTCTCAGATTTGCATTGCGCAGAGGAGAATGGTGAGTTATATTTATATTTTGCTTAAGCTGCTCTCGGGTTGATTCAAGTGAAGACATAATCCATCGACACCGTGTGAAAGGGGGGAAATGACCTTGCTCGTCACAAGTTATATCTAGCTCTCTACTACTCCCTCATGAGCTTAAAAATAGAGGCACAAAAAGGAGTTTTTTGAATTTTTAAAGATAGACATGACAAATTTACTTGGAATGGCAGGAAAATACCATGCATAGGTAGATATGGTGGACTCAGCTGGCAAGATAGTTTGGCTTTGGGATTTGGATGCACGAGTGAACCATACACTCAGTACGAATTTTTGGGCTTAGCAAAGAAGGTATTTGAAGCAAACATCTAAAATTAACCGGTAACAGAGTAGCATAAGACATTTATCAATCATAACCATAAAAGCTCCACATCGTCTCCAATGTTTACCAAACATTTCTTTTGATGGAAAGATTAGCTTAAAGAATTAACAACTACGAAACACCACATAGTTTCAAGTTTTTAACAGTATTTCTTTACTAATCAATTCCACTCAAATAACCAGCAAATTTAATCATTCATCCTAATATCTCAAAACAAATGAGAAGTATCAAGTATCTACACAATGATCTACACTACTATGTTGGCTTTTCATTTCATTCCAATATCACATGAATAGCATTTTGTCCCTTTGACAATTCAAGCAATTTACTAATAACAACTCTCCAACTAATATAAGTGAAGAACATGAGAGTTTAACAACAACTACTAACAGCTCTAAACAAGATAAAAGCTAAAAGGGAGAGCTTACTAGCAAACAAATAGTAGCTAAGAATACTCAATAAGATATAAGCGAAGCAAAGGAGTATTGAAACGAAAAAGCGGAGCGTGTCTCTCTCCCACACAAACAAAGCAAGGATCCAAAAAGTATATGACCAGCAAACAAACAAACAAAACTGAAAGTAAAAAGACGCTCCAAGCATAGCACATAATATGTAAAGTGATAAAAACTTAGTTCAACGAAGACGACCTTATGATAGTCGATGAAGAGGAGGGGATGCCTTGGGCATCCCCAAGCTTAGACGCTTGATGGTTCTTGATATTCAGAGGGGTTCCATGGGGGCATCCCCAAGCTTGAGCTTTGATCCATCTTCAATTTCTTCATTATCCTCTCCTTTGGAACTTAAAAACTCCCTTCACACAAAACTTCTCATAAACTGATTAGAGGGTTAGTGCTCATAAATTAAAAATACACATGTGTTCAACTCAAGACAAATTGCAAAAAAAATTATTGGGTATTAGCTACTGTTTACTAAGCCTCAATGTGGCACTCCTCCTCAAGAGTATCACATTTGACGATAGTAACGAGACTAATACAAAATAAAAGCAGAATCTGTCAAAAACTGAACAGTCTGTAAAGATTGAATTTTTCGAGGTACTTCTGTTGCTCAAATCAGAAAACTCAAAACTAAAGAAAGATAGATAAAAGTATCAGTCTTGCTTTCTAAAAATTTCAGAAAAATATAAAATCCATAGGATTTTTAGGCCCAGTTCTTTTGGCAGCTTAAAAAATAAGCTGCCCCCTCCCCAGCTTCTTTTATAAACCGTCGAACTTATTACTTGGAGTTTCTAGTTTAGTTATAGAATGACTTGTTTAGAAACTCCAAATAATAAGCTAGATGGCTTATAGAAGAAACTAGAGAGGGGGCAGCTTATTTTTTAAGCTGACAAAAGAACTGGGTCTTAGATTTTCGAACAGTGAAGTACAAAATTCTGTTTCTGGACAGCAAAACAACACCTCAAACTTTCAATGCATTAGAGGCTAAACTTGGCACAAAAAACCAAAAGAAATAGATACAATGAAATTGCTACAGAGGCAGCAACTTCATGAATCAAGAAAAAGAAAAACAAACTGAAAGAAAAGAAAACATGGGTTGCCTCCCAACAAGCGCTTTTCTTTTAAGCCTTTTAGCTAGGCATGATAATTTTAATGATGCTCTCATAAGAATAAGAGTTGGAACGCAAAAGAGAGCATCATGAAGCAAATATCAAACACATTTAAGTCTAACTCTCTTCCTATGCATAGGCATCTTGTAAGAAAATAAATCATTCGAGCATAAAGCATTAAGCATAGGAAGGCAAAGCAGGTGCAACATTAAAACATTCAACATAAAGAGGGGAAACTTCATAAGATGAAAATTTATATAACCACACTTCCCTCTCTCATAATAACTTTCAGTAGAATCATAAGAAAACTCAATAACATAGCCATCACATAAAGCATTTTTCTTATGATTCACATGCATAAAAGTATTATTATTACTCTCCACATAAGTAAAATCTTTCTCATTAGTATTAGTGGGAGTAACACAATCATAATCATCATTGTAATCATCATAAATAGGAGGAATATCATAATCATAATAAACTTTTTCCTCAATAGTAGGTGGACTGAAAATATCACATTCATCATTATAATCATCATATATAGGAGGCATAGTATCATCAAAGCAAATTTCCTCCTTCCAGCTTGGGGGACTAAAAAGATCATATTCATCAAAACCGGCACCCCCAAGCTTGCAATTTTCCATAGCATTAGCAACAATGGCATTCAAAGAAATCATACTAATAACATTGCTACTAGCATGATTGTTATGCAAATAAAGTTCCATAGGTTTTTTTAATTTTCTCTTCAAAAGCATCATGACCAATTTCAAGATAAAGTTTATAAAGCTCTCTCATTTTTTTGTTGTTTTCCATTAAGCCTAACTAGTGAAATAAAAACAAGAAACAAAAAGATTTAATTGCAAGATCTAAAGAAGATACCTTCAAGCGCTCACCTCCCCGGCAACGGCGCCAGAAATTAGCTTAGTTGCCGGAGGATGTGAGTGTTGTTTACCTTACCTCCCCGGCAACGGCGCCAGAAATTAGCTTGATTTCTACTACACGCTTCTATTCTTGTAGACTTGTTGGGCCTCCAAGCGCAGAGGTTTGTAGGACAGCGGCAAATTTCCCTTAAGTGAGTAACCCAAGGTTTATCGAATCCACGGGAGGTAGAGGACAAAGATATCTCTCTCAAGCAACCCTGCAATTAAGATACAAGAAGTCTCTTGTGTCCCCAACACACCTAATACAATTGTCAGTTGTATAGGTGCACTAGTTCGGCGAAGAGATGGTAAAATGCAAGTGATATTGATGGTAAAAGGTGATTTTGTAATTCTGTAACAAAAATGGCAGCAAGCAAACAAGTGACAAAAGTGACTAAAAACGGTGTATCAATGCTTGGAAACAAGGCCTAGGTTTCATACTTTCACTAGTGATTACTCTCAACATCATTAACATAATTAAGCACATAATAGTTCCCACAAAAATACATGCATGGTAGATGTTACTCGGAGATAATTCTTTTGTGGATCAAATAGGATGAGAATTGCGTAGGGCTACGAAAAGCACACCTTAAAGTTCGTATTCCACATCTATGGACACTTCATGCTGTCACTATCCGCATCCAAAGATAGTACTAACAAACACCACAACCTATTTCTTGAATAGTCTCTTTCTTCAATAACACAAGCATCAAGAAAACTCATGATCTATTCAATCCAACAAATAAAGAACAAACTCATGATGAAGATCCTTCCAATCTATTATCCATAGAGTCACACATGGCACCCATCCTGTCACCGAGGTACCATGATCACAACGGTGGCTCCGGAAATTGTACTAAATAACACCACTTGAGCAACATCATATCCATTACACATAGGGAAACATCATGTATTCAACTACACTAACAAAGCTCATGATCACAACGAAGATCACATCATGGGAGAGAGAGATAACCACATAGCTACTTGTATAAGCCTCAGCCCCGGTGAGGGACTACTCCCTCCTCATTGCGGGAAGCAGCGGTGTTGATGAGATGGCCCCGGCGGTCGATCCCCGTCCCGGCAGGGTGCCGGAACAGGACCTTCTGAACCCCCGAAACTTGTCGGCGATGGCGGCGGAGCTCTGTTGCGTATTTGGGGAAATCCTTCGGGGTTAGGGTTTTTGCATCGGGGATGATTTTATAGGCGTTGGAGGCGACCGAGGGGGTTCCCGAGGGACAGGGGCGACCTGCGGCCGCGGCCTCCCCCTGGGCCGCGGCTAGTACCCACGGGGGGCCTTCTGGGCCTCAGCTGGACCTGCCCTTCTGGCTCCGGTCCTTATTTGTCCAATAAAAAAATCATCGTAAATTTTCGTCCAATTCCGAGAATACTTCCAGAAGTAACTTTCTGCAACAATTTCAGCACAAAAACAGGGAACTGGCACTAGGCATCTTGTCAATAGGTTAGTCCGACAAAATGCATAAAAATGATGTAATATGGTATTAAAAACATGTGACAACATCACAAAACTAGCATGGATCACTCAAAAATTATAGATACGTTTAAGACGTATCAAGGTGCAGTCTCCTCCTCCTGTTCTTCAGGTTCATTAGTATCATTATCATGCTCATTACCACTTTCAGTTTCAGCTTCCGAATTAGAGACTGCATTAGGATTATTACTTGTAGGTTCTTTATGAAGTTCCATATTACTAGCTTCTCCTAATTCTTTATGTTTCTTCTTTTTCTTTTTCTTTTTAGGGGAACTAGTAATATTATTTCCAACCAGTTGAGATTCTTGTTCAATTCTTTTAGGATGTCCCTCAGGATAAAGAGGATCTTGAGTAGAGATACCTCCTCTAGTTAAAACACCACAAGTTTGTTTATTACTTTGTGTAGGAATTCCGGCAAGCAAGTCTTTTTGCACTTTAGTAATTTGTTCAAGTTGAGTTTGGACCATATGAAAATGCTTAACAAGACCTTTGACATCATTAGCAGTTTTCTCCAAGACAGAATGCAAATTTTTAATACAGGGGTGTTATCATTTAATTGTTCTTGAATTTGCATATTAAAATGAGTTTGTTTAACAATAAAGTTATCAAATTCATCCAAACACTGACTAGGAGGCTTACTATAAGGAATATCATTAATAGTAAAATTATGAAGAGAGTGTACCTCTACCATAGGTGGGTGAGTGGTAGGCTCACATAAAGTTTCAATTGGAGGTAAATTCTTCACATCTTCAGCTCTAATACCTTTTTCCCTTAATAGATCTTTTGGCTTCTTGCATATCTTCTGGGTTTAGGAAGAGCACTCCCCTTTTCTTCGGAGTTGGTAATGGAGGAGGTTCAGGAATGCTCCATTCATCATGATTTTTAGCAATCTTAGCCATTAGTTCTTCAGCTTCATCTACAGTCCTTTTCCTGAAAGCACAACCAGCACAGCTATCTAGGTATGTCCTAGATTCAACAGTTAGTCCATTATAAATTATATCAAGGAGTTCATTCTTCAGAATATCATGCCCTGGCCGAGCCCTGAGTAATGATCCGAATATCCCCCAAGCATTAGGGAGATGCTCATCCTCCAATTGTCTGAAATTGAAAATTCTCTACAAAGCCTCATGCTGCATGTGAGCGGGAAAATATTTTGCAAAGAAAACATCAAGCAATTCATGAGGACTTTTTATGGATCCATAACATAAAGCTTTATACCACACTTTGGCATCATCTTTTAATGAGAAAGGAAACAGCTTTACTAAATAGTAACGCTATATCTTTTTATCATAAGAAAATAGAAGGCTAAGCGAAGCTAATTTATTCATGTGTTCTACAGCATTGTCATCCTTAGTTCCACAAAAAGGATCAGATTCAACATTAGATATGAGTGAAAGATCAACAGAGAAATTAAAATCGCCATCTTTAATGCATATGGGAGAGCTAGCAAACTCAGGATCAGGTGTAAAATAATTCTTAACAGCATGGTTTTCAAGCAATTTCCTCAAAGCATCAGGATCTTTAGAAGTAGAACAATACATATATTGTCTAATAAACTCATCATTAACATCAATATAGGAATCATCAGGATACCTACTCTCATAATTATATAGATTAGGAGAGCTAACAGGTGTAGTAAGATTTTCATTGAGCATTGTAATTTCTTTAGACCTAGTGACAAGAGATTCTAAAAAGGGGCCTAAAAAACCAGCATCATCAAGCACAGCAGAAGCATCATCAAATTCATCAGAAGCAGTAGCAGACTCAGAAAGCAAAGCATCAACAGTAGGACGAGCGTTCACACGTGGTGTAAGAAGTTGACTTAAAACAGTAGGTGAATCAAGAGTAGCTTTAGAGTTCAGAGCAGTACCTTTCCTTGTGGTGGAAGGTAGTATTGGAAACCTAGGATCTCGCTTACCCTTCATGATGAAGAGTAAATTACAGCAGACAGAAAAACTCCCAGGTGAACTTATAAATAGACCTATGCTCCCCGGCAACGGCGCCAGAAAATAGTCTTGATGAGCCACAAGTGTAGGGGATCGCAACAGTCTTCGCGAGTAGTTTGACCCTAATTTATTGATTCGACATAAGGGGAGCCAAAGAATATTTATAAGCCTTAGCAGTTGAGTTGTCAATTCAACCACACCTGAAAAGGATTTCTCTCGAAGCAATTTATCAGTAGTAACAGTGATTTGATGGCAGCAGTAGAATAGTAACAGCGGTAATAAAATAAAGACAGCAATGATGACGGTAAAAGTAATGATTGTAAACAGCGGGATTAAAACACCGTAGGCATAGGGACAGATAGACGGGCGTTGCATGAATAAGATAGCTCATGAAATGAACATAACTAAGCACGAAGCAAATAAATATATAAATAGCATCCAAGTATCAAACAGTCATAGGCATGTATTCCTAATTTAGCTGTACGTGCTTACAATAAGAACTTGCACGGCATCTTTTGTCCTGCCATCCGGTTTCAGCCGGGCCAATTAAGGAACAAATGGCAATTAAGGTGTTCCTTTTAATAGAACACCGGATCAAAGCATTAACACACAATAAATACATGTAACCCTCGAGTTGCCAACCATTCCCATCGATGTCCCCATTTCTGTCACTCGGGGTCTCCGGTTCCGGTTGACAAGTGCATACAACTAGTAGATAGGATCCAAACAACAATTATACTCATGCAAACATAAGTGTTCAGATCTGAAAACATGGCACCCGTGCCCAAAGTGACAAGCATTAAGCATAACTAGTTGCACCAACGATTATTAACACAATAGAGGATACTAGGCATCGTGCCCTAACAATTTGGCATCGAATTACATGAGCAATCTTATTCAATCCCTTCCATCCCCTTGCCTACAGCAGGAAACTACTCACACATGGAGGGGGCGACATGGATGGTTGATGGAGAGGCGTTGGCGGTGACGATGGCGGCGATCTCCACTCCGGCAGGGTGCCGAAACAGCGATCCTGGACCCCGAATTTAGGGTTCGTGATGGCGGCGGAGCTCCGTAAGGTTTCTGGAAAAAGTGTTCGGGGGATCGTCGTTTTAGGTCGAGAGGGAGCTTATAAGTGAAGGGGGGTCGCCAGAGGAGGTCCCAGGGGTAGGGGCGCCCCCTGCCGCGGCCTAGGGGCCACCCGCGGGTGGGGCCCTCCCCTACTCCCGGGGTGGCCCCCCTTCGGGGTCTTCCGCTTCCGAGGCTTATTCTTCTTCAAAAATCCGTTTTATAATTTTTCTGGAATTTTCCGCGAACTTCTGAACCCTGCACAAAAGAAAGACACCAAATGCAATTCTGCTGAAAACAACGTCAGTTCGGGTTAGTTCCAAACAAATTCATTAATAATCAGAGGCAAAACAATAGCAAAGTGTTTGAAAAAGTAGATACGTTTGCGACGTATCAATGCTCCTCTTGCCCCTCCTCACGACAACAGGGATAGGCTTTGACGCGTCGATAATGAAGAAGCATTGCTCGACTTGGCTAGCGAGTACCCATGGCTCATTTTTCGCGGAGGCGTTCTTCGATTTGGCATCGGGTATTACCATGGTGGTGAAATACCGGTCTTCTTTGACGACGTCCTTGGCCCATCTCACACGGAACATTGGCACCAACTATCCACAGTAGTTGAGCTCCCATATCTCCTCGATCCTTCCGAAGAATCTTTCCTTGACAGTAGCCTCATCATCGTCGTAGGATAGCATAGTTACTCCTGAGTTTTGATATTCGCTATTCCTGTCCTTTTCCTCGGTGCAGAATCTGTAACCGCTGATGTCGTACGTCTGATAGGTCTTTACGTTGTGCCCGGGGCCCTGTGATAAGGAGAATATGAGTTTTTCATCTTCCTGAAGATATTTCCTAATGCCAAGCCATTTCAGATCGTATCTTGCTTTCGTCCCATCCTTGGTCCTATCGGACATGTTGCAAAGAGTGCCAAGCAGACTCTCGGTAACGTTCTTGGTAATGTGAATTACATCGAGGCTATGGGGCGTGTGGAGTACCTTCCAGTACTCCAAGTCGTGGAAAACAGACCTCGCTTTCCATACACCCAGCAGGGGATCTACCCTCGGTCACTTCTTTCCCGGCACAGGGCACTCCTCCCAATTTTTCAAAAGCTCGTCGATTTCTTCGCCGCTCCTCGGGCACGGGGCTCTTTCAAGCTCGTCTTTACCATTGAACAAATCACCACATTTCCTCCACGGGTGATCCATGCGAAGCCACCTTCGAGCCCCTGGGAACACGGTTTTCAAAGACCCGGGATCCCTTGGTAGCTGGAGATGCGGGGTCTCATCCATGCACTTGACCCATGCGCAGAATTCGTGGCCTACCTGGGCCGATACATATGAGCAACCAGGATAGTCCTGCACCGTCGTGAGCAACGCGGCTCTCATATCGAAATAATCTCCAGTTTAGGCATCCCACACACAGACTGGCGTCTCCCACAACCTGGCTAACTCCTCTTTCAACAGCGCGAGATACAGATGTATGTCGATACCTGGTTGTTTCGGCCCCTGAATGAGAATACTCATGTGTATGTACCTTTGCTTCGTGCATAGCCACGGGGGAAGGTTGTAAGGCCATACAAACACGGGCCAGGTGCTATGCGTGCTACTCTGGTTGCCGAACGGATTGAGTCCATCGGTGCTCATACCCAGCCTGCCGTTCCTTGCGTCGCGCCCAAAATCTTCGAAGGCGTTGTCCAATGCTTCCCATTGGCAAGTGTCTGAAGGGTGTGTCAGGATCACACCCTTCTCCGGATCTTCTTCGGGCTTCTCCCTTTCCGCGTGCCATTGCATGAGCTTTGCTTCCTTAGGGTCCACGAAATACCGCTGCAGATGGGGAGTGATAGGAAAGTACCATACCACTTTTCGAGGAACATTCTTGTTCCCACTCTTGTACCGTCCCTGGCCGCACACCGGACATGCGGTTCTGTCCTTGTACACGCCCCGATAAATTACGCAATCATTGATGCAGGCGTGGTATCTGTCGTACGGTAGGTCAAGAGGGCACACGACTTTCTTGGCCTCCTCAATACTGCTTGGCAATGTGTTCCCCTCGGGAAGACGATCGTGCCAGAATTTCAGGTTCTTGCTGAAGCTGACGTCGGTCCATCAGTTTTCCTCCTTCATCTGTAGAGCATCAAGCGTTATATGCAAGCGCGTATCCTGGGGCCGGCAATCAGGATACAACGGAGTCATCACGTCGGTCCATCTGTTTTCCTCTTTCGTCATGATGATCTTGTCTTCCGGCATCGCCTTCGTCATGATAACCATGTCCGAGAGACTCTTCGTCTTCTCGCCCGCCCTCGTCTTCATGCGCACCATTTGCTGTCGGCGCCTTGTTGAAGCCTATCCAGAAACCGCGCCTGAGCAGGTGTTCCTCCAATTGTCCGGAATTAGGGTCGATCCAGCTCACGAGTTTGCATGTTCGACACGGACATCTTATCTGGCGCCTGTTGCACCGAATCATGTCCGCCTTCGCTTCTTCCTTTTATCTACCGATTTGACCGGAGCTCATCATGATGACCATGGTTGCTATAGATAGAGCAGAAATGAGAGTATGTTAAGTAGAACCGCAACATGCACACGCACACGCACACACACACACATGCATGGTCTCCGGAAAAATTTGGCATGACCTCTCCTAAATCTAGGACATATGGGTAGTGCAAAAATTTGCCGAAACGGAAGTTAATCGACATTTCGGCAAACATCCATGCACCACGCCGGCGCAAGAAACTGATGCATGTAAAATGCATACATGAACTTTGCATTATATTACTTATATTTCAATCATATTTGCATATTATAAGGGTTATATCATTGATTTATATTGATTATGGGAATATTTCACAGTTTCCCTATTTTTCTGGAATCAACCCTACACTGGCAGAAAACCCTATTTTCTATATTTTGATGTTTCAGGGACCCAAACGACGTCCAAATGACCTGAAAATTTACGAGCATCGGTTTTTGGAAGGAACAAAGCATAGGACCGAAGGAAGCGAACAAACGGAGACCCGAGGGCCAAAAGAGGTGGGCCCACACGGCCAGATTCCTTGGCCGCGTGGGACCCCCTATCTTGGGCCTCGAGGCTCCGTTGTCGTCGATCTTTTCTCCAGAACCTTCGTCTTGACCTAAAACCGACTATAAAAATAGTCCCCGACGCCCTTCGGAAGGGAGCGCCGCAGAAACACAGAAACCACAAAACAGAGACCTGGAATTGCAGATTGGAGGGGGAAAACCCCGGCGGGGCGCTGCCAGGGTGGTCTCCATCTTCTCCAACATCTCCACCATCATCACCATGATGAAGGGGGAGTAGTCCACCCCTTGGACTTTGGGTTTGTGGTGGTAACTTGATCTAATCTCTCTATATATGATCATTGTTGAAGTCCATATGATGTGCCTTGCATAAGTATGGATCTATCTATGTAATTCCTATGGTGGATATTGTGGTATGAGATGATATTTGTTATGCATTTACCGTTGTGTTGGATCTTTTATGACTTGTCATGCTTTGGAGATATTCTATAATGCATGTGATGGTTCGATTTATGCATAATGCCTTGTTTATCCATTCATGAGGTGATTGACACCACCAAGTGTAGATAGATGAGAGAGATGTGGTCATGCACACGAAATATGAATCATTGCACTAGTGTTTAGAATATTGTCCATTATGAAGTTTGATGTATGTAGGTACGGGATGGCCGATGTGACAACGACATATGTATTGAGTGACACAATACAGCCCAACATCCTTTATCTGTGGGTAAAAAGGAAGAAGTATGATGTGGGAGTGACAACAAATCACGCTAGCCTTACGAGGGTGACCTAGCAACACAAATGATTATTTTCTTTCAACTATGTGTTTTAGGATATGTAGCCGTCATAGAAGTTTACCATTAAAGCTTGACAATTGTGTGTACTTTTTATCTATAACATGATAATCACCATAGATGGGAGAGAGGATTGAGTTAACCCATGAACCCATGTCCATTGTTTCTATAAGAGAAAACCTTTGTCTTGTCCTCTTGCATTGAAGAGGACTGGGACACTTTTACATTCTTGTTTTGTTACATTAAACTTCCATCCATTAAATCAATCATCTTGTTCTTTAAACCTGTTTAGTGCATAATTAACTAAAACTTGTGACACTTTAGTTGTAGGGAATAGATTACTTTTCTTTCTTGCTCCTGCGGATCGATACCCTACTTCCACATTGAGAGGTGTTACAGTGATCCCCTGCTCTTGGGGGTTATCAGCAACAACAAAAAGTTTCTTCGCACATGCAAAAATTCATGCACACCACACAAGTTTTTCATGTACAAGCATCGTCTCGCCATCGTGCAAACCGCCCGTCGACAAGCGCTTCACCTACAACCATACACATCGCCGGCCACACAAAACATGCATATGCATGTCCATCCAACTATACTCACCTAGTAGGTTTGTCACCGAGACGTGACCGCGATCGATGAGAGAGAGTGTGTGGTGTTGGAGAGAAAAAGAGATGTATTGGGAGAGGAGGAGAGTATATATGGAGCCTCCCCCGGCCCTCACCAATTATCTATCAAACAAAGTAGCTTTAACTATAAAAAATGGAGAAAAGTATGGGCAAAATGGGATGGAAGGGAGGAGGAACACGAGCTAGCAAGGTGGGAGGAGAGGGGAAGAAGAAGAACAATGGGGTTAGGTAGGAGGGGCTGCCACTTTTGTATTTCTGGAAAGCAATTCTGTGACGCATGGATCCACATGTGCCTTTCTGTGGCGCATGGAGCTGGATGCGCCACAGAAATCTAAATTTCGGTGGCGCATCTGGCCCCATGCGCCATAGAAATGGCTCCCCCCAATCATTGGTGTCGGGGCCCACCCATATTTCTATGGCGCATGGGGCCAGATGCGCCACAGAAATTTAGATTTCTGTGGCGCATCCTGTTCCATGCGCCACAGAAAAGGCGGCGTAGGATGCAATCCAGCCGTTGGTGGTGGGGTCCACATATTTTATGTGGCGCACGGACATGTGTGGGCCACAGAAAAACCTAATTCAGTGGCGCATGGGCTAAACATGCGCCACAGAAAGTAGAGGAATTCTGTGGCGCGCCGCCCATGGTGCGCCACAGAATATTTTCTGTGGCGCATGATCACTTTGGTGCGCCACAAAATATGGTTTCACCTATAGCTAGTTTCCTATCAGTGATGGTCAGTCCCAACCAAGACTAGCTAACCGTTGTGACCGTTGAAGTTGGATGGATCATGTAGTCAACCAAGATAAGTCAATCATTAATTGCACGTTGAGAATGAGATATCTGACTCTATATCCTTATCCTATCAAGGTTTGCATTAATGGCTATTGAAAAGGGAAAGAAAAAGTTCAAAGATTATAATTTGAAAACATCCTAACTACAACGGTCAGATAGAAAAGAATGAAACGGTACAAAATAAACGTATCCATATCAGAATTTATAGTCATATATAATTAAATTCCTACCATTAGTATCCTTGTAGAGATTTGACTGTAAATGTTACTGGGCGTAGCGTTTCATACTCTAGATAAGATTCTTTATCCAGATAAGATTTCCCAATGAATATGGCATTTATTAAGTTCTAAATTTTGGAGAGGGTAGTACATACGGAGTTAATATCCGCCAAAGTTAACCAAAGTTAATATGCACCAAAGTTAACATTCACCATATAAACACGTTCGTAAAATAGCATTGACATGTGAAAATTACAAGTATATGTAAGCCTGATGTGCGAGTGCTCATCCAAACATTCCATCAAGTGAGCAAAAGAGATCTCCAGTTACCGTACAGAGACCAGCCTGCCAACATACAACCCCTCCCCTTCGCATACTCTATTGTTGTTTCAATGGAGGAAGTCGTAGTTTTGATCGTTGGCGCAGGTCCGGCAGGCCTCGCAACAGCGGCATGTCTTAGCCAATTCTCCATCCCCTATATCATCGTCGAGCGGGAGGATTGCAGTGCGCCCCTATGGCGCAAACACACATATGATCGTCTCAAGCTACATCTTGCGAAGGAGTTTTGTGAGTTGCCACACATGTCTTACTCGGTGGATGCCCCACTATACATGTCGAAAGACACTTTTATCAAGTACTTGGATGACTACATTGAGTGTTTCGGTATTCAACCGAGATATCTCACTGTTGTTGAGTCATCCACATATGACATCGATGGGAAATGTTGGTCCATTGTAGCACGTGACATGGCGAATTGCACAATAGTCAATTATATGGCTAAGTTCCTTGTTGTGGCAAGTGGTGAGAGTAGTGCAGAGAATATTCCAATGGTACCTGGACTGGAAGATTTTCCGGGTGTTGCCATACACTCGTCAAGTTACAAGTCAGGCATCGGTTACTCTGGGAAGAGCGTGTTGGTGGTCGGATCTGGCAACTCTGGGATGGAGATTGCATATGATCTTGCGTCTCATGGTGCCAATACTTCTATAGTTATCCGAAGTCCGGTATGTGTACTATATGTGACTTTCACTATATTTTTTAAAATTCCCATTTTATCTCGCATGTTGCAAAAGATGTATGACTCTTTTCGTGGCTGCAGATTCATGTAATGACAAAGGAATTAATCCGATTAGGAATGACACTAGTCCGTCATCTTCCAGTGAAAATGGTAGACGGTCTCGTTGTAATGATAGCAAATTTCAAATTCGGGGACCTATCTAGGCATGGAATCACAAGACCAACAAAGGGTCCATTTTTCCTCAAGTCGGAAACTGGCCGTTCTGCTGTGATCGATGTTGGCACCATTGATTTAATCAAGAAAGGCAACATTAAGGTGAGCATATTCTCTGTCATGACATAGATAATATAACAAAAATAATTCCATATGCCAAGTTAATTTTTTTGAATATATCGTAGGTTCTAGGAGGGATTACTAAGATCAAAGGCAAAACAATTGAATTTCAAGGCGGGAATAAAGGCTCTTTCGATGCAATTGTGTTTGCTACAGGATACAAAAGCACGGCAAATATGTGGCTCAAGGTAAAAGCATTATTAAGATTTGCATTTCCCCCTAACATAATTACTCTAGATGCAACACTTGTCATATGCTCTAACATGAGTAATATATTTGTGGGTGCAGAGTGACGAGGACATGCTGAATAGCGAGGGCTTGCCAAAGAAGGAGTTCCCTAATCATTGGAAAGGTGGAAACATGCTCTATTGTGCCGGGTTTGCAAGGAGGGGATTGGCTGGCATTGCCATGGATGCCAAGAACATCGCCGCTGACATTAAGCGTAGCATAGACTCTATGTCCGGCTAAAGTAGTTCTTGCATTTCTTCTGGTAGGAGAAGAGTGTTAGATGTTGGTAGTATTCCTACAACGTCAGATGAGGTTCGATTTGCTGATGTACAATTTAGTTCATGTGAGGGTGTTATGTGATAGAGTATTACCCCTGGTGGTGTACCGTCACGTTCAGCATTAGATTGTGTCTAATTTTTTTACAAGATTCTGGACTAAGAGAGAGTTTTCTAGTTTACTTATTATCCATGCTAAATAATCTTGTGGAGTAGCATACTATATTTGTGCTGGCGGCTGTTGTTCTGGGTGACAAGTTCTTCTGGTGGATTTACCCTGCGGTGGATGTGGTCTCTTACGGTGTACTATACCATAATAGTGAACTGGTCCGGAACTGTACTTGAACGTGCAGGTTACATCCCAAATCTGCTGAATTTTCGCCAGTGCTTTAGGTCTTCAGAAGTTAACTTGAGATTGATGTCTGGTAATAAGAGAATGCAAACTAGCACAAGCGTCTGAAACTCTGAACCCTCGGTGCAGTGCAATTAGGCTAGTGGATCGGTGTGTGCTCCTACGGAGATACTACCCGCCTACTTCATTGAGGTCAGTTGAGTCTTATGGTACATTCTGGATTCTGCTCCTGTACTGGTACCAGGTTGGCATCAAACTCTCCAAGGTTATGTGGTTAACGGATGGCGCAAGCCGTCAGGGAGTCGCTGCAGGAGAGGATCAAGAAGCTACCAGAAGAAGTTGAGCGGGCGTTTGTTCGTGTGGATTTCAAGAGCATCCATAAGCAGGAGCAGGCTGCCAGCAACCGAGCCCGATGATGATGATACATCCAGCTCCAGTATATTTGCCTGCTTCTGTGCAGTGAAAACTTACTGGCAATGTTATATGGTGTTGTTACTTGTATATTTGGTTTTTTATGAGCCCTTTGGAATATGGATGTCTTGACGCTTATACAGGATTCGCCCTTTTCAGGAGCCTGGCGCTTATTTGTTCTTTCTGTTCACAGAATCACAGCCACAACTTGATCTTCTTGATGATGAAATAAACATTTTGAGTAAGCCTTCCTACTGCATAAAATTTGGCATACAGCATACATCACCTAAACCTGATAATAATCAGTTACACTTCAGTTCTACAAAACCTACGAAGGTTCCAAACAGCCACACATCGAGCAGAAAGACAGATCTACCATGAAAAAAATCTCCTCGGTGTCTTTAAGCTAGATACAGAGAAGATAAATAAGCTGCCATATAATTTCCAGAACCAAGTGGGCATCCGTTACGCCCATGGTGCTCAAATTAGTTGGCAGCAGCAACCATAGCCGTCCGAGCAGTTGTGAAAGTTGAGATCAGTGCCCCAAGCTGCAGTTTATCATTGCAAGCGAAGGTTAGCCGATACCTGCACAAAACAAAACAAAGAATGATGTCAATAACGATGCCGACCGTTCAAAGGGGGACTGCTAAAAGAATTATCCTACTTTCCCAACAAAATCATGGCCCCAATGCTTGGGGAATATTAACACTCAAGAGGAAATGCAAAAGTCAGAAATGGCAATCATACTTTTGCCAGCAGAATCGTAGCTCAATTTCTGGGGAATATTTCTGAGGATCATTTTAGCCTTTTAGGTCACTATCCAGTATCCAGTACTCTACCTCAAATATTCCAGATAGGCAAAGGTTTTCTACATGTATTGATTCGTCATAACAACCAGGGTTTTCACTTTCTGAAAGTCCACATGTTCTACATGTAGAGAACTAAAATCACATGCGAAGTTGAGCAAATAAATAATGATATCGACTGGGGAACATTTCAACATGATTTGTTTGCTTTTCTTAGTTAACTGAAGTCTAAATATATAAGCATGCTCGTCAAGCCAGCCTGGCCGTAATTTAATGCTAGACTCAGACCCATTGCAGTTACTGAGCTGCGATAAGTACTTGTGTGAACTAAAATGAGTTTCCTGAACAACATAATATGTATAGTTCATCAAAACACATGACAATTTGACTTCTGCGTGAGAATACAATGTTACCAGTACAGTTAGATGTCAATCTGAGAAGAACTGTCAGCAAAACACAGTCGATCAATGATAACTTGCATTAAAATTCAACTTTAAAAGTATAGACAGGACATACTCGATATCTGCCAAATCATTAATCAACTTTACTCGTACATCTGATGGCATTTTTATTTTGAACACAAACCTGCAAGACATTAATTGAAATATTTAGAAGGAGGCTTATAAGGATTTGGAGAATAAAAAATCATAGAAGGAATGAAAGGCATTAGAGGCCACTTACATAGTGACCTCCCGTATGATATCAATCAAGGCCAGACCTTTTCTCATCTTCATATCAGATACATCTGAAAAAATAAGGACACAAACCGCATGAGACACACAATTAGACCATAAATTATAAAAATTAGCAATGGTAATTAAGATTACGTCTGAAGCTGGTTGAAAATGGTTCATTTAGTAACCAAAACGCTATCTGCTCAATATCTTTAGGCATGGGGTTTCCCGTGCAAAGGTAGACAGCTTCTTCTGTTATTTGCTTGGATGCCATGTGGGTTGACTGCAAATAAAAAAGCAATGTACATCAGTGTCAAACCAAAGGTACATCAGCTCATGGAACAACATGATGGATATCAAGACGGCAGCTTTAGATTGCAAAATAAAATACTTGAGATTACTCAGACGTAACCTGCAATATATTCAGAGCCTTCCTCATATCACCATTACTTAGCCGCACTAGTGCTGTCAAGCCACCCTCATCAACATCAAGCCTGCAAGAACAAGCATAAATTAAATGTGTCATACATATATGATAAAAAAAAGTAAAAAAACACCTGAAGTCCCAACACAGTAGTAAATGAAGTCAACGGTTCTAGATTTCTAACATAATCTTACAAGAAATGTAAGTGCTTACCCCTCAGATTTTATTATATGTTGAAGACGCTCGCTAACATGAGTAGCATCAAGTGGGGCAAATCTAAACCTAGTGCACCTTGATTGCAGTGCTGGGATGATTTTGTTCACATGGTTGCATATAAGTGCAAACCTTGTGCTCCTTGTATACTTCTCAATGACTGCAAGGAGGGGAAGAGTAAACAGATTTAATAAAAAATTAGTACCACAGTGGGTAAAAACGAAAGGACTGAACAGCAAAAAAAAAACCTCTTCGCAATGCAAACTGTGCATCCTTTGTCATGGCATCTGCTTCATCCAATAGGACCAACTTAACAGCAGGCTTCGCTCTACAGAAATTAACAGCATTACGAACAAGAGATAAGACAATATTACAATTGCTTGATACTGCAGAAATCTTCATTCAGCAATAGTTCATTCAACTAAACCAGCACCCCCAAATGCAGCTAAGGAATCAAGTGTGGGTATCATGAGACACACGCAATTAATCAACTCTAGGAAAGTATTTAGTTCAGATGGCCATGGCATACAACAAGATTACTTCAAAAAAGATGTGATCTCACGTTAAAACAATGGAATCCGTTTCTAGTATGCAACTGTAGTTCCACATTAGAACAATGATACTACTGAGTATTCACAAATTTTTGCTAATTGTAATTCTGAATCGTAGTGAATACCCGAAAGAGAGGCTGTGTGCACTGGCAAAGTCCTGAATCTGCTGCCTTACAACACCAATCCCACGTTCATCTGATGCGTTGAGCTCCAGAATCATGTTGCCATACTGTGACCCATATATCTTCCTCGCGACAGCTAGTATCGTCGATGTTTTCCCAGTACCAGGTGGACCGTAGAGCAACAAATGGGGAAGCCTATTCTCATCTGTGAGTCTATCAACTACAAAATGACATAAATCATTAGATTACCTCAAAAGTTCCAGGTGTGGAAGTTACAGAATCAAGCATTACAGGTAAAAACAAAAATAGAGTCAGTAATGTGTAATAATAACATGTTGCAGATTAACAATCCCAAAATGTGACGGCTTACATGTTGCTATATTTTGGGGCAAAATACCCATATGACAACAAATAAACACGAAATCACTTGAGAAACCAGTCATCACCCGGAACCACAGATGACATTAAACGTGTAGATTGCAAATTACTAGTCACTGCCCAAAAGCATCGAATAAGTCCTAGGAGTAAATGGCTAACTGATT
The DNA here is from genome assembly GCA_012064385.1 of Puccinellia tenuiflora. Classification (NCBI taxonomy): domain Eukaryota; kingdom Viridiplantae; phylum Streptophyta; class Magnoliopsida; order Poales; family Poaceae; genus Puccinellia; species Puccinellia tenuiflora. Next base: position 429,608 of record QRDG01000086.1, read on the forward strand.
TGTTAGCGAAGTCCGAAATCCTAACCATGCGGGACAACAAAATTTCATCAAAATCACTACTAAAGCCACGATGCATGATTATTCCACCGAATCCATGACCCATAATCCCCTGTTCTAAATAGGGGTTCAATAGTCGCGTCCCACTCCCAGGAACACTGAAACGCGGCACCCAGAGCAGTTGCGGAACCCAAACAGGCGCTGCCCTGAGCAAATGGGGGCAGCGAGCACTCACTTGTGTCCACGATGTCGCGGTGGGCGGCGACGTCGGCGAGGGACTGGGGCCGGTACTTCTCGACCCAGGGCGAGGACTTGACGGCGGAGGCGGGAAGGGGCCCCTTGCCCTTGAAGGCCGGGGGCGCGGCGGCGTCGATGTCCATCGGAGCGGCGGCGGTGGCGCCCGCCATGGCGGAGGAAACCCTAGAGTTTTGGGGTGGGAATTGGGGGGAATGATTGGCGCCAATTCCAAACCCCTCTCACCTTGGCGAGATCCCTCGGCCGCAATTCGGAGTGGAGTGTGGTCCGTGGTGCGGGACGTCGCTCGAAGTGGAGGGTTAGATTTGGGCTGGAGCCCAGTTTGGACCCTGGGCCAAAGCCTATGTGTGTGACTCTGAGCGGGTTTCTTTAGGTGGGCCTTTGTATTACTCTGTTATGCAGTACTATTGCAGAAATTAGGCATGAAATGAAACAAAGCAGCTCAATATGTTTTTCTTTACTAAAAGATTCACCGATCTATTAGTAATCATCAACATATGCTTATTTTTTAAAACAAAAGCAACATCTGCTAAAAAATGTTAATAATCATGAACATTAGTATAAAGAACCTAAGAGTAAAAAAAATACAATACATACTTAAACCACCTAGCGAAGAATACAAGCACCAAAGCGAGGGTAGGGGAGAATTTTATTATGATTTTAGGATTTCCTTGCCGCTTCCCACCCCAAATAATACACTGAAATTGCAAATAATAAAAACAAAAATCCTCTCGCCGACAAGAAGCCATGGTCCGCTGCACTTCCTAGCCCCTAGGGGCACCGGAGGCGGGACGGACCGTTGACGCCGCCGAGGAGGGAAACATAAAAACTAGATCGGTTTTGATCGCCTCCTCCGTATCTGATTTTCTATAACATGTTGGTGTGGTTAATTTAATTCAGTATGGTTTTGAGCTGCATTATAATTTCGTGAAAATATTTTAATGCAACTCATCGAGGTTTTTTTTAACGAGGCAAAAGGCTTGCCTATTCATTTATTAAGAAAGAAAAAACTCTGAATTCACAGAAATCATGAGAGCAGTTTCTCTATTAAAATCGTGAGAGCAGTTTCTCTATTAAAGTTGTGGGGAGGGAAAACATGTTTAGAGTTAGGGTTTAGAATTTGGGTTTTAGACAACAGTTTAGATTTTCTTTAAGCGAGTGAACAGGAATCCAAGGAATGTCATAATGCGTACAGAGGTGACAAGAATCTAGCTACCGTAGATTACTTGCGGTCATTTGCTTTTTGGTGATTAACATCTTGCGAAATAGGCTTTCGTCCCGCTATATTAATATAGCAACCACCCGGTACAACGTTTGAAACCACTGCTAGGGCAAACAGCACAACCAAGACCAAAAGAAAAGAAAGAGAAAAAAGAAGAGAAAACAATGCCGACAGCGGCGGATCAACGAAAAAGAAGGCGACTCGCAACCGTTGCGTCCTCCGAAGAATTCCCACCACGAGCCTAGCACTCCGAATCGCCGCGTACCAAGCAACACCTTCAAGAAGGAAAGCGACGATGACGACGCTGCTGCCCGAACTGGTCCTAGGGTTTCCCCCGGTACGCTACAGGTAGTGGGGAAGGGGTACACCCGACGCCTTTCAGGAAGGATCGGCGACACTCGCGAGCGTCACCGCGTCGGTGTCAAGATGACAGGGATTTCTCCCGACCCCCAAAAAACCACATCTCTGGACAATCCGTAGTGCTCCACCCATCTTGCCACCCATCAACATACGCCACCACGGAAGTGAAGTCACCAACATCGTATCACCATGGCAAGCACTGCATGGCCGACCGAACTGAAGAGAGCCCGCCGTAGACAAGGAGTAGCAGTACCACATCCACGCGGGAGGGAACAGCCTCCACCGCCATAGGCGGTAGCCGACCGGACGCAGCAAGCAGGAACACACCAGGCCACCATTGGAGCCGAAGGGTGGCAGCAGCACAGCCACCTGGAGGGCATCCTCCACCGCCGTCGGCGGGTGCCGACCGGACGCGGCAGCAGAGACACACCAGGCCCGGGAGGCCCGGCCGGGCCCGTGAAGTCTCCGCCGCCACGCTGCTGCACGTAGGCCACCACTGCCGCTACCCGTGGATCAGCACCAAAGGCCCGTCCGGACCCAAACGGGTCCGCGAAGTTCCCACCGCCACGCTGCAGCAGGGGTGGCGTCGTCGCCGCTATTCCCATCACAGGCTTCCTTCTTCAGTCCAACCGAGTAGCAGGGTCGATCCTGTCCGCCCTGACCTAGATCGGGCCCAAAGGGCCCAGATCTGAGCCTGCAGGGCTCTGGCCGACTCAGCCCTGGCCACCCTCACCACCAACGGCGGCGCCGCCACCGCGCTCACCACCCGACCGTCAAGCCGGAACCGCCGCCGCCCGAGAGCACCGCTCGGCGCCGCGCCACCCCGCGCGAGGAGGGCACCGAGGGGGGAAAAGCAGGGTGCCGCCGCTGCCGGCGCCGCCCGGGACAAGCTCGACGACGCACGCCGACGACGACGGAGGAGAAGGGAGGAGGTAGGAGCTCTAGGAAGGGGGACCGGCGGCGCGGCTAGTCGCCCGCGCGGGGGGCGACCAGCCGCGAGAGGAGGGGAGGAGGAGGGGGAGGAAGGGAGGGAGGAGAGGACGGGGCCGGCGGCGGCTAGCTGGAGAAAGGGAGAGGGGGAGGCCGGGGCCGGAGGAGGCGGCAGCGGCGCCGGCCGCTGGAAACCCTAGCTAGTCGACAATAGAGCTGGCCTCCATCATCTAATTCTTAGGGCAACACAAAGGAAGAGTAGGCCTTGGTGATTAACATGTGTACCGTACGGGTAGCTATAGCGCACTTGCCACCACGCGGTCATTAGCGCAGAAAGGCGCTTTACTCGTCCACATCATCAACGGCCCAAAGAGGAGAAAGACAACGACAGGTTCGATCTGTATGTATACCATTACCATCTCGGCGGAAAGTAGGGAATGAGATTCCTACCATGTCCTATCTCTTTTCTTTCTTCCGGTGTTTCCACGTTCTTCACAAAGTTTGATCAGTTTAAGTGGTTGCAAAATGAAAAGCAGGCATTGATCCGTGTTAACATATTGTGTACTTTGGTTAGTTACTGAAAAGAATGATTCGTTTTTGAAAGACTCGAGTGCATGTTCGCCGCGGGATTTTGCTCCACTTTCTGGTAGCTTGATCCTGAATTGGACGAGGATCTCTTGTATTAGTGCTGCGATTTTTATGTCAAATTCCCACGTTCTGAAACAGTCTAAAGTGATAGTATTAAGCACATGGGCATGTGTTGTGGGGCAAAATTGATGTATTGGTACTCGAATTTAGAGAACTCCTGCTACTATTTCCCAGTGTCTGTCAGCTAAAAGGACTGAAATATTGTGATGGCTGCAAATGTAATAGTACTAAGAACTGTTCTTTATTTATATCACAACAACAGTTTACTGCAGAACTAACATCCATTGCTACCAATACTAGGTTCCTCAGACAGCCAAGGCAAGCGACAGATCAGACAACAAAATCCTGCTCGATCTGGCCATAATTTTCTGCGTCAGATCATTCCGGTCCGACGGGCTAACCTTGTTTTTCCTATTGTTTTACGGGCTTATACGACCTTTCTAAATTCTAACAGAGCAGAAGTCAATATGTGTTGCTAGGCGGTGTAAAGAACGAAAAATACTTAGCTGCTATTCCGACTTGCTTTTTGCAACTAATTGATAATAAACCAATGTATAATCCCTTAATTGCATAGATTATTAGAAAATACAACAACAAAACAAGCCAACATACCTTGCTACGGGAAGCAAAACCAGGTTTAGCAGTTAGTGCTTGAAATCCAACTCAGTATAATACTTAATTAACTGAAAGTTAGCTGTTTATTGTACTGTCCGAATTCACTCATTAAATTGTTGTATTTGCGAGATTGTGTAAGTTATCTAGAATAGGAATCCCAAACGGGTAAAAGTTTAACAAATAGATGCATATGTCCCTCCAGTAATTATGTGACAGATGATACCTGCTGCCCATTTGGCAATTTTGAAGGTAACATAATTAACAAAAAAATAGCAACAAGGTAGTAGCCATTTATGCTCTCGAACCGACAAAGACATTCCACTGTTATCTAATATTCATTCATTACAATAGATGAGACCATAATATTTCAACACACTGATGTCCGAATAAGGGACCGAACACCACCGAATAGTGATGAAAAGAAGGCCGAACTGAAAATAAAAAACTGAATCAACCTCCATCAATTTGGTTCGATATTCAGCTCTTGGTTTAAGAGTGCCGACCCCTATCCAGTAGTGTGACAGAAGATGCACAAAATATAATAACCCAGGGTGAGCACCCACTGGTTCCAGTGAGAACATAAGCTGATCTAGAAACTAACTAGCAAGCTACTAAGGCTGGTGCCACTGCACCACGTGATAGCGCCCGTGATAGTGATGCCACGTCAGCTTTTTCCTCCACTCTCACCCCACTCTCACCACACTCTCACCCCACGGTGCCAGTGCACGGGTTATAGTGGCAGCTCTCACTTCTCTCTCCTCCACATCAGCATTTCTTTTTCAGATTAAGTTATTTCACTCGTTTTTCTTTAGACATTTAAAATAATGTAAGAAAATTATTTTATTCAAATAAAATGTTACCGATTACATAATAATTAGTAAAATTGCATAATAAATTTAAAAAATTACTTAATAAATTGAAAAAATTACATAATAAATTGAAAAAATTATATAATAAATTGAAAAAATTGCATAATCTAGGCATTACTTTTTGCCCACCCATGCTCAATCAAATCTTGCTGGAGCTGTGTATACATCGGTGAGTCCCTCATTTCAGTGTCCATCTGAATCCTGGCTGCTAGACTTGGTAGTGCATTGTTGTGTATCGGCGGGCCGACATTGGAATCAACTGTCTCATAGATGTCGTCCAATCCGGTACCACGCTCATCGTCGATGATCATGTTGTGCAGAATGACACATGCACGCATGATCAACCCGAGAGTACGCTTCGAGTAGGAGCGTCCGGGAACTGCTATAATGTTGAACCTAGACTTGAGCACTCCAAAGGCACACTCGACATCTTTGCGCCAAGCTGATTGAGCTTTTGTGAATAGCCGATGCTCGTCACTTTGTGGAAGAGTAACACCTTTCATGAACACCGGCCAGGAGGGGTAGATGCCGTCGGCAAGGTAGTAACCCCTGTTGTACTCGTGTCCATTCACCGTGAAGTTCACTATGGGTGCTTCTCCCCTAAGCACATCAGTGAACAACGACGACTGATTGAGTACGTTGATGTCGTTGTTGGACCCGGCCACTCCAAAAAATGCATGCCAGATCCAACGATCATACGACGCAACGGCTTCTAAGATTATGGTAGGGTGTTTGATGTCTCCCCTTGTGAATTGACCGGCATGCGCAACTGGGCAGTTCCTCCACTGCCAATGCATGCAATCGATGCTCCCTAGCATGCCCGGAAAGCCACGCTCCTCGGCTTTCGCTAGGAGACGCTGAGTATCCGCGACATTTGGTCGACGACAAAACTCATCCCCGTAACAGTGAACGATGCCTTCACAGAATCTCTCTAGACATTCTGCTGAAGTTTGTCTAGCTAGCTTAAGCCACTCATCTATCGTATCTGCAGCGGCTCCATAAGCTAATAAGCGCAAAGCCGCAGTACACTTTTGTAGGGGGGGGGGGAACCTTGACGGTTGAGAGCATCAACTCTTTGGGTGAAATACGGAGAGTATTCACCCAATCTATCCACAATGCGTAGAAAAAGATGTCGACTCATCCGATACCTTCGCCGAAAGAAGTTCGGAGGATAAGTACAGTTGTCGGCGAAGTAGTCGTCGTAGAGCCGATCGTGGGCACCCAGACGATCACGCCTGATGTACCCTCGATGGCGTCGCGTCCGGCTTGACTCCGCCTCGAGGTTGAGCATCGCCTCCTCATACTCCGCCTCGAATGCATCGATCATATCACCCTCCATTCCTTTGCTCGAATTGCTGCTGGACGAAGACATGGCGTCGAGAGGAGTGGAAATGGAGAGTGGAGGAGATGAAGTGGGGTGTGGAATAAGTGAGGTGGTGGTGGGGGGGTATTTATAGGGGGTTGGGGATGAAATTTGGAGTTTTTTGAAAAAAAAATCGAATTTTTGAGGCTGCAACGGACACCCGAACGGCTAGCTGACGTGGACGAATCACAGCTCGCCACGTCAGCTAGCCGTTGCGGCTACCGCCTCCTTCTCGCCCGCCTCCCGCCCCCCTCTCGCCCGCCTCCCGCCCGCCTCCCGCCCCGCCATCGCGTCGCCCGCCTCCCGCCCCACTCCCGCCTCCTCCTCGCCGCCCTCTCGCCGCCAACGCGGGCGACAGCGAGGCGGTAGCGCCCGCTACCGCCGGGCGATGGATCCATCGCCCCCCGCTGCCATCCCGCCTCCCTCTCGCCCGCCTCTCGCCCGGTGCAGGGCGGTATCGCCTCCACTACCGCCCCCACTGGCACCAGCCTAATATAAGTTAAGAACTACATTATCTTGCCAACAGGCTTGGCCTAGGAGGAGCTGCTCTTCTATGCTCTGCGCAACCTACTTGCCTTCTCTAACACATCTATTAAGACAGAAGGGCAAGTTCTTTTGAGATTCGTGTAACCTGGGGTTGCCATCAGAGCATTCATCTCCTCCTTAGAGGCAATAAACTCAATGCACGCATCCTTAAGCCTGTCACAGTTATGATGATCAGCTAAAGCCAATGTAGTTGCCACAGTCCGCATAGCAAGGTTTTTCCCGAGGATGCTTTGGCATATCAACTTGAGCCTATCAATGGCATATCTATCTGCAGCCACAAGTAAATGCCGGATCATCTCATTGTGATCATCATCATCAATACCATCCACATCAGGCAATGAATCAGTATATATGAAATGAAGCAAGGCCTTGAAAACAGCAGGCAGCATGTCTTCAACCGTAATACACTCTCCATTTCTCTCCTTCATCTCTCCATAGAGCTCTGCCTCGAAGACACGTGACCGTGCAGCAAGCATGATCTTGTGTGCGGCAAAAGTCTCTTCCCAACACTGAAAGTCACATCGGCTCCCTTCTCCGCCGACAACAACTTGCCCAAATGTTCTGATAAGTTTGGGGGCGACACCTTGATTTCAGAGTTCCCTTTGTTTTTACCACCTGCGATTTTTTTATGACAGTGAGTACACATTCAATCGTCAGGCTGTCATCCTTAATATAGCCTGATCTTTTCTTCTCCAGCTCGCTTCTTTCAATGAACCCTCCATTCTGTGGGGAGAAATAGCAACCAATGTTGAACATTGCCGGGACTTTTTGGCAACCCAGTATCCTGGTTAACCAATCTTAGATCACAGGATGCCCGCGCCCCCTCATGGTTCTTGGTACAGAAGTCGAGACAGACCGACACGCAAACGCGATTGGCGTAGGATTCGTTGGCTCCGTCAGGGTAGAAGAGAATAACCCAGTCGTAGCCGCCGACGGTGAAGTTGGCGGACCGGACGAACTTGCCGATACCCAGGCCCATCTTGAGGCTGTACCCGACGATCTCTAAGACGTGTGTTCCCTTTGCCTTCTCCGTGGTACACCTCGACGCAGACCTGGTTTCGAGTTCCATGAGCCCTGCAACCAGGAGCAGATAATGCGGATCTGAGGATATATACGAGATAAAAAGTAGACAGCTTTGTCGAGGACGAGAGGAGTTGGAGAAGAAGCCAGAGTTGGAGTGGAGAACCTTGGAAAGTTAGCAGAGGGGAGAAGGTAGGCGGCGGCGGCGGCGGCCAAATGGGGAGGAGCAGCTGAGCCACCACGGCGGAGGACACAATGGACTTCCGTTCTAGGTCTTGGGGGAACTGCCTTAAGTGCCATGGTGGCCTGTGGGACGTGGGTGCAGAAAAAAAAAATCAGAATGGTGCTCGAAGTTAGTTTGAAATTTAAGAAAATGCAAATATCTACTACTGATATAAGAGCATCTCTAGTGGAGCGTGGAAAATTGGGCGTGGAAATAGTCATATAATGGCCGTGTAAAAATATTCTCTTTTAGACACTCACCGTTTTTCAGTGGAGCGTGGAAATACAGGGCGTTTATATTCTCTCTCTTATATTTTAATAATATTTTATAACGGTTATATTTCCAACGGCTATATTTCCAACAACTATATTTCCAACAACTATATTTCCAACGGTAACATTTCCAACAGCTATATTTCTAATGGCTATACGTCGCACGGCCGCGTTTGCTGGCTGCCGAAGCACGTGGACGAGCTGACTCGACCACGCGAACTTGGACGGCACGGAGGACCCCGCGCGCGGCCAGCGGATACGAAGCCCCCCGCGTCGATCTGGTGAGCGCCCACCGTCCCGATCTAGTCAACAGAAGGATTCCCCTCGCTCCTCTCATCTCTCAGTCGGCGGGGAAGGAAGACGTACCTTCACCAGGCGTGCAGTTACGCGACGACGACGACGTTGGAGGCGGCAGCAACCTCTCCAGCGGTTCCGGTCGGGGGCGGGGACGGAGCAGTTGGTCGTTTCCTCCCCTTCGAGGCTGTGGCTACTGGCTAGAGTGTGGCTGGGTTGCGGGCGGGTTGCCGATGGGGAGGCTGTGGATATTTTCCACAGTCCTTTCCACAGACCACTGGACGACTTTTTTTTACTCTGTTGTCTATATTTGCTATCCACACCCATTTACACAGGCCACTAGAGATGCTCTAAGAAGCGCCAATGGGATATCTCAGCTGTCTTACCACGCCAACAGTCCAAAATGTTAAGCACCAAGCACGCTTAACAATCACTTTATCACTAAATTAACACGTAGTTAGGGCTCTTTGGACAGCAGGATTTTCAAACGTAGTAATTGAAAAAAAAACAGCATATTGAGTTGTCATGCACTATAAATTTCCAAAACATAGGAATATGTCTTCAAACACAGAAAAAATTGTAAGAGATGTTTTTAGATGGTACAGAGGAAACAAACACAAAAAAATTACATAAACGTGGAGAGAGAGATAGACTGTGGATGCATTGAACTTCTCAAAGGAATATAAAACGAGATTCGAGCTCACTGAGAATTTTATGAGATGGAGGGCATAGGATCGATTCTTTAGAAATTTGATGGTCCTAATCCTATGATCCAAAGAGAATCCATAGGAAAAGTTTGTGCGGATTGGAATTCTCCAAATTCATATGAAATTTCTCCAATCTAAAGAGGCCCTTAATGTTCCATAATTGTCTCAGAAAATCCACCATGAGTTGTTCTCTACACACTTAGGTTGTCCGCACCCAAACTCTCACTCCACGCTTGCACTTGCGACTCGTAGTTCGTTTGTTAGTGTCGTCATTTGCGTGTGCACGCAATGCAACATGCATTCGTTGATTCTTTGCGCATTGCTGCTGTTCATCCACCTACCTAGATTTAGATATTCTCGCCACTATGGCACAATTGTTTTCCCGATCTCTTACTAGTAGGAAATAGGCTAGTAGTGACATGTAGTTCACAATTAATTATTTCTAACTTTACTTTGTTGAAAGACTTACATGCCATTTCTTTGAAGGGACAATGGTTCTCAAGTTATGATGAGTTGGTCTCTAGAATCATGGTAACATGGCATGCTAACGGTCATCCAAAAAGTGAGCAAAAATTGGAGTTCTTGAACAATCTCAAATTTGAAAACGTATATGCTAGTGTTGTATTTAAATTTTGTGGGAATATCATATTTTATATCTTCATTTGATTAAGTGAAACCGATTTTGAATTGTTCTGCTTGGCTCGTTGTTTGGCGTTGCATGCGGTTTATCGATAGGAAACAATACATGTAATACTTTCCATATTGAATATTGTGCATGCATGTTTTTTCATGCAAGGTAAAACAAAATTCCAAATTCTTGTTATGTTTATTCCAAGATTTTGGAGTTACAATCAGATTGAGCATCTGGTATTGGAAATAAATAGAAATAGTATGTTGGTCCTACCCATATGTAAAATATGGAGATTAACTTTCATGATGCTTATATGCATTTCTCCATAGCAATGCACGCAAGCATCTAACTATTTCAACCATACAAATGTCGTAATACGTATAGAGGATACTAAGAATCTACTCTCTCCGTTTCTAAATATTGTATAACATGTTTTAACTTTTTTTAAATATGGACTAGATACGGATGAAATGAGTGAACACACACATCAAAATACGGATGATATGTGTGAATTAGAAAACAAAAACTAAAACATATCTTATAATTAGGAACGGGGGAAATAGATTACTTGGGGTCATTTGATTTCATATTAGGTGACATCTGTACCGTACATGTAACTTGCCACCACATGGTCAAGGTCACAAAGGCGCTATACTCGTCCATCAACGGCCGAAAGAGGAGAAAGACAACGCCGGGTTCGATCCGTATGCATACCATCTCGGCGAAAAGTCGGAAATTAGATTCCTACCCTGTCCTGTCTCTCTCTTCTCTGCTTTCAGCGTTTCCACTTCCACGTAATTCTTCGCTAAGTTCGATTAGTTAATTGGTTGCAAAATGAAAAGCTGGCATCGATAGGTGTTAACATATTGTTCTTTGGTTAGTCAAGGAAAAGCTAGGCAACGATTCGTTTCTTAGAAGACTCGAGTTAGCCTGAGGACGAGGATCTCTTGTGTAGAAGCGTTGTGATTTTCATGTCAAATCCACACGTTCGAATATAGTCTAAACTGATAAACAGGTAGTATTAAGCACATGGGCATGTCTCGTGGAGTCGTGGTGCAAAATTGATGTAGAGTATATATTGGTACGCGAATTTAGAGTACTACTATTTCTCAAGTCAGAGACAAGTGTCAGCTAAAAATACTGAAGTTGATGGCTGGAAATGTAATACTAGAGCTGTTCTTTATTTATATCACAACAACAGTTTACTGCAGTACTTACATTCAATGCTATCAATAGTTCAATACTAAGTTCAGACAGCCAACAAGGCAAGCGACAGTCCAGACAACAAAATCCTGCTCGATCTGGCCATAATTTTCTACTCCAGCAGCGAAGCCGTCAGATCAAACGCAGCGCTTGGCGTGCCTAGGCTAGCTGCAACGATCCGGTCCGTCCGACGGAGCTCAGCGGCGGCGGCGGCGGCTCACGACGGGGAACCACAGGTCCTGGAAGCAGGACTGGTAAGAGACGAGCAGCAGCACGAGCGCGAGCGCGAGTGCCACGCCCCACGGCGACGACTTGGCGCCGCCGCCCTCCCGCTGCCGCTGCTGCTCATACCACGGCGTGTGTTCCCCCGACACGAACGGCGGCGTCACGAGCAGCGACGACGAGGAGGACGAGGACCGCCAGCGCCGCCCTGTCGCGGTCCAGTACTGCGCCGCGAGCAGGAGGACGAGCGGGGACAGCACGACGGCCACCCGGAGCTGGTCGAGCAGACCCTCCATCGCCGACTCGCAGCTCGAGTAGAGTGACGCCGTGGCCAGGAACATGCAGAGGTGGAACGAGGCAGAGGTGGAACGACGTCGCCGCGGACACACTAAGTGGTAAGTCTTCCACTCCCAAATTTCAACAAAGAAATAAATGCTTATATGGGAATAAGAGAGTAAAAACAAAAAGGAAAATCATAAAGAAACTCCAAGATCTAGATCTAAATATTTTCTCTCACTTAGAGGAGAAATGGATTGGTGGAAATGTATATCTCGATCTCCTCTCACTTTCTTTTTAAATAGAGACAATAATCATGAAAGGATTGAGAGGAGAAGAGCTCAAGAAGGTGTCAACAATGGGAAAAAAGAGTTCAAGAGTTGGGAAAAGTTGGGGCTCAATGGAGAAGAAGACCCCTTAAGTAGTAGCCCAAAAACTAGCCGTTGGAGGAGAAAAATCGTCTGCCCCAAGAGCCCGGCCTTGGCCCGACAAGGCTGGCTAGGAATCTTGGGCTGGCAACAGTCGCAGGGAGGCCAGCCTCGGCCCAGCCTTGGGCCAGCCTTGGGCTGCTGACGGAGGCCGGCAGGTAGCCTGAGGCGACCGGCCTTGGGCACGGCCTTGGCCCAGCCTTGAGAGCGCAGGAGGCTGGCATGGCAGCCGACATGTCCGGCCTTCGGCCGACCTTGGCCCAGCCTTGCCAGCAATCGAGGCTGGATTGGCAGACCACCACGAGAGCAAAACAACACGAAAACGAACATATCTTGATCATCCGGACTCCGTTTTCGATGTTCCTGGACTCGTTGGTATCACCACAACGAGCACTACAAGATTATAGAGAGAAACATCATAGTCCAACAAGGGATAATAAAACCAAATGTAGAAAGGTAAACCTTCTCTAAAAAAGAATAACCGGTAAATCCTCCAACATCATAAGCCAACAAGTTTTTAATCAAAACTCTGTTTTCTATGATCTTGGGCTTGTTTCGAAGATAATCAAAAGCCCTACAAGATCATGCATATATACATCATAGTCCATCATGTGAGGAGGAAACCACTAGGAGAGATTTTGACATCTCTAGAAAGGATAAGCCGGTAAAATCTTCAACATAAAAAACGCAACAAGATATGCATATGAAATCCGTTTTTGATGAACTAGAGCTTGGTATGGAGATAAACACAAGCTCTAAATTATCACATGGATAAAAGACAAATAATAACCAAGAAAGATGATTGCAAGGATGTAAAGGTTTGAGCTCTCCAGGAACGATACAATCAAGATACTCGGTCGAGAGCCCCTCTTGATAGTATGGCTATCTATCCTATAACCCGGTCTCTCAACTAACAACATGAGACCAGTAAAATAGAAAGCATATCAAGATCATACCTTTGCCTTGCGCATAATCCACTTGAGCTATATGATGACGATCTTGGCCTTCTCAAGATGGACCACATTTCTTCATTGCGCTTCGCTTGGTAAATACTCACATGTTGCTCCCCCATATACAAATATGGGAGAACCCCTTGTTCGGAAAATCTTCACATGGCCATTGTTTTCAAGTGGATGTCAAACTTGAAGCATGTGATATCTTCATGTTGATCATCTTGAATTTGCACCACACAACATCACTAGCCTTGTGTGTTGATCAATTTGCACTTAGCCTTGATCAATATAGAATCTTTTTCCCTTAGTCTTGACTCCAACCTATGCAGATCAAGCAACGCATATGGACACAACCTACAAGTAACTCAATACAAACATTAGTTCATAGAGATTGTCATTAATTACCAAAACCACACATGGGAGCAACCATACACTTTCAAATGATCAAAACCAACCAATTTGGATTGTTGTGTATAAAATTGAATGCTCTTTACATAAGCACCTTTCTACTTTTATCTTGGGTGGGCAACAATGCATGGGTGATGTATATATGAATGTTATTTTTGAAGATGTATCCGAGATGCTTTTAATCAACCAGTGATAACTACTTGGTTGTTGTTTCTATGCATATGATATGGAATTATAATTTTTCATCCAAATATATTCTAAGCTAGAGCCTTCTTTTTTGCAATATTGTGTGGCTATTTCTCTCTATATACATGAATTTTCAGGTGTATTATATTTTATTTTATGCAGCAAGAAAAGTGAAAAGTCAATGGCAATACACATACATTTAATTAGTTTGCCTGGTGGTGGACAACAACGTAAGTACTTGAACGTAGGGTTGCGCGTTCGGTTAATATGATTAATTTGGTTCGATTAATACAGTTGGTTTTGTACGAAAATATGATTTGATTTCGATAATAACCATTTAATTTCGGTTTTGTAATAACGAAACTAATCAAAGTTAACATGAATTATTGAATAACAACTAACTTTTCTGGCCAAATATTTCAGTTTTGCATTTTGTATGACCGAACTATATGCATTGCAAAAGGGAGAGACAAAAAACAATGGGATTTCGGCGAAAATAGAAAAAAGGAACAACAGTGGGAGTTAAACTCGTGACCTAGGGTCAGGAAACACTAGCCTCACCTATTAACCAGTAGGGTGGATAAGTTTTAGTGAATAATATCCACTGTATATAAAAGGTGCGCGTGAAGTTGGGTTGGGCCCTGTTTGGTTTCTTCAGTTTAACCAAAAACTATTCTGTTTTAAACCGAGTCAACCGAGGTCCTTTTGGCTTTGTGTTTTGATAACTGAAACCTGACCACAAATCCATGAAAACTGGAAATTCGGTTTCAGTTTTTTTTATTTTGGGTTCAGTTATGCTCTTTTTTTTGGAGAAAGGTTTCAGTTATGCTCAACCCTACTTGAACGCATACAAACCAACATGTGCTTTTCGAATACGAGCTGTGTACGTGTGGTTTGTCCAACCTAAACAGTTTAATTTTTCTTTGAGCGAGTCAACAAGAATCTGATATTACCCTAGTTAGAAAAAAGAAGAATGCAAGAATACGTATAGAGGAGACTAAGAATCTACTCCCTCCATTCCTAATTTTTTTAGATAAAGAGTGTATATTAATATCGTGGAGATATAAATTACACACAACCTCAGCAACAACGTAATAACCAGAGCCATTACGGATGCACACAGCCGAAAGACAATAAGAAGAATAAATAAAAAGAAAAGTCCCGCTAGGAAGTTACAGTCCTTGCGGCAGCCGTACAACCACCACCAAAACAACACCTGAAGTCCAATTCTTCAAAAGCAAAGGCCTTCAAGAAGAACAGTGCCAGGCACAACCAATTAAGGTCAGACCTTGGATTTTCACCCTGAAGATAGTCCTCATTCTCAAAACAATGTCTCCAACAAGACCACTGTCAGGCACAACCAATTAAGACCAGACCTTGGATTTTCACCCTGAAAGGTAGGACTTTGGACTTCACATATGTTGTCGCCCCCACTTACATGCCGTTGCTCCAAGTCATGAAACACCAAGCCAATTCCTCTTCGCCAGAAAGATTCGAACCACCATTGCCAGTCCTCAGATCTCGCCTTCCACGTCATTCTCTGCCAGCACCACGGAACGAGAAAGCATGCTCCATGATATTAACAGCCAGCAGAGCTTCGAAGCGCTCCCTCTGAAACCAAACGGTCAGAGAAAAAACACGGGTGCGCACGATCGAATACCATCCGATCCAGCAATCTCCAGGCACGAGTCGCCCAGTGGAGTTCGCCGGCGGAGCCTTCCGAAACACGACCGTCCAGCCAGATCGATGGGGACCAACATCTGGTAGATCTTCATCTCGCCGCGAATAAGAACCAAGGACCACCGCCATTATTCTTCAGTCTCGCAAGCCCCGACGCCGCAAGTCCACTCCCAGCAGAAACGACAGCAACGGAGGAAGTCAACCAAGGCACAGCTAATCGGCGTGGCCAAAGCCACCGCCAGATCGCCGGCCCGAGTTGGATCCCGCAGCCCAGATTGGATCTGGGACCAAGATCAGAACGCCCGATCCCTTCCGCCAAGACGGAGGAGAGGCACCGGCAGCGCCTCACCGCCTCGACGCCGCCGCGCCGCCAAGAGAACTCAGGCGCCGGCCGGATGATCGCGCCGCACCGTGCCCGCCGCCTGCGCCTCACCGCCTCCGTGAGCCGTCGCCGCGAGACACCTCTTCTGCCCACCGTCAAGGACGGGATGGGCGCCGCCACCGCCGCCAGGGCCGGCAGCAGAGGGCTGGGATGGTGGGTGGCTGCTAGGGTTTGGGGGCGGTCGCCTCCGGAGCCGCCTAGAGGGAGGCGACCCGGGAGGGTTCGGGGGTTCCAGCTCCAAGTCATTAGCTCACAAAGGCCGAAAGGCGCTTTACTCGTCCATCAACGGCCGAAAGAGGAGAAAGACAACGCCAGGTTCGATCTGTATGTATACCATCTCGGTGAAAGGTCGGGAATGAGATTCCCACCCTGTCCTATCCGTTTTCTTTCTTCCAGCGTTTCCTCGTAATTCTTCGCTAAGTTCGATTAGTGATTGGTTGGAAAATGAAAAGCTGACATCGATCGGTGTTAAGTGTTAACGTATTTCACTTTGCTTATTCGTTGGAAAGCTAGGCAGGGACTTGTTTTTTTAGAAGAGATCCGAGAGCATGTTCGATGACGACACGGGATTTTGCTCCACTTTCTGTTACCCTGAGTGGCAGTGCCTGATCCTGAATTGGAGGAGGATCTCTTGTATAGTTGTACGAGGAGTATAAGTTTTGCGATTCCCACGTTCGCAATATAGTAAAAGACCGGTTTCAAAAAAAAAAAGATTTATATATAGTCAAAGGGATAGGAAGCACACACGGCATGTCTCTTGGCGCAAAATTGATAAATTTGTACGCGAATTTAGAGTATATTTCTCAAGTCACAGACAAGTGTCGTCAGCTAAAAGCTAGGACTGAAATAATTTCATGGCTGCAAACGTAATACTAGAACTGTTCTTTATTTATATCACAACAACAGTTTACTGCAGTACTTACATATCCAATGCTATCAATACTAGGTTCTTCAGAGTTCAGACAGCCAAGACAAGCGACAGTCCAGACAACAAAATCCTGCTCGATCTAGCCATAATTTTCTACTCCAGGGGCGAAGCCGTCAGATCAAACGCAGCGCTTGGCGTGCCTAGGCTAGCTGCAACGATCCGGTCCGTCCGACGGAGCTCAGCGGCGGCGGCGGCGGCGGCTGACGACCGGGAACCAGAGATCCTGGAAGCAGGACTGGTAGGAGACGAGCAGCAGCACGAGCGCGAGCGCCAGCGCCACCCCCCACGGCGACGACCCGGCGCCGCCGCCGCCGCCGTCCCGCTGCCGCTGCTCCTGCTCGTACCATGGCGTGTGCTCCCCCGACACGAACGGCGGCGCCACGAGCAGCGACGACGAGGAGGACGAGGACCGCCAGCGCCGCCCTGTCGCGGTCCAGTACTGCGCCGCGAGCAGGAGGACGAGCGGGGACAGCACGACGGCCACCCGGAGCTGGTCGAGCAGGCCCTCCATCGCCGACTCGCAGCTCGAGTAGAGCGACGCGGCGCCCAGGAGCGACGCCGTGGCCAGGAACAGGCAGAGGTGGAACGACGTCGCCGCGGACGACGCCGGCTGCTGCCGCGAGGAGTACCCGTAGCCGTTTCCGTAGTAGCCGGAGCGGTCGCCGTAGTAGTAGCTCGCGCCGCCGCTCGCCATGCTCTCGATCGTGTCGCGTCACATGAATTCTCAAGAAACCCGCGCGTGCTCCTCTGTTCTTCTGCCGTCGATCCGTGGCACGTACGGGGAGGGGTGAAGGGAGGAGGTTTATATAGAGCGGGAGAAGGGAATCACGACGAGACGGGAAAGCGAGGGAGAGGAACACTTGCGCACTGAGGTATGCTTTACTTGGCGCGAGGGGATGATTCCGGCGCGCACCGATGCCTTCACGAGGGGGTGAAGGCGAGAGCGGGTACGCGTGCCGTGCGCCGACCGGGCCGGGCCGTGGATGGAGGAGTCAGGATGGCACGGAAAGCGGCCGTGCCCAGGTCGGCGTCGATGAGATGGATGGATGGATGCCCTCGCTTTTGAGATCTTCGTGCAACGTAGACGGCGGAGGGGGGATATACGTGGATCGATTTTTTGCACGATCTTTGTAGTGCATATTCTCTGAGATATTTGCTCGTTTGTTTCAACTTTTTAAACCAGCTGTGATGAGAAGGAAGAATGTAGAACATTGCACGTCTTTGTCTACAGAACACCGAAAGCAGAGAGAGCATCTATCAGCGCCCGTCACCCGTGCCACACACACAAAAAAAGATCAACAGAGCACTCTGGTTTAGTCCCACTCGCCTTATTTGGTCACAAGTTAATTATGCAAAACCAAATTTTAAGGGCGCTTATGACTCAAAAACATATCTTTGATCTTATAATATAGAGAAACCACAACTCTAGAGCTAATAGCCAATACAAGGCGCGGAAACCACAACTATATAAGCATATATACCCCCACTAACCAAAAACACATTTTAAAATACAAAAAATCCGAAAAAATCAGGTGTAGATCAGGACATTCTACGTTCGTATATGAAGTTTTCGGTAAAAAGACTTCTTTTGTTACTTATGTAAGAAGATAAAAAAAGTCTCGTCAAAAGTCATTTTGGATCATCAAAATCTATCATTTTTACACAAGCCACACAAAATATTTTTTGCGAAACTTTGTGTGCGAACATATAATGTCCGGATCTACACTCGATTTTTGAAAGTTTCTAATATTTTGAATCTTTTTCTATAATGTGAGCATCAGCTCCTATGAGCCAAAACAACTCCTCCAATACAAGGCCAAAATATCTGTTTCTCTCCATTTGACATCAAAATTGATGCATGTCGTCTACCCGTCTGTTTCTGATATGGCTAAAATAGTTCAAAATGGCAAAAGGGTCACGCCGCATCCAAATCGGATTACCTGGGCCGAGGCAACCCGCCTGCTCTATGTCTCCCTCCCAAAATCCTCTTCATCTACCTCTTGAAACACCACTCCTAACAAGATCCATAGCGGCAAGACGATGCAATGCGAGAGGGACAAAGTGAAATATGGGCTTGTTTGCAACTAAAGAGGTAGGCACCGCTTAGAGCAACTCCAGCTTTTGGCCCCCCAAGCCGAATTGCCGGCGCTTTTTGGGCCTGCTGGGGGGCACCGGCGAAAAAATTCTGGCTCCGCGGCCCCAGCGACACGAACTAAATTCGGGGAAAGTTCGTTAAATTTAGCTAGATTCGGGGAAAGTTCGTTAAACTTGACAAAGTTCGACGAAAAGTAGCGGAATTCATACATAAAAAACATAAAAAATAAAAACTACGGCACGAACATGCCGAAGTTGCGGTAGAGCTGCTACGAGTAGTCGCAGCCGCCGTCGTCGTCATCGCACCGGGGGGAGGAGCACTGCATCCTATGCCGTCGTCGCCGCCGCGGTACTGGTGGCTCGGGCCGGCCTCGTCCTCGTCGGTGTCGTCCAGGACGACGAGCTCCGGCTCGGCGCGACGACGGCAGCGGCGCTCGTAGCGCGCGAGGAGCTCTGCCTGCTCGGCCTCAATGCGGCGTTGGCGCGCCTCCTCCTCTTGCGCGTGGTCACGGGCTGACCAGTCGAGCGCGTCCTCCAGCTTTCGCCGGAAGCACGTCGTTGAGGCTGTTCGCCATGGCCTTCTTCAAGGCCTCGTCCTCGTCGTAGTCCTCCTCCACCTTCACGGCCTTCTTGAAGGCCTTCTTGAGGACGCGGCCGAGGGAGCTCCCGCCAGTGCCGGGCTCCTTCTTCGGCGTCAGCAGGCGGCCTTCGCCGGGCTCCCTGATGACGATGCCGCGGGAGGAGCGTGTCCGTGGCGGCTCGTCCTTGACGCGGGCGAGCGGTGTCCGCGGCACCGAGCCGAAACGGGAGGCGCCGGAGGAGGAGGACGACGACGCGGACATCCTCCTCGGCGTCCATCCCCGGCGAACGGGGGCCATGCGCGGCGGGTCCTGCAACCGCGGCTTGTTGCCGTCCTCGATGTAGCCGAGGACGTAGGCCAGCGAGCGGCCGGGCATGCCCCACCACCTCTTCCTGCCCTCGGTGTTGTTGCGCTTGGGCGCAGGCGGCGGGCCGGTGTAGTCCTCGAGCTGGCGCTGGCGACGCTCGGTGAAGTAGGCGTTCCAGGAGGCGTTGTTCTCCTGGTCCCAGATCGGGTTCGCCCGCTGCTCGTCCGTCATGCGCTCGCGGGCGGCGTGGATCTCTGCCAGCCGATCCTCGCCGACAGGGACGGGGGGCACCGGAAACCCCATCTGGCTGAGCCGCCAGTTGCCGGGGACGCGCATGTCCGGCGGGGCTGGGTAGCCCGCCTCGTACAGCAGGCGAGCCTCCTAGTCATACATCTAGTTCCGGCCGAAGCCGTTGGCCGTCGCGACGTCTCCAGGGTACCTCTCCGCCATTTGGTTCTCTCTCGGCGAGCTTGAGAGAGGAAGAAGGGGTGAAGAGTTGGGCGAGTGTGAGATGTTTGGGGCGTGCCCGGTGGTGAGGGTGGGGTAATAAATATCGGCGGGGCAGTAAGTGTGGCGTGCCGTAACTCCTTCGCGTGGCCGATTTGACTCGACGGCGGTACGCCTGACCAGCGGCAGGAGCACTAATGCGACGCGGGAGACGAGGCGATGAGGACAACGAAGCGGTGTGCCGCTGACAGGGTGGGCCCGCCAGAAGCTTCGCGCGGTTTTCCTCGGATTCGCGCCATTTCCCTTTCGCCGGTGCCCCCAAGCGGGACCCGGCGCGCTGGGTTCGGCGTGGGACGCCTGATAAATTTTGGGCCAAATCCGGTGAAAAAAAGAGGCCTTGGAGAGGCGCTGGGGGGGGGGGGAGGGGGGGGACTACGAGGAAAATGGGCCGCCGGCGTCGGCATCAAATAGAGGTACTGGGGGGCTCTCGGGGGGGCTGGAGTTGCGCTTAGGACTCGCTTCACCGAGCAGCAAGTTCGCATACTTTCCCATGGTGAAAAGTAGCGGGCTACTGCACTCCTGTCCTCCTATGGTAAACCACCATCGCCCTCCCACTCTCTCTATCTCTCTCACACACTGAACACACACACACACACGGAGAAAAGGATGGCTCATATATTTTTGGTTTTGTGGATTTTCAAGCCTAGTTTTCTCGTATGTTTATTTCAGCCCTGATGAATTGTTTTCGAGCAACCGACATCAGTTTTTCCTTTTCATTATGTAGAGGAGAATTGGTAGTCCAATAGAAAAAAATCCAAATACTTAGCTGGTATCTTTCTGCCGCGTTGCACGTTCCTCTAGGGCCTAGTTTTATCTCTTCATTTGTTTTTTAATTTTGAAAATGTGATGTGAGGTATAGGTGTATAGCACGTGCTACTGGCTGTATAGAGCCACGACATTGGCATTTCAAGTTATTTTATTTTGTATATTTATTTTACAACGAAACGCGCTATTTTCATCCGCACAAAAACCGTTCACATCACATGTGCAAAAGAATTACAATTACATAAATTGTGTGAAATAGGTTGGTTGAGGCATAACTATTTTCATGGAAGATGGAACTTCATAACAAAAATCTTTAGAAGAAATTTTCTCGATCTAATCCACATTGATGGGTGCTTCCTTGTTGCGTGTGGCGTGTTGTGGCCTGTGGGTCTCCATGGAAGGTGGTCCGTATTCGGGAGAAAGCCTTGCTCGACGGTGTTTGTGGTCGACGGTCCCACTTTCTTTCTTCGAGACGTCTAATAGGATTATACCCCTCTTCCTGTGGCTCTGGGAGAAAACCCTCCGCCCGGTTTTCCGAACGGGGCAGCGGCGGCGCCTTGGTGTAGCTCCCTTCTTGGAGGCGCTGCCTTGGAGCCTTTTATCCCTTTCAGTTGTTTGTCGTTGTTGTGGTTTGTAGGCGGCAATGCTCGTGCCGGTGGTCGTGCTTGATATCTCTTCTTCTTCGATGGTCATGTTTAGTGTTGCAATTCGAGCTCTAGGGTGAGCTTCCATCGTCCGCTGGTTTGACGCCCTTTGACCCAGGGCGAGAGGGTAGGGGCCCTCTTCGGCGATGGACAAATTGTTACGTGAAGAGTTTCATCCTTGTTCGAAGCAGATGACAACTTTATCTTTCGGTGATGTGGTGTCTTCCTCCTTTGCGTGCTTCTGCGTCTTACTGGATCAACGAGTGTTTTAGTGTTTGAAGACCTCGGCATTTGCAGGCTGTGCGTCATTTTGTATCATGTTGCTTGCTTGTAATGTCTTTGATCTTTGTAGCCTTCCCCAAGCACTTTGTATCTGATCGGCCGTTTGTGGCTTTATTAATTTAAGAGTTTTTTTTACAGTAACTGAACTCAACGTGTGGTCTCACTTTGGTCACTGACCTTCCGAATATCCATATTACGGTCTCTCAACTTGTTTAAGTGGTTCACTACAGTCACAGTACCATATTCTGCCAGCGTGTCTGAAGTTTGACCGGTCTAAGTGCCACGTGTGCGAAAGCAATGCGGACAACGTGGCTCAGGTGCCGGCAAACGGTTATTTGCATTTAACACCCCATGTCCGAGCCACCTCTTTCATGTCTCCTCCCTATTCCCTCTCCTGTCACTCGCTTTGTCTTCCTGCTTTGCGAGGCTCCCGAAGCACCGGAAGCGCTCGTGTTCAGTTATTGTAGATGAAATTTTCTCTTAATTTAAAGCCGTGCATAATGCGTTCAGTTAAAAAAATATATATCAATGTGTCTGCACAATTTTCCTTTTTTTGCATCATTTTTTTAAAGTTCGCCCGACATCAAAATAAAATAAAATATCGTCACTGAATCCAGGCGATGGTCATGTGAATTTCTATTCGGAATTGATTCACGTGCGACTTTTAGTCGATATACTGTACTGTATGTACTACGGAGTATGTACGTGTGAATCCTGTGGTCAAACGTGATTTCTCGGATTTACTAAGCCATCAAAAAAAAAAAAAAACGCGTACACACAATCCATAAACGTGTTCGACACGAAGCGATGCATGCTAAGCCGATCCGTATCGGCTTCAAGGTTGATCTGTCTGTCCTATATAAAAACAATCCCTGACGCTAGATCCCCTCAGCCACCGCCGCTGCAACACTTCTCGTCTTCCATCGTTGGCGAGTCAAATCAAGGCCAACGAGATCGATAGTCTCGTCTTCCGCCGCTGCAAGTCTGCAACAATTGACTCTCGGCGAATCAAAACCAAGGCCAAGGAGATCGATTCCGATGGCGTGCAACAAGCGGAGGAGGGTTGAACCACCCGCCGCTGCGCTGGAGCTACCGGACGAGATGATGACGGAGGTGTTCCTCCGGCTGCCCGTCAAATCCATCTTCCGCTTCCGTGCCGTCTGCCGCTTCTGGGACGCAGCGCTCTCCACCGAGGAGTTCTTCAGTCTCCATGCAGCGAAGATGGCAGAGGCGGAGGCAGTTTCACCAAAGCTGTTCTACTTGTCGCCGACACCAAGGTTCGACGCCGTCGGGCTGCACTCGTGCTCGTCGTCCGGAAGCCCGGGCGGCAGTCTGATGTTTACTCTCGACGACGTCCGCGGCGACTTCGCTGACATGACGCCGACGCCGTGCCGCGGCCTCAATCTGTTGCACGACGCCGTGGCGCCAGCCTACTATGTATTCAATGCAGCCACACGGGCAGTCACTCGGCTGCCATGTTTCCAGGACTCCTGTTTTCGAACCGCTGGTCTCGGGTTCGATGCCAGGACCAAGGAGTACAAGGTGGTGAGGTTATTTCAGGGAGAGTATTACGAGAATGACAAGATCAAGTGCGAGGTGTACGTCCTTGGTGGTGGCGATGGCTGGAGGCCGTGTCCTGGACGCGTACCACCCTTCAGGATTGCTATGGCCGCCATTGGCGCAGCAACTAGACTAGGAGTTAAACTGCAGCCGGTGTTTGCAGACGGATTTCTGCACTGGCTTCTTAACCCAGCTGAACTGTGCACAACACAAAGGGCTGCTGTCTTGTCATTCTCGGTTACAAATGAGACCTTTACATGGCTCCGGCCACCACCCTTCGAGTTCTTGGTTTCAGGGGTGCACTTGGTGGAGCTTGATGACCGCTTGTGTATGGTCCGGGACCTTCGTCCTCATGGTGGTACATGTTTGGAGATTTGGAAGATGATGGACTATAGCACTGGTGATTGGTCATTGGAGCACTCGATCGACTTGTCGCAGCATGTTGAAAGAGGTTTAATTGAGCCACGGGTCATTAGAGTTATTGGTTGTGTTGGCAACTCCAGATCAAAGAAGAAAATAATCTTGGTTACGTCCAAGCGGAAGGTGATTACCTACGACCCACTGTCTGGGACGTCGACTGCCGAAACCAGTCTCGCAATTAAGCATACTCATTCGTCTTATGAAACCGAGCAATCTATTCCTAGAGTAAGTATATTTAGAGAGCGTCTTGCTCCAGTGAAGAAAACAAAAGACGAGACATGCTCGTCATCTCCCATGGGTATGGCGACGAAGGAGATCCTACTCCGACTACCGGGTCAATATGCCCTGCAATGCAAACTTGTCAGCAAGCTGTGGAACAGATTGATCGAGAGCCAATGCTTCATGCGCTCTTACTGTGTGCGTAACAACATGGACAAGAGGCCAAAGATCATGCTTGTGGGTAAGTCTGCTAGAACATTTGGTTTCAGCTTTGCTCCCTTGCAGAAATTACCTCAGCAAGCTCCTAGTCATGGTACATGGCTTGAGAAGAAGGTAGTTTGTTCCAAGTCTTGCCATGGTATGAACCTGATAAGTACTGAGAAGGAGGACTATCTCTATAATCCATGTACAGGTTACCAGCGTATCTTCCCTAGTAGACATCAAGCGTCGCACTTGCCGGATGGCTCGACAGCAGATGGTCATGCTTTCGCACTTGGCAACAAGATCGCTGGCGGCCTAGGGTTCAATCTTCTCACGCAAGAACATGTCATTGTTGAGATAGTGTACCACTTGAAGGATTTCACATCTCGTCAGTATTCCTTGACATTTTCGGTCGTTCGAAATGTTTATGCACAAGACCATTTCGAACCGCCTCTGCCTTTGAATGACATGCCACCGACCTATCTGACAGGAGTTCTATACTGGATGAGCGAACCGAGGTTGGGACAGAGCTACAAGAGGGCCATAGTGCAGTTCGATGTTGCGACAAGGATGTTTGGTGTCATCCCGTGTCCTTCAATCATCACTACGTGGAGCAGCACAAATCCTTGTCAAGCATTTGTGGTAGAACTTGAGGGAGCATTGTGTGCTGTCCTTGCAGATCATGTAGCAGAAGAACTAGATATCTGGAAGCTGGAGAACGGTCAATGGGATAGAGCATATAAATTACATCTGAGAGGTTGGTCTGGCTATTCCTTAAGAGAAAATGTAGTGGTGCCGCTCACTGTTGATTCCAAGGATGGGAGGATCTTGCTCAACACAGGAAGGAAACTGAGTCTTTATGATCTAGTGAACCAAAAGACTGAAGACTTATATGATCTTGATGAGGTTTCCTCAGGCTATGGTGGGGTGCAACCCTTGGAGCGCAATAATTTAGTGAACAAAAAGATTTTGCCCCTTGTCCCTATGTTATACGAGGAGAGTCTGGCTGGCTATCCCCGTGTGGCAAAAGGAAGGTGGTTGCGATGAGTGTGTTCTGTAAATGTTCTGCTGTGTACGTAAAGTCGCAAACTTTATATATTTATATTTTCCACTTATTCGATGCAACTTGTTATATTTCTATATTTTTCTGTGCAATTATTTTATGACCGCAGATTAACGTTAATGGCATCTCCAACTAAAAGTCTTACCCACTCGGTGCAGAGGGTGAGAAAGCAGCCGCTTCGTCACCTAAAATGGAGATACGCATCAAATGATACTTTTGTCATCTTATAAGACATAATAAGCTTATAAGTCTCGAAAACAAAAAAGAAAACAAGATTAAGCACTGCATGAAATTCAAAGCTGCACCCGAGCTCACATGCTCTTGTTTTTTTTAAACTAAAAAAAGACTAAAAGAAAAATTCTGAAAAAATTGAAGACACACACATATGAGTTGTTTACATTCGTGCAAATTTTCGGAATGAAAAGACATCCCCTGTGCTCTGTGCAAATAAGACAAAATCAGTGTTTTCAAAAATGTATTTTTAGATCTATTTTGACCACTCATTTTGCCTTTTTTGTACAGAGCACATAAAATGTATTTTCATTCCGAATTTTTGCACGGATGTGAACAACTCATATGTATATGTCTCAAGTTTTATCAGAATTTTTCATAATGTTTTACTATTTTCTTACTTTTGTCGAAAATAACAAGAGCTGGTGAGCCCAGTTGTAGAAACGCCACTCCCGTTAAGCAAGTTCTAAACCCATGCATGTATGCTAGCCGACAGAAGATGTGTCCAGAGCAGAAGCTGGACGGATGGGAGCCTATCAAATCTAGAAGGAGGTAGAGAGAAGGAAAGAAACCACTTGAGAAGAAAGGAGAGGTATAATTGGGACCGTGTTTGTAAAATAAATAAAAATGTTCTTCTCCTCTTAGAAAAGCACGGATAAATACAGAAGCATGTTCTTAGTGTTAAAATTGTGTAACCATCCCATACATGTAGACCTGGACATGGGCAGCATGGCCCGGCCCGAAAATATCCGGTCTAGCCCGTCTGTGCCATCGGGTCGGGCTCGGGCCTAAAGTTTGAGCCTGACGGTCGGGCCAAGCCAGGCTCAGGCTTACACAAAACATAATTTCAGTTGTGGTCGGGCTTTTTCGTGCTCGGGCCGGGTTTGGGCCCGATTTCTGTGGCCCGACAGTCAGGTCGGGCTCGGGTCTGGTTTTTCTACGTCAGGCTTTTTCTAGGCCCAGACCAAGTCGCCCGGCCCGAGAAATTGCCAGACATACATACATGTAACTACTCCCTCCGTACCATGATATAAGACATTTTGGCTATTTGCATACAGAGTAAAATTTGTGAATCTACACACTAATTATGTTAATATAGATCCGTACGTAGTTCGCATGTAAATAACTAAAACATATTATATTATGATACGGAGGGAGAAGACAATAATGTGTGTTAGCAAAATAAATAAATAAATTGGTGGGGACTTCCTAATAATGAAATAATGAGTGTTAGCAAAATAAATAAGTAAGGTTGGTGGGTTTTTTTTTCAGAAAATAATGGTTGCTAGTAAAAAAAAATGTTTTTGTAACCATCCCATACATGTAACTAGGAAATAATGGGTGGGGACTTCCTACTAATGAAATAACGAGTGCTAGCAAAATAAATAAATAAATAAATAAATAAGGTTGGTGGGCACTTTTTTCAGAAAATAAATGTTGCTAGTAAAATAAAAAAAATGTTTTTGTGGGGACATTCTATACCGTCCCAGGCTTGCCACGAGACAAGTACTAGCGTGTCAAACTGTTCGCTAGTTTTCAGAATCGGCCAGAAGGCTATCTACAAGATTCAGATGTTGTATTTGCTCGTTTTCAGATAAATGTTGGTTTTGTCTATAGGTATTTACAGTACTGCCCATATATTTTTCTTTCAATGGTTTCTGAATTATTTTCTGTTTGTTTATACAGTGGACGGATTTCTATGGAGTCTGGGAACAATATCTTGGGCTGGAACACACTGATACTGAACCAAAAAGGGCCTATTCAGCCAATAAGGTATTCACTATGCAGTTATCTTGGTAGGAAGTGAATTAGCATAATGATGTCAAGTTTTAGCTTAGTCATTCCCGGGTGTAGTTATGTTTCCTTTGTATCCGAGCATTCCTTTCTATTATGGGATTCCGTACAACCCTAGCATTTTTGTTGAACACATTCTTCATGCTTGGGAATAGATAGGTTATATCCCTATTGTGTATTATTGGTACCGGAGCTTCCTTATTATATCGGTATTTTGTGCAAGCATTGCATTTTAGCACTGGGAAATATTTTAAACAATCTTTGGTTCTGCCTGATGTTCGGAATGACAGATTGCAGAGTTTAGGAGGACATGTATCTTAATGTATCTTATGTGGTTTATCTACCAGCAGAACTATCACACACATGAGAAGTACAGAATTTACATTAAGCTGTCATACAACATTGCTGGTCCAATGATGAAAACCTTGATCTGGAGTCGAAATGCACAGGTGGTGTACTGGGAATAGACTGGAAATGGGGAAATAGCAGAATGTTTGGCCATTTGAGTGCCATGGCATATCGATCGGTTGCTGCAGGTTGCTCTCGATGCATGACCATGACAATTTTTCAACGTTTATCATGATGGTGATTGCATATTTAGTTACTGTATCCTACAGGTTGCTCTTGATCCATGCTCATGACGTTTTTTTAAGGTTTTTATCATCGTTGCAGGCAATGATGGTGCATGAATATTTAGTTTCCATTAAGTGGGTGTAAAACCGCCCTACTAGGGTATGTTGCTTCATTTTGAAAGCACTAAGCATAGTTTTGTAACGTGATATTGCTGTAAGCAGGTGACAATGGAGAGACTACTTGATTTTCTGTTGGTTTCAGTTCTTACTAGCAAAAGTGCCCGTGCGTTGCTACGGAGTTGACTTTTATTTTAACGTGACACAGTTTATGTAGCGATTGCCGTGTTGAATATTCTACCCCAAAATTGATCGACCCATGTAAATTTGCGCTTAAATCGTCCTTTCCTATTTTCTCCTTGAAAAGAGTACGAGCTACAGTTTGTCTACTTATACAAAGTGCAACTGAAGTGGCAAATTTTCCTCTCTATATGTCCAATTGGAGAGCTCCTTGAGAAAATTGCAGCTTCGGTTTTGCTATCGACATTTGTGTGGAATACCAAATTCTCACTCCATTTATTTCACGGAACTATATTTATTACTATCTAATCGATATAACACAACAGTCCACACACACAAAATAATAATTCATATGCCGTATAATTTCTACATAAAATTAAATCATTAATAATTTACATATCTTATTTTTCATTATCGTGTTGGCATGTAAAAAAGTTCGAAGATAAACTATAGGAGCAATGAAGATATATGGCACGATACGTGTATACAAGCTTCAGGATCAATAGTTCAATACCATGTATATCTAGGTGAAAATTGCTCCGAAATAGTACAAAAACTGTCAGCCATCCTCTCCCCACGAGCAAATGTAGTGGCTGATTCTTGAACCAGTCTCATGGGGCTCCAGCTGCTACGCTGTTCCTCTGCGTCGGCCAACGGCCGTCCCACCTTTCTCCGCCCCCTCCATATGGCCGCCATCAGCGAATCTGCTCACCAGATCCATCCACGCCGCCCCGTCTTAAGCCTATGCGTGTGCTTTCGCGAGGGAGCATCGGAGGCGTGCGAGTGCAGGTTGCAGGCCACACACAGCTGTGGCTGCGTCTCGCCATAGTAATTGCAGGCCACAGTCGGAGAGGTACAACTCCAGCGGCATCGATCCGGCTAAGATGTCAGACGTCAGCCCTTCCTCCACGCAGTACGTCGGCGTGGGCTCCGGTGGAAGTGGCCCAAAGGCCAAAGTCCAAGCGTCATCCCATCCCCGCAAGTGCCCAAGTCCGCCACCGGAGCCGCTCAGCTGCGATGTCGCTTGAGCTGTCCCGAGATCTGCCGAGCACCCCATCCGTTCTACTCCCATATTCCTTTGTCGCAAGAAATCTAACTAGGTGACCGGAATCGAAGCCGCTACTGTGTTCTTCCCCACCTCCTTCCGGTAGCCGCCGCCGTCGAATCACCTGCACTACTACCATCCGGTCCTCTCTGTCGGTTCCTGGAGCACCGAATTGTCCCTATGAAATGACCTACATCCTCCCTGAGCGAGCACGCGTCCCAGAGCCCTTCAGCGACACGTCTTCCCTCCGGTCGCCGCGGCGGTTGGCCGTGCCGTCGTGCCCATGTGTCCCCGGACCAAACGTCCGTCCCATGGTGATCTCGGCAAGCTTCTAGTATCGCTATGCCTCTCCCCGGTCCTCCTCTCGGCCTCTTTAAGGCCGTTCGTCTCGGAGCAGTTCGACCAGAGTTCGTGTCGGAGCACTGTTTGTACATGAGTGTGTGGAGGCTCGTGGTTGAAATTTGGGTTTGAACCGTTTTTCTGACTTCCCGATGGCGTATGTGGGTAATTATATACAACTTAAGGGGTAGTCTGGATGACGTATCAAACCGAACCGCGGAAGCCTTATAGCTTTTATTATTAATTATTACTAGCACAATACCCGTGCGTTGCAACGGGTGAACAAATAGTAAAAATATTTATAAAAAATATCATAAATATTTTTTTCAGCTTTATTCAGAATCAAATGTGAGGAACCTATCCGATTTGTAGGGGTATAAAACCGGGCCGCCAATTTAGAATTTTTCTTCAGCGTTTGCACTCCAGAAGTTAATTGTTGATGCAGACCATTGTAACAATTGATTATATGAGTTTTATGACTAAATCCTAACTCACCTCCATGTATTGATTTTTTTTTTTCGAACCTCGTCCATGTATTGATTTTGACATAGTAAAAGCTGTAGGGGTATAAAACTGGGCCGCCAATTTAGAATTTTTCTTCAGCGTTTGCACTCCAGAAGTTAATTGTTGATGCAGACCATTGTAACAATTGATTATATGAGTTGTATGACTAAATCCTAACTCACGTCCATGTATTGATTTTTTTTCGAACCTCGTCCATGTATTGATTTTGGCATAGTAAAAGCTGCATGTACATATTTTTTTTCCAAAATGTGCATACATACTAACTCATGATTTCGTCAAATACTTGCTCTGTTCTGCGCTGAGCTACGAAGATGGTGCCACGCCAACGATAACTGTGGACCCCCGCATCATGCGGTGCAGCCATTCGTGCAATCGTGTCGTGTAGTAAATGTTTTACTCGTAATCATGTAGGTGCGGTTAAGAAGAGGAAAACTAAATTTACGCTCGTCTAAACTTTATAGATGATCGGCTAGAGATGCCCTAACTATGAGTACGTGGATATTGTGTTGTCGGTCACGTACGCATGGGCACGTATGTCTTGTGTGTGGGATGCACTTCTCAGTTCTCACATATGCTTACGGTTGACGTGGTACTTATGTGTTGCGGTTTTCTTCTTTTCTTTTTGCTCCCGTTGAAGATAGTTCTTGGCAGCCGCGAGCTGGCTAGCTTTCGTTTGAATGGATCGTCTCGTACAAGTTGCGATAGTACGGAGCAAGCCTAATTGTATGAATTAGAGGAGGCATAGGATGCGGCCGTTTTTCTCGCGCTTGGAGCCTTGAACCGATCGCTTGCTAGCTTTCGTTTGAATGGATCGTCTCGTACAAGTTGCGATAGTACGGAGCAAGCCTGGAGCCTTGAACCGATCGCTTGTCGTATACGATTTGATCTCCTCTTTCCTTTCCTTGTTCAGATTACCGAACCGATTGGTTTTCCTTCTGTGCGTGGTGGTACGGTGGCGACGTACCATACCATTACCACGGATCCCAATATTATAGTTTATAGATAGATTATTATTATTATTGCTTTTATTAGTATAGATATTAGAAACATGAGCAATGATTATTATTGCAACCAGTGAAATCTCGAGTTCGAAGATAGCAATATGACACATTTCAGTCACAAGTGATTTCCGCTGCTGGCAATGTTTACCAGCAAATTATCTGCCACACTTTGGCTTTTGTCATTACCTAACATTCTCACATCCAAATAGATGGGCGCGGCAACGCGCGCATCAACACCTATAGAGAAACCACACTCTAGAGCTAATAGCCAATACAAGGCGCGGAAACCACAAATATATAAGAATATACCCCCACTAACCAAAAACACATTTTAAAATACAAAAATCAGAAAAT
The DNA here is from genome assembly GCA_012064385.1 of Puccinellia tenuiflora. Classification (NCBI taxonomy): domain Eukaryota; kingdom Viridiplantae; phylum Streptophyta; class Magnoliopsida; order Poales; family Poaceae; genus Puccinellia; species Puccinellia tenuiflora. The sequence continues at coordinate 461,026 of QRDG01000086.1, forward strand.
AATCAGGTGTAGATCAGGACATTCTAATTTTGTAATAAAGATTTCGTGAAAAAAGACTTCTTTTGTTACTTATGTAAAAAAAAAACCTCGTCAAAAGTCATTTTGGATCATCAAAATCTATCTTTTTTATACAAGCCACACAAAATATTTTTTGCGAAACTTTGTGTGCGAACATAAAATGTCGGGCTCTACACCCGATTTTCGATAGTTTCTAATATTTTGAATCTTTCTAGAGAGCGACTAGTTAAGCGCGCTCTCGTGCGGCAGCTGGAGGTCGCGGCGTGCATGGGAGCATGGAGCAGCTCTTAGCGCGCGAGCAACGCATCGAGCTAGCTAGCTTCGATCCACCTACCTGCTTGTAGTCTTTGTTAGAAAAGAGAAAAGAAAAAAAAAGAGAAAAACTATTAATAAAGATCTTGAACGAGTGCATCGGGCCTTCCGAAGGCAGTGCAATGCCCCGTCGCAGGCCTGCCCAGCAAAGACAGTGCACTGCTCCGCCGAAGGCATTGCATGCAGTGCACTGCCCAACCGAAAGCAGTGCATGCAATGCATCGGTGCACCATAGGCAGTGCAAACCGGAAAACAGTGCAAAAAAAGTCAATGCACTGCAACCCGTAGGCAGTGCAACCTATGTGATGCCGGCAGTAAAAAAGTTCGTCGAAACATATCAATATGAGATCTAGTTTTGAAGATCTCGACGCGACTAGCCTATTTGTGAAAACGGATTTTGATTTGGATCCTCGGTTCGAAATATATTTCATCTTCGTATTTAGATCCACGGGAAAAAGAGAAAAAAGACCCACGACTGTCTCTGTAGCCACCACGTGTCACACAGGGAGAAGGGAGGAATCACGGCCTCCGTGTTAGTCACGTGCAGGCAGGAGCAGCGATGCGGCGCGCTCTCCCGCAAAGTGCGCGCTTTTTCTAACATTTTCCATCTTTCTATATAATGTGAGCATCTGCTCTTATGAGCCAAAACAACTCCTCCAATACAAGGCCCAAATATATGTTTCTCTCCATTTGACATCAAAATTGATGCATGTCGTCTACCCGTCTGTTTCTGATGTCTACCCGTCTGTTTCTGATGTCTACCCGTCTGTTTCTGATGTCTACCCGTCTGTTTCTGATGTGGCTAAAATAGTCTGACGTAGCAAAAGGGTCACGCCGCATCCAAATCTGATTACCTGGGCCGAGCCACCCCGCCTGCTCTATGCCACCCTCCCAAAATCTTCTTCATCTACCTCTCGATACAGCACTCCTAACAAGATCCATAGCGGCAAGACGATGCAATGCGAGAGGGACAAAGTGAAATGTGGGCTTGTTTGCAACTAAAGCGGTAGGCCCCGCTTAGGACTCGCTTCACCGAGCAGTAACTACGCATGCTTTTCATGGTGGAAAGTAGCGTGCTATTGCATTCGTGGCCTCCTATGGCAAACCACCATCGCCCTCCCCCTCTCTCTATGTCTCTCACACACTCAGCACACACACACAAAGAAACATGGCTCCTATATTGTTGGGTTTTCTGGATTTTCCAGGCCTAGTTTTTTCGTATGTTTATTTCAGCCCCGAATTGTTTTCGAGCAACCAACATCAGCTTTTCCTTTTCAATATGTAGATGAGAATTGGCCATCCAATAGAAAAATCCAAATGTTTAGGGCTCCTTTGATTCATACGATAGGAAAAGTATAGGAAAAGAAACTTGTATAAATGGGATGGCATGTCCAATTGAATCTTATGGGAAGATCCACTTCCTTTGATTGTGTGCAGAAATTTTTCCACGAGGTTAGACCTCATGTTATTTTCCTATAGGATTTATACTACAAGATTCCTATGGGAATATTTCCTATGGGATATGATCCTATGAATCAATGGGCCTCCAAAGAAAATTTTCCATAAATTTTAAACCTACACAATTCCTTTAAGAATCCTATGAATCAAAGGAGCCCGCTGGTATCTTTTTGCCTGTTGTGCGTTCCTCTAGGGCCGAGGAACTAGTTTTAGTAACACGAAAATTTGTATAACCATATTTTTCTCTCTCATAATAATTTTCAGGAGCATCATGAACAAACTCAATAAAATAACTATCATACAAATCATGCTTTTCATTACCTACAAGTACATAAATCTTATCACTCTCCAAAATAGTGGGATAAACATTGTATAGAATCATGACCTCTCCAAACCCACTTTTAACAATATTATAACAAGAAGATGATTGATCAGTCTAAAAAATCTTAGTATAAAAACCCTCGCTCCGGTTTTCCGTACGGGGCAGCGACGGCGCCTTGGTGTCACTCCCTTCTTGGAAGCGCTGCCTTGGAGCCTTTGATCCCTTTAAGGCGGCGGCGAGGTGGCTTCTAGAGCGGCAGTCCTTGTGCCGGTGGTCATGCCTGATATCTCTTCTTCTTCGATAGTCATGTTTCGTGTTGCAATTCGAGCTCTAGGGCGAGCTTCCATCGTCTGATTGATAGACGTCCTTTGAACCTGGGTGAGAGGGTAGGAGCCCTCTTCGGCGATGGACGAATTGTTACATGAAGAGTTTCATCCTTTGTTCGAAGCAGATGACGACTTTGTCTTCCGGTAGTGTGGTGTCTTCCTCCTCTGCGTGCTTCCTCGTCTTCCTGCATCAACGAGTGTTTCGGCTTTTGAAGACCTCGGCATTTGCAGGCTGCGCCTCATCTTGTATCATGTTGCTTGCTTGTAATGTTTGTGATCTTTGTAGCCTTCTTTGTATTTGATCGGCCGTTTATGGCTTTATTAATTTAAAGTCCCGCGTAATGCCTTTATAGTTTACAAAAGAAGGTATTAATGTTTCTGCACAATTTTGCTTTTTGCATCAATTTTCTTTAAACTTCGCCCGACCTAAAAAAAACTCGTCACTGGCGATGGTCATGTGAATTTCTAATTGGAATTGATTTACGTGCAACTCTTATTCGATATACGTGTGAATCCTGTGGTCAAACGTGATTTCTAATCGGATTTGCTAAGCTATCCAAAAAAAGCCGCGTGCACACAACCCATAAACGTGTTCGACACAGAGCGATGCATGCTAGGAAGAAGAGATTTGTCTTGATACGTTTTCTCTGCTATGAGTTGATTGAACACCACAATACGATCAGTTTTTTTTCCTTCAACTGCCATAGGACTCGAGGATTGTTGGATACAACTCGTGTGTAGGCGATCATTAGTAGGCCCGACGTGTTGGATGGCATGTGTACGTGAATCAAGACTCACACTTGGTACGTGTTGGACGTGTTGGACCCAACGTGTTGTATTAATTGGAACATGTGTGACACATTTGTTACATAAATCTCACGATTGTAGTTTAAAATCTTAGGCTCTAATTTTAGATCCAACAAACGAAATAATTCTGATGATTTGGATCAATGTGGAGGCTTTTTTTTTTTTTTTGCGAAACACAGTACAAACGCAGGCGCTCACATACTATGAACGCACACACGCACACCCTACCTCTATGAGTACATCCGAGAGACTAAGCCGGCGGGTCGAGTCTTGAGATTGACGAAGTCACCACAAGCGCCTCGCTGTCAATGGGAACATCGTCTCCCACTAAAGAATATTCCGCCTAAATGAGAAACACCAATGCCAAACCTGGGGTTTGAACTCTGATGGGTTTGTGGCTCTATTAGACATCTTTATATTGCTTTTAGTATATAATACATGAGATACCAATGGAAGATGAACATGTTCATTAAAACATATTTTGCATGCTATGTTCTGCGAACCATATGACATGTCAATATTTAGGATTTTTACCTTTATTTTGTTAAAACAATTTTGGAGTACTTGTATGTTGTTGACCTTTTTAGTCTTGAAACAATCTAGTATGGTTTTGTGATGTATTAGTGCTTGTGTTGTGATTTTGTACAACAGTAAATAAATTTAGGTACATGAGAGTGTAATTGACCATCATTTTTGGTCTTGAACAACTTGCTTTCACAATCATTGTCTATGTTCTTGTTAGTCGAAAATCTGTTGAAAGTCTATGGTAGTTGCCAATGTAACCGTGTGTCTTTCTTCAGGTTCTGCCAAGGAAAATGAGTATATCTTCAGGCTCTGCCACACAATATTCTTGCACTTCCTAGAGTATTGATGACACGGTTTCTTACCTAAAGATGACAATATTGTGTGCTTTCCTAAAGATGTGTGG
>QRDG01000086.1:472585-616670 GCA_012064385.1 Puccinellia tenuiflora
CACGGTCGCGTACACAGCTGGGCCGGCCCTTACCCAGCGATCAGTCGGGGACTACGAAGACACCCAGCGATCGATCAGCGAAACTAATCACACGATTTCCAAACCGAGCGATCAATCTGGGACGGAATCGCAAGACGTACGAAAGGAAGTAAACCAAACCAAACAGACGAAGAGAGAAAGACGTGCGCGTCTAGGATAACGCTTTGTACGGGTCCAAACCAGATTTGTATCGATAAAACAGATTTTAACGCAGAGACGGAACAAAAATATGCTCGGGATTACGGAAACATGACGGACGAAAGCGTAAACCAAGGACGTACAAAAAACGGGAGGAAGAAACGTTCCTCCCTTTATTATTAGGTATAGAAGTCCACCTCATCTACTTTAATCTACATGTGGCAGTGTGAATGCAAGTCTTGGGCACGCACAAATTTCTGATTATGAACTTCATTTGCCATCTTTTTAACCGTTCTTACGAATAAAACAACCAAGCAAGTGTTACTTTTCACTTTTTCACCTATGTATTCATAACCTCTATATAGCTTAAGAGCATCACCTGTTGTACAATACAGTTTTTTTCGAGTCAATAGGTGGCGTGCCACAAGTTGTTCTTCTGAAGTGCTTACCTGCTTATGGTTTATGTCTCTTTGTTCACCGTTTTATAATTAACTATGTTGTCTTCGTGTTGAGACCAGTGTTACCACTGTTATCTCAATATGTTTGTCCTACGATCTTTTTATACATAGATCTATAATTTCTGCCTTAGTACATTATCCATCTTATTAATGTGCTCAATACACGGAGGGTTACAGGCAAAATAATTCAGAATTAACATATGGCGCGCGGCAAGCCACAATTTCGAAACTGATGGCCATGATCGGTTCACTTTTCAATATTCATACTGCTTCAAGCGGGGTGCAAACCTCTTTCTGCTCTAGCTAATGAACCCCATCCGATTATCCAACCCTCTATGTTTCTTTAGTATGAACCTACTGAACCTCCTTATGCTCCACCTTCAGTGCATTGTTCAGTCTTGTGTAAACAACTATCTCATTGAACTCGGATATATGTTACCAGTGATGTGTATGTCATTATCTTTCTATGTTTTCCTGCCTAAGATATTAACTGTATTCTCAGTAATCTGTATTAATACATGAGAATTACGGGAAAAATATTTTTTGAAGCAAATGGTGCCGCGCTTTTAAATCTAGTATGTCAACATTTACATCTGTGTTCCCGCTAGTCACATTGGTTGTCATACTGTCATAAGTGAAAAAACTCTGATCATTGTAATATTGTTGGTCACTTTTTTTTTTCTAGTTTCTAAAGTAGGATTTTGATATATATTATCAGTACATAAGGTTATTATTGTTAAATTATAACACAATCCTACAAGTTAACAAAACATGTAGTCAACATTTATCTGACGCGCAATTAGATCATGTCAAATAATGAGAGTTGCTACCTTACAATCAATTCTATCATAGCAAATAAAGTAGTTTTTTCATGGATGTGTGTCACTCTCCAATTGTAGGATATTTGCGGACATTGTTGGCTATGAAGTCCAATAATCGAGTGTTGCTATAAGGACAAATAACCTAGAGTCAACTCCCCCCTTGACTATATGTTTTGACCATCGCGTATTTCTAACTAATAACCGTGTGTTACCAACTCACTGTCGGGTATTACACACAATAACCATGAGTTTAAATAGATACCGTAGGGCATTGTGGTGGATATTTATGTGTCAAGCATGGACTCTTAGCAACTAATTGCCCCCATCGGCTATATTATCATATGAATGTGTGGTTTCTCAAACCCCCTCGGTTAATACCTAGGACCGTCTGCTATTTATGATCATAGGCGTGTGGTTGACTTAAACTATATGGTGTTTTACAAACCGTCAGCTATTCATTTAATTCCCAATGGTAAATAGTAGATTTTTACCCGTCGGCTATTATTTAACAAGGTCAGTAAATAGTAGATTTTTAGTAGTGTGAATGCAGTTCACATTTATAGGAGTAGCAGAAGTTCACATTTATAAGTTCAAATTTCTACAGTTCACATTTACTGGCTAACTCGATATTGGCTAACTTATTGGATAAGGCCATAACGCATATTGGAGTAAAACTGTTGGTGCTCAACTTCCCACTTTTCTTTTCTCATGGCTTGCATTTTACCTTTTTTCTTGTTTGCAAAATATATTTTCTCCCCATGTCTGATGCAACTCCAATAACTCAAGAGGACCATGCTTAATTATTAACTACTCCAAAGTCCTTGAACATGTTCCGTTGATTCCGAAGGAACATGGTTTTGTTGTACCGGAGGACATATAGACATTAGAAACTAGTACTTCTGACATACATTTTCTATTTCTTCGGTTCTTATAATTCTTGCGAAACATAAGCAATATGATGTTGGTTTAAATCTTCAAATGGAGTACTTGTTTCTTGAAGCTGCCCCTATAAAAACATGTTGTCCAATGAAGATCTACGCACACTTGGTATGAATAAAACTTTTAGAAAATAAACCGTAATTATTTTGTGATGGAAACAGTGGAGATGGTTGCAACCAAGTCAGCTAAAGAAGTTGGTTATCATGCGGAAATTCAGTTTTGCACATGGGAGCGTATGCTCTTGCCACCGAAAAAAATATATTTTGACATGACAAAAATTTCTAACAAAAATTTAGCGCGTACATGTCGATATCCTATGTGCGTACGAGAAGTTTAAAAAAAACAACATTTTTTGTGACCTGCATAGAAAGACAAAAAAAAATGTCTCATAGAAAGCCTTTTCTAGCACCAAAATTTGTCTTTTTTACACACGACACGAAAAACGTCAGTTTTCTACGAAACGACTTTGTAAGCACGTAGAATATCGAGACGTACGTATGAAGTTTTTTGTCCGGATTTTTTAAAGTTTTAAAATTTAATTAAATACATTTTAAAAACCGAGAGCATATGCTTCCGGGAGCCAAAACACACATGCTGTGAATGAAGAGGTAAGATTCAAGTGTATCGTAATTTCAAATTCCAAATGGGATCTCTAGTAGTGACTATACCGAAAGTTCCGAACACGTAGATGTTCTGAATCAATAGAAATGTTATTACATGTCCAGGTTCTTTTATTTTATAAATAATTAACGTCCTGAGACGCTGTCATGGTCCGGTCCATGCGCGGCTTCACTTCAAGGTCCATCCCCGGCCGTGGCTTGAGCTTCATTGGTCTTTGCGCAGAATACTATTGCCAGTATGGCAACTAACAGTATGGCTCCTATAATAGAAAAGAAAACAATAGCCCGTGGAGTAATCCTCCTACCCCCTGCAAATGTAAATATATGAATATCAATCACAACCGTTTGTTTGATTTTTCTGCTTTGATGTCCAGTTTTCTAATATAATATCATTTCAGACAAACCGTTTATTTATTAAAATGGAAACGGTTTCAAGACAGTCTAGTCATCACCTTATGTAGCATCAGTAATGGGAAATGATTCCAGCAGCACTGAGCATGCATCCCGACAAGTGTTTTAGGACGGCTCCAAGTAGTCGGGCATTTGTTAGGTACGAGAAGTCGGGGCAGTGTGCCGACTCGGGGAGTGTCCTGAGTCGAGTCGTCGTCGAGTCGGAGGATGTTCCGACTCGACAGTAGTAGTTGTGTATAGTTCATATAGGCACACTTCTTTTCGGCTTCTAGAAGGGCTTCTCCGAGAAGCTCCTCCCCCAGCTTCTCCCAAAGACCGACTCAGAAATTTGTTTAGACTTCCAAACTAACCTTTCCAAGACTAATTTAGAAGTATAAATGAATTTGTGAGTCGGGCTTCTGGGAGAAGCCGGGGGAGGGGAGCTTTTCGGAGAAGCCCTCCTAGAAGCCGAAAAGAAGTGTGCCATAGAGTAGGTAGATAGGACGTGCTAGACGTTATCTATAGTGTAGACGAGTCTGTGGCATCATCCACAGTGAACTCGTGTCACGACATCATCAACAGTGGCGGAGTGTCATGACGTAGGGTAGGACCCGTCACGTCAAGTCGGATATGACGGGATAGTTGACTTTGTATCGGCTTGCCCCAACCGACTATTTAAAGGGAAGAATAGAGAAGAGAAAATTGAGGCAAACTATTTTCATTCCACACACACCTCCCTTCCTTCTCTCCCGTGCTCTCTCACAAACCCGGATCAGAACAACAATTGGTATTAGATCTTGAGAGTTTGAGAGGTTGCTGGAGATAGGCGACAAGAACGCCAGATCCCCGTGATGGAGTTGAAGGATGGTGGAAGCTCGATGGTGGTCCAGCAAGTCATCTGTGAGTCCGGTGGTTCGTGGCCGATGCTCACTCGGTCGAACTATGCAGACTAGGCCCTCTCGATGCAGGTCATGCTGGAGGCACGCCAAGTCTGGGTCGCCGTCAATGACGGGACGTCGGAGTGCGAGACGGACTGAGCAGCGCTGGAGTACCTACTGCGGTTTGTCCTACCGGAGATGATCTCCACCCTCGCCACCAAGAAGACGGCGAAGGAGGCATGGGACACGGTGAAGACGATGCGTCTCGGGGTGACCCGAGTGCATGACGCGAAGGCAACGATGTTGAAGAAGCAACTCGATGCATGCATCGTCAAGCTCGGCTTCGCAAGGTGCGAGCCGCAGCATGGCATGTACGCGCGGGGCGTGACACCGACTCGAATTCTAGTCGGAGTCAAGCTCGGCTTCGCAAGGTGCGCCACGTCTAGTCGGCTACAACGACATCGACTTGGGAGGGGACGTCCACTCACGCAAGAGTACGTCTGACATGCTATTATTTCTGGGGGAGAAGCTAGTGACATGGCAGTCCTAGAACCGGAAGGTCGTGGCTCTCCCGAGCTGCGATTCGGAGTACGTGGCTGCTACGGTGGCTGACTGCCAGGGGATCTGGCTAGCTCGCATGTTGCCGAGTTCAGTAGCGATGAAGCCGAGCAAGTCGTGCTCAAGGTCGACAACAAGTCGGCAATCATGCTCGCCAAGAATCCCGTCTTCCACGAGCGCTCAAAGCACATCGAGCTAAAGTACCACTTCATCTGAGACTGCGTGGAGATGAAGAAGATCACGTTGGAGTTCGTTCCCACCGAACATCAACTCGCGGACATGTTGACCAAACCACTTGGACGAGTCCTCACAGGTGATTGTTCAAATAGGCTTGTGTTCTAGGCCGGCTCCGAGTAGTCGGGGCTTTGTCGGGTCCGAGGAGTAGTCGAGCCAGTGTGTCGACTCGGGGAGCGTCCCCAGTCGAGTCGTGAAGTCGAATGGTTTTTCCGACTTGACAGTAATAACTGTGTACAGTTCATACATATTAGGTAGATATGACGTGCTAGATGCCATGTACAATGTAGATGATCCTGTGGCATCACCCATGGTGAACTTGTGTCATGACGTCGTCAACAGTGGCGGAGTTTCATGACATAGGGTAGGACCCACCATGTTAAGTCGGATGTGACGGGATAGTTGACTTTGTAGCAGCTTGCCCCAGTCGGCTATTTAAAGGGAAGAATAGAGAAGAGAAAATTGAGACAAGCTATTTTCATTCCACACGGACACACTTTCCTTTTCTCCTGTGCTCTCTCACAAACCCATATCAGGACAACAATCAATAACGTGAGACTGCAGCCTATCTAGCGGTGGGGTGCTCTTATGCCAAGGAGGTTTTGGGCGTCATTCTTCACCGCGAGACCTAGCTCTCAGGTATCGTCAGTACGGGCATGGTGGAGTAAGAGGCATCACTGTTTTCCTAAAGGCCGGAGGCGAGATACCATCGCAAATGTCTACTATACGATTTGGCACGTTTGGTAGGAACATGGTGACGCATTTTCAAAGGCAGAGAGCTGAGAGTATCGGATCTTCACCTGAATCTCTCAGCCCCTCTTCTCCTTCCTCTCATCTCAACTGCCTCTCATAACTCACCCACGAACAGGAGAACACAAGCACAAGGTATTTTGGTGCCAGCTGCGTCACAAGCCCATCTTCTGTAGATCGGAGAGTGTTAGTTCTTCTCAACACAGATTTTCTATTTGGGGTGGTAGCTAAGCATGCACTTAGAGCATCTTTAGTCGGGTCGCCAATACGGGTGCCAATAGCTCCATTTGGCGCGTTGGACAATATTTGGCGTCCAGATGCGGCGCCAATAGCCTGATTTCTTTCGACGCAGCAGAATATCTCGTTCGGCAAACCCTTCGCACGCCCACCGCGATGGGAGCCACTTGGGCGTGCCGGACGAAACCAGGGGCACGAAACTGCCGGCCGAGCCCATATGTCATTGACACACGAAAACCTCCACCCCCCCCCCCCCACACACACACACACTCACCTCTCCACAAATTTCACCCCCCCCTCCGCCTCTCTCTTTCTCGCCTCTACCACCTCTCGTTGTAGCCATGGCGCCATGCGGTGGATCGAAAGCTCCCAAAGGGAAGGGGATGGTGCAGGAGGCCGGACCATCAAAGATGAAGTAGCGAGGCTCTCGATGCTCGGAATTCACCGGCCGAGCAAGCCTCATCCACCCATGCCACGGCTAGAGGGGTTGACGGACGACCAATGGAAATTGGATTGCCTCCGACGGCGGTTGAGCATGGAGCAGCGGAACGAGCGAAACATAAGGCAGGCGACGAAGAAGGCGACGACGGAGCTTCACACCCTAAACCAAGCTTTCGCCATGGGAGAAAGCGAGGAGAGTTTCGCCGCGCTGGTCCTCCGTACGAGGAGCGGCAGCTCGTCGTCGCATTCGTTGTACTACCAAGAAAGTGCCATCGCCACACCTAGATCCAGGTTTCCCCCCGAGATTGGCGAGAAAGAGCTTGGCGGCTTCAACCCGAACGCGGTCTTCTCCCTAATCCAACACGGTGTCACTGGCCTCGACCTCAACCAATTGTATGAGGTGTCGCCGGCTCTACGAAGGGCTTGAAGTTCGTCCGGTGCAACCGGCGTCGGCTACCAAACCCAGGCTGGGCGCAACTTGTTGTTCGGCCCGGGCGCACCCGGCATGATCGACGGAACGCCGCCCGACTTTCTCACAGGCGACCATGTATGTGCTTTAGGATGTTGTGTTTTGCATTCATAGACGAGCAATGACAATGAGCAGTGCGTTTTTTACGCATAGGGGAACGAACATGCAGAACATAATCAACGACGACGCCCCACATGAAGGACAAGAGGACGACGAGGATGCTGACGACGGAGAAGAAGATGACGATTACGAGGAGGGCGGCGATGAGGGTGAACTAGATGCCAACGATGAAACTAAGAAGGCAAAGCGTGCGAAGAAGTATGGAACTTGTTGGAAGACCAAGGAGGACGAGTGCTTGGTTGAATCTTGGAAGATAGTGACCGACAACACGATCACCGACGCCAATCGAGCAAAGCCTACTGGACGAGAATCAAGACCGAGTTCGACGAGCGCAAGTTCACCAATGACTTCATCAAGGTGCAGATGGATTGCAACCAAGGCGCCATCAAGCATAGGTGGCGTGCCATCCAAAAGATCGTCAACAAGTTTCACAGATGTCTTGAGAACATCCGCGAAAAAAAACGAGAGTGGGAAAATCTCGCCGATCAAGTAAGTTCATGTTCTCGCCGCTGTGAAGTTCGAGTTGGCACGCCAACGGTGTATTGACGACCTCTTTTTTTTGCGAGATCGTGGATGAACTATCTTTGTATCGAGAGATGAACAACGACAAAGAGTTCAACTTGATGCATTGCTTCAAGTTGCTCCAAGGCTGCGAGAAGTGGAAGGTGCATCGGAAGACACTCTGCAGGGCCGGCCGCACCGACGTTGATGATGTTTCCAACTCGGATGGACGGCCAATGGGGACCAAGAAATCCAAGGCGGCCGTGGCAGCAGGGGCAGGCTCTGAACGGGTCGCGGCATCCATCAACAAGGTATTCGCCGATGTCTCGGCGAACTCGAATTCGAGGCGCGCCCAGATCGATAAAAGGTTGGACGCCTTATTGCAGAAGGCCGACATGAAGCTCGAACTCGCCAAGTCCAAGGTCGCCATGTTGAAGAGAAATGAGGACTTCATGATCTTGACCGCCGATATGTGGAACATGACCCCGCAGGTCAAGGCGGCACAAGACATGTTTTGCACCAATGTCTTGAGAGAACTCGGGTTCGGCCAGGCGCCACACACAACTACATCTATGGACGACGAGACCCAATATGTCGACGATGACGAGACCCAGGATGGCGGGCACGACACAGGGCTAGGACGACGGCCGCGTCGACACCTACTGCGACATCGACGACAAGGGACTTTGATTTCTCCTCCGTGCCGGACTTTGCGCCGTCTTGATGGATTGTGGCCGAGACTTTGCACCATTTTGATGGCTGACCGAGACTTTAAATCATGGATGACTATTTTAAATGCATGTTTACATTGGATTATTTTTTACCGTAAAATACCATGCGGCGCGGCTATTGGCAACGCAAATGAAAAACAAAGACGCCAATACACAAACTGACGGTGCCAATAGAGCTCGTCCGGTATGCCGAGCCATTGGATTGGATACGGTTCTATGATTCGTGCTGCCATTTAGTGTCGTTCACGTCGTTTACCGCCGCAGAAAAAATAAAAGACCCGTGTCCGACACCTTTCCGTCAACGAAAGAAAAGACACTGGTACCCGTCTGGCTAGGGGAAAAGTCTACGAAAACTGTTCCAGATCGAGGCTCGTGTCCGTTCCGGTACAACCCTGGGCCCACGGCCGCCCTCCAAGTTCGAGCACGGGTGGTCGGGGGAACCGTCGGGGTACTCTCCAAGTTCGAGCACGGGTGGCCGTGGGAAGCTCTCCACGGGCGCTGCATCCCACAGCTCGGACGGGAGGCTGACACGGTGGTGGAAGGGGATGAGCCGGTGGTGGAGGGGTTCAGGAGAAAGAAGCAGATCCATGGTGGCTGGAATCGGGGCTCCACTCCGAGAGCACCAGGTGGGCGGCGGCGGGGGAGACACAGCCCGAAGCTCGAGTAGGTGCAAGGTGCGATGCGGGCGGGATGCCTTCTTCCCGAACGGGACGGGGCCTGGGATGGTGCGCGGGGCACCGCCGGCCGGGCACAAGCAAAGGGAGGACAGAGGTGCTGCTGGCTGGGCGCGAGCAATGGGCGGACGGGAGGCATCGCCGGCTTAGTGCCGATTCCAGCACCTCCTAGGGGAAGCAAAGGAGGAGGGGAACGGTGCCAGCGATGATGACAGGTCCCAGGGACGCTGTCAGAGCTCGACTGGAGGACGAGTCGTAGGCTCGTAGCCCGCGGCGACCTCCCGCACAACGGGCGCAAGGACGAGATCTGATGGGGCGCCACGCCGCCGCTCGTCATCTTCTTTTGGCGCAGCACGCACGAGGCAGGGGAGGGGACAAGCGGTCTCGCATGCTCCACCGGCGCACACGCTCCGACGTGGTCAGCTGTGATCCTGCGCAACGTCCGCTCGTGGCCCCTCCGTGCGATGCTGCTGGTGTTCATCGGCACTCGGCCGGCCGGACGGCAAGAACATCACATGTACACCACGCACGGAAATCACAAGGCACAAGCATATCACGCGCAATACATGCTCACCACACACGCATGTCAGATGCCCGCTCGATCCAGAGCAGCGCGGGCTTGTCAGGTCTGGTTAGCCGACGACGTCGTGGAACGCTCCCGCGGGCATCAAGGGTCGGCGGTTGTTGGAGGCGTGCCGCGTACAAGCACGCCAACCGCCCGCGCCGGTGGAGATTCTGGGCGGCCTTGCTGGGCTCGGGGTTGCGTGGAGGCGCAATTGGTGGAACGGGATGCCGGGCTTAATTGGTAGGGGAACGATGGAGTCGGGTGGGTAGACAGGGGTAGAGAGAGAGAGGAGGAGGAAGGAGGTGTGGGTGAGACTGACCAATGGAGCCCCACCAACCTGTCTGACTAACAAGGTCCAACTGCCCTTTTGACTTGGATCGAAGAACATGAAAAGCTACTCCGTTCTCTTCCAACAGAACAGAGCCTACTAGGAGGAGTAGAGGAATTTGGCGGCGGCGGCGGCGACGGCGATTGGCGACGGGATTCTGAGGAGGACGGTGACATCTCTCCCGCGATTCTACCAGACCGCGACGAATCAAGGTTCAAAGGGCGACGCGCTTCATTGTCCTCCACGCCGCGCTCGTACGCCGCGAGCGCTTGCTCAGCAACCCTCCCTCTCTCCGTAAGCTGCTAGCCGAGTTGCGGCGTGAACAAGGAGGTCCTCAGGGCTGCGAATTGCTGCCGGCGCATTGCGACCTCGAGGTCGGCGGGGGAGCGGAACCAGAGGCCAATGGTGCCGTGCGCGGAGGCGAGGAGCGCCCCGGAAGCCGGGAGCCGCATAGACGGCTTGGAGGATGTCAGCCCCCAGGTTCCGGCTGGGCGGGGTGAGGCAGGGCAGGGCGCGTGGAGCGCTTGCTCGGAGATGACGGCAGGGCGCGTGGCTGGCACGGCGGCAGCGGAGTACTCTGGCCGTGGGGGCAGCAGCGGTTCGCGGAGAGGTGCAGCGACGAGCAGCGTGTCGCCGGCGGCAGCTAGCTAGGTTCTTTCATGCGTTCTAAGGGGATCGATCTGATTCCTGCCCGTGTGCAGCAGGGGCATCGATCGATGTCTGGGAGTTTTTGACTAAATACTCAAACGAAAATAAAACAATTCAAAAGAGCAAATAATATACTCCTACCTGAAGATTTGTTGGATGCAGTGGAGTTAGTGTAGGTGTAGCACTTGAACTTGAACCCGCCCGCCTCCTCCTCCCGCTGCTGCTGGATGCCGCCGCAGAAGCCGCCAGCCTTCTCGCAATCGCGGCATTCCCCGCTCACCGCCGAACTCCACCGCAGCTCAAATCCCATCATCAGCGCCGGCATGAGGCCGTCCAGCAGGCCCGCTGAATCCACCACGGAGCTCCGCAGAACGGGCAGGCCGACCACGCCGTCGCACAGCCTTGCGTCGGAATACGGCAGTGTGTCGTCGTCGCGGAGCACGTAGGTGTGCAGGCGGCCGTCGGCGCTCCCCAGGCAGGGGACAGGCTGGATCGAAGTAGCCCCCCTGAACTCGCAGTTCGTGTAGAAGGTGAGGTTCCTGTCCTTGTCGGTGAAGGACATCGGCGGCGGCGACCGGCGGGGAGCGTGACGTTGCGGCCGGCCACTAGGGGGCAGGAGGTGTTCTTCGTGACGCCGAGGTCGAAGGCGACGATGGTGCTGTCGCCGTAGTCGATTCTCCTGATGCCGTACTCGCCGGAGGGAAGAGTTAGCACCGGCGTGCCTCCGCGGCACTCCAAGCCGAGGCTCGGGTAGCCGCAGCCGGACAGCTTGGTGCCGACCGGCCCGACCCAGAACGGGTACTGGATGTCCACGGCGTCGCCGCACCGGTAGCTCCTCGTAGGGCAGGGAGAATTGGGGGCCGTGGCGTTTGGTGGCGGTGGCGACGCGGCGGCGGCGAGGACGCCGAAGAACAAGAAAAGCATCAGCATGGCGGCGGCGATGACCGAGAATTGGTTGCTCGTTCGGACGGACGGTGTGAGAGGCGATCTCTTTAATCAGTAGAACACATATAGGATTCATACAAAGATCGTGGTTCAGCTGCATACAAAGATCGTGGGAGCGCTACTTAGCTGGTAAGCGGCAAGTACGCCGCCTCTCCTCTCCACCCCGGCAAGCGGCGATGGTGGTGGCCTGCAGCCTCATCCTCGTCGCCGAGGATCAACTCGCCGCGTCCTCTCCGGCTTCCTCCTCCACGCTCCATCGTCGCGGACGCCTTTGCCCCTCAGCGTTCACAAGTTATTGTAGTATATATTAGTAAAATGATAATCATTGTAGCCAAAATTTCTTACAAATTTCATCAGTCTGCACACGACCATTATGTGTTGTCTCTCAGCAGCCATTCTTGTTAAGGATTATCTTAAGTTCATGGATGATCATTTTCAAGAGTCTGCTGATCTTACCTGTCTCGGATATTGGCACCGTACTTACTCAAAGGTAAATAACAACCTTTTGCTTCTCACAATTTTGCACGTGTACAACTACTACAACATAATAGTCGTGTAGTAACCTGTGCTTGCCTGCTGATGGTGAGTACAAATGGATTAGCTTTCTTCTTAAGTAAACATAAAAATAAGTTTGAAAGGTCGTGGGTGTGGGGAGAATAAATTTGCGGTCCAGTTTATTTTCTACTCCCTCCGTTCCGATTTATAAGACGTTTAAGGTTTTCAAGAACAACTTTCCGCACGTTACGTAAATTTCCGAGTTTCCAAAATTACCCTCGCTCTCGTCACCACTCGCGCAGACCACGACTCGCTTTCGTCCCCGACTCGGTCTCATTCCCCTCCCCCATCGCCGCCCTCTCCTCCCCCATCGCCGCCGTGTTCCTCCCGCTTCCCGTGGCGCCCTCTTCCTCCCCGTCGCCGACTTGCTGCTCCCCACCCCCTGCCCCTATTTACTCCCGCAAACCCTAGTTC
The DNA here is from genome assembly GCA_012064385.1 of Puccinellia tenuiflora. NCBI lineage: Eukaryota > Viridiplantae > Streptophyta > Magnoliopsida > Poales > Poaceae > Puccinellia > Puccinellia tenuiflora. Next base: position 485,039 of record QRDG01000086.1, read on the forward strand.
CCTCGCACCCTGGAGTAGTTGGAGGTCAAAGGTGGCTTTTTTTGCGCCGGCGACGAGCTTCTTGGAGATGGAACTGCTGAATATGCGTGTGCCGGCGTTGCATCAGCGTGCACCGGTGCTGGATCTGTTTTCTGGAGTGGAGTTGTGGATCTGGAGCGGCTGGTCTGGAGTGGCGCCGGAGCAGCGGAGCGGCGGAGAAGCGTGAAGACGGTGTCGTCGTCCTCACGGTGCCCTCACCGTGGTAGCGCAGGCCCTGCCCCACCACGCTACGCTGCCACGGCTCCGTGCGCCTGGTACAATACTTGTCCTCTCTCTTCTGCTACTCCTTCTGTAGTGCTTGCTTCTCTTCGCCACAGAGCATTCCTAGTGCTTGCTTGCTTGGAGTAAAATGCTGCTTGCTTCTCTTCCGTAAATCATGCTTGCTTCTCTTCTGTAAATCCTGTTTGGAGTACTTTGTGCTTGCAGTAGTAAAATGCAATATTGTTTCTACATAGCCGTGTCCAAGAAAATAGTGCTTGCTGGCAGTATCAGTAGCATTATTGTTTGAGTAAAATGCAGTATTTGTTTCTGCTTAGCAGTATTGTTTGAGTGAAATGCTTGTACCCCTGCAAGTGAGTATTGCTTGGAGTAGTATCTGTAGCTTAACTGAAACTTTTTCAGTAAACTTAACTGGACTTAATTGTTTGGAGTATATTGCTTGCTTGTTTGGATTTAATTGTATTGCTTCCAAGCTTCTTGGAGTGTTCCTACTTTCTACTGCTTGATTGCTGCCAGAAATTTCGTACTCTTGGAGTAGAAATTTCTGCAGTAGAGTAGTGTAGTGCAGTGCATGCATTTGCTTCAGTTTGATTACTGAACATGATAGCTACTCAAAGAAATTTTGTTTGCTTGCAGTGGAGTACTTGCACCTGCACACAACACTACTCCATCAATTTTGTCTTTATTTTTCTGAATTTTGTTGAAATTTGCTGATTGTTTGCTTGCACTACTCAAATAAATTCAGTAAACACCACTGCTTGCTTGCAGTGTTCACTGAATTTTACTTTTTGCAAACAGTAAAATTCAGTTAACATTTTTGAACTTGCAAGTTTCAGTGTTTGCTTGCAAGTTTCAGTAGTTTTCTTTTTCTGAATTTGAACTTGCAACATTTCTTTACTGGACATAAAACATTTCTGAACTTGTTTAACTTGCTTGTGCTCTGTAAGTAGACACAACAAAGTAAATGCAAGTAGATACAACGAAATTCAGTGTCCGCTGCTACAGGATTTTCCTGCAATTAGTAAGAATATTCTTTCTAATTGACAATATAAACAGAGCAAACTTAGGTAGCCTAACACATGCATGTTATAAATATTTTAGAGCTAGACGTACGAGTCTAGTACTCATATTTCAATCACCTTATAAATACTTGAAGTATAATTAAGCAGTCTCATCAGATAACAAAACCACCAAGCAAAGATGGTTAAAAACTTTGTCTGCATTGTGGGATGGATTGGTGAATATATTCACTTGTACTTCATGTAATTTTCCAGTATAAAAATAAACACCCATTCAGAGAGAAACACCTGCTCCTTCTTCTAGTTGTTGCTGTGTGCCTGCAATGTATATCTCCTTATCTGTTTATCTCCTTAGTTTCTTGCAAGTATATCGATTGTCAATGTTGAGCTCGAAACTTAGTGTCCTGTCACCAAACCTGAGGTTTCCAACAAACTGCTTCTCTCACAATTGAAGTTCAATTCCAAATTGAGCTATAAATTGATGGGCACTAAGTATTGTGAGTTACTGAGTCAAACTGAATTACAGTTTAGTTCCAGTTTATGTGCACCTGGAGTACACAGTTCTGAGTTTTTGTGCATATTCTGTTTATCTTGTTTTGCATCTATTGTCAACTTCATCAGTGTATCATGCTACTCATCAGTGTATCATGGAGTATCTGAATATGTTTAGGCTACGTCGACCTTGTCGTGCATGTGCCGGTGCCGGAGAAGAGCATATCACTGCCTGGAGCCATGTCGTGCCGGAGAAGAGCAGATCACTGCATGGAGCCGTGTCGTGCCCTTGCCGGAGCCGTGCCATGCCAGATATGGGAGCAGCAACTCTGGGAGGAGCACGCCTATGGCCGGAGATGCTGCTGCCTGGGGCATGTGTTGCTGATCCCTGTGGCTGGAGATGCTGCAGCCTGGGGCCTGAGTTTGCTCACTGTGGACGGAATTGGTCCCTGGGCTAGAGTTGCAGCTTGGGGACTGATTCTCTCTGCTACAAGAGTTGGTGCCTGGGGGCAGACGGAGGAACCTGAACGAGGAGAAGCAGGGCGGTGAGAAGGAGCAGGTACACGGCGAGGAGGAGAAGTACGGTTCGCGAGGAGGAGCTGGGTCGGGGCAGAGGAAGACGATGGTCGAGAAGGGATTGGAATTATGGATCTGGTAGCGATTCAGATCTGGGGGGTAGCAATGTAATTTCCTAGCTTTTCACCTGGTCGGAACGGTTTCTTTAACGTCTTACAATTCGGAACGGAGGGAGTAGAAAGTAACTAGGAATAAATTTGAATTTTGTTTTAGCGTGATCCACCGTAGCACTTGATTTATTTTTTTTCGTTGGTTGCTCGAGCGGATGGAGCATGCCTGCTGGTGCCTAAAAGAGAATAAATACTATGGTGTCGTATGCCAAAATAAAATATGATGTTCATAAGTTAAGTACAGTCTTGCAGAAACAGGTAAAGTGAATAGACAGCATAGTATTGGTTATGTGTCATGCAGTGCAGTGGATTAGTGTGAATGCTCAGGTCTGATATTGGGTTGCCTGGTCAGTTAAGCAGATTGGTTAACAACTCCTGTTTCTTGTGGTGCAGTTGATAGAGTAATTGCTCAGTCCAAGCAGTTTTGTGTATGCTGTATAGTGCTAAAGCATTCCATTGTTATATGACAGAAATAACAAATAACGAGTGAGCTACCATTGTCCATCAGCACTAATGTGCACGGGCAAAGAAAACTGTGTACTTTTTAATCCATTGTACGAATTGTTATCATGTGTACTTGGAACGTTGTGTTGTATCGGTTTGGTAGTTACAAAAAATCAATGAATACAAATTGATAAAACTTGGAGAGTGAGAATTTGAGAATCCATTGAACTGACTGTGAACTGAAGATACAAACTTTTTAGAGAGGCTCCCAAATTGACATATAGATAGTCAAATTCGACGGCTTGACGCTTTCGTTGAACTTCACCACCACATGATTTGTTCGAGGAGATAATAGGAAAATGGCGAACTGAGAGTAGGGTTACGCGGGCTGATAGATTTTTGAGCAACATATTTCTGTCACCTTGATGTTTTTTATCTACAACTTTATTCTGTTCTTCATTTTGCAAGTTGGAACCAGACACTACCTGAAGGCTTTTATGTTTTTTCATGAGCTGCATGCTAAAATTAATACACCTTCATTGTCCAAGTTTACCATCTGATGACCATGATCTTTGGCCAACTTGCTAGTAAAGTATAATCCTGATATCTCCATGAGAGCAGGAGCTGATTAGTTTCGACATTACTATTGTCCTATAATTTGCTACTAAGCTTTTGCTACGATACATTATATAGTAAATATGGTACTGTTTCTTATTACACCAGTGTTCATAGCTAACCTTCATTCTGTAGTTGTTGATATACAATCTGTGATTTTAATTGTTGTAGATGAATCGTTTAACACATTAAAACTCTTGCTGCTATTATTTGTATGATTTATCAAGCGTTCCATTAAAGCAGCTTTTTAATAAGATATCATTCACAGTACACATATGAAACTGTGTGCAACCATCAGAAGATAACAGCTTCTAATATAATGTTCGCCTCAAAGGAGGAGTTAGGAACTACTCCCTCCATTCCGTATTATAAGAAGTTAAAGACTTTTTCCGACAGCAGCAAAAACGGACAAATGGACATATTTACCCCTGTCCGAAAATTTGAATCACGAAGCGGTACAGACGAATAGAGACAGGAAAACTTGAATCGCATCGCCAGCAGATCGTCGCCGTCCAGGTTCCTCGCGCGTGAGCACCTCGCCATGAACCTCCTTGTCTTCTTCCCCGCGGCCCAGATCATCGCTACACCAAGTTACCTCGCCCAGATCATCGCATCACCAAGTTACCGCGGCATACCCTGCAGCCAAGCCGTGCGACCGTGTACTAGTAGGGAAAAGAAGGGTTGATCGATTTGCGCAAAACTGCTCAGCTCGTTGCTGGCCATGCTACCGCGTAGGAGTAAGAACAAAAAGGGCTGATGCATTTGTGCAAAACTGATCAGCTTAAGCCGTGCGTGCAGGGTGCGGTCTAGTAGGGAAAAAAAGGGTCAAAACGCGATCGACTACAAGATCGATAAAAAAAAAAACAAATTTCCAGGCGCTCGCGAGTGCTAGCCGCAACACCTTCACTCCTTCAGGTTGAACACCGGCACGCCGCGTGATGTTTTCTGAGCTGCGTACCTTGGACGCCGGCATGCCGCTCACCAATTATCGTACTTATATTGTTTTCTTTTTTAATTATTTAGTTCTGAAGAGTTGAGAGAGGTGGAGACATTGCACCCCTTATCCAGAAACACGAAACAAAGAAGGTTTGTATTCTCTCAAAAAAAAAAACTCTAAAAAAAAACAAAAAACAAAGAAGGTTGTCCATTATCTAAAGATTACATCCTTGCAAGGAAACTGAGGCTTCTCAGGGCCAGTGTTGTGTCGGCCGTTGGATTGAGCGTCCAAAACGATCTGGGCCGTCCATTCCTAGCATTCCCTGTTTGGCCGGTCAAGTTCTACTCGCTCGCACCTATTTTGTGTCGCTGCTACTGGCCCTTTTCTTTTGCGGACCCAGATGGCAGCGTGTGGGGTGGGTTGTTTCCCTGTGCTTGGGCTTGGAGCGCTTCTCAGGTTGCGGGAGCGGAGCTAGCGAACCCGATTGGCCGCGTTGGATAAAAAGCCGCGGTGAAACCCTAGCCGCCACACCCTCCTCTGCACTCCCGCTCCCATTCCTCCCCTCCTCCTCTGCGCTCCCGCGGCGGCCGCTCCCATTCCTCCCCTCCTCCTCTGCGCTCCCGCGGCGGTAGATACCCCGTGCACCTCCGCCGTCAAGATTGCCGCCGACGCTATCGTGCTCTCCTCCTCTTAGATGCGCTTGCTCCGCCCTTCCTTGGCTCGGGACTGGACCTTGTCGGCGACTGCTTGACCTGCAGGTCCGTCATCTGCCGCCAAGTTCGGCGAGGGAGCGGTAGCACAGGCTGCAGAGTCCGCCGACGTTTGCAGCATCGGCACCGTCACCATCGTCCTCGATGCAGCACAAGAGGAGCACGGCTCCGAGACAGCCATCTGCGGTGCTACAGGACCGGTTGAGGTACGCTGCTGCTGCACGAACACGGACTTCCCCTTTACCCTTTTCTTTCCCTTGTGTATGTTCGTGCTGTTCTATGATCTAAAACATGAGCTCTCTCTGTAGTTGATGTTACGACCTCTCTTCGACTGGATCCAGTGCACATCGGAAGTGCACATCAGAAGCGCTTGATTCAGGTTCGTCCCCTTTAGATTGTGCAGCAAATCGAAATGTGTTGTTGGGTTTTTTTCGTGCTTGCTTAGTCCACGCATAGAGGCTTATATATTTTGTTTCATTTACCTTCTATAGGTCCCAAGAAGGTCCCAAAGAAGGTCCCAAAAGGGCTCATTAATCAGCAGGTGGATACTAAATTATCCTCTCTGTTAGTATGCATGTTTTCTAGCTATTCTGTATACCAGCGCTAGAGATCAAGGTGAGCTTCTACTTATTTTTTGGTTTCTGCATCTCTAGACCAGTAATCATCTCCCCATTACAAGTTTCATGTTTTTTGCCTCCATTTGCATCACAGCACGCCCTGAACAATATCTTCAACCCACTAATACCCCTGCCACTGGTGAGTTAATTAATTCTTCAGTTTCTATATGATATTCTAAATGGGATTGCAATTGTAGTATTTTGTGCTTTCATTCAGTCTATATGTTTAAGCAATGGTGTTAGTTTTAAATAAATTTGATGCTGATGTGATATATGTATCTTTTTCAAGTGTGTTTGCTATTCCTACTCAAATTACTGCCAGGCTACCTCCATTCATAGCGCCTCTGATTCCCTGTGCAGGGCGCCCACTGACCGTGAGACAGGCAACAAAGTCGTTGAGGTAGCACCAACGCTTGATGTGGCAGCCACCACCGAGCTGCAAGGGTGCAGCCAATGACCGAGATTGAGTACACTACCCTCGGCAGTCAGGTCGTGGCCTACCTCCCTGCACACAGCCAGGTCGTGTTGCTGCCATGCGGTTCAAAGTTGTGTTTCATCCTCCCATCTACTATCTATTATAATGAAGTAAAGACCCTTCCCATAGCATTAATAAGCATCTCTACTATCTACTATAAATATGTTGACCGCAGTTTGATATTACATTGGATGCTTTATAAAATAAGCAGACATTTATATTGTTGTTAGTAGATGTTGTGTTGTGCTATTGGCCATCAAGTGTGTGAACACTAATTACTCTGTATTTTGAGCAATCATCATTGAAGTTACTTTTTGACTCACCTTCTGATAATATGGTGCCTACTATTTATGAGTATCTAAATATAGTTGGTCATTACAGATATCTAATCTAACTCTATTCATGTGGATTTATGGAAAACCAGATAAAACCATTACATTTTTATTTCCTTTATGATAATATTTGTACCTAAGCTACATTATTTTAAGAAAGGTTGCCCAAACCGATTTGATTCTATATTCTGTCTTGATTTAGTATTTTGCATGGGCATACAAATTGGTATTGTATTGTTTTGTGTTGTAGTTATCCCGGCAGGCTGTTCTGCCTCTCTATCTCCTCTTCAATGCTCAACAGGACAAGCGGGTGGCTGCTGCAACCGAGCTCGCATGGAATGCCAGTCCAGTCCAGCAGCCTCGGCTCTACCTGACCTAGATGCATTTGACCCTCTCGCATGCAAAACCCCACTTCTCTCTTTGGTTCCTTAACAACTAATGTACACAGGCACATAGGGTTACTTCTATTCATCTTCTGTTGTAGTGGGTTGCCAAAATTAATCCCCAAATCTTCTCATTTTTGTTCTTGCAAAATTTTTGAGGAAAAAATACATGCATTTGTTCCAAACATACATATGGAGTAAATACAAATGCCGCACGGGCACATGTTGATTATTTTAATATTTTGTCCGTAATTGTCGCAAATTGTACATATTATTAAAAAGATGGTTAATATACAAAAGAATAAGCTCAACAGAATGGTGGTATCATCTTATTTGTATAAGTTAACTTAGAAATGCAAAGTATAAGTTAACATCCAAAATTTACTAACAAAAGTATGTTTCAGATCCCAACCTGTTCTCTCATCTTATTTACTAAACTTAATTTTTCAGATGTCTCCTCTCCAAAAGAATGAAAATTCCCAAATTTACATCGTTTGATTATTCCAAATACAATTTTCAGAATTTGACTGTAAACTAAAGAATAGAGCCTAAATAAGCCACACAAATAAATAATTCTGTTGCAACATAGAATAGAGTAGTAAACAGGCAATATGACATTGGCGCTGTTGAGTTCTACCGTCACTGCTTTTGATCGTAAAAAAGGAAGGTTGGCTCTTCATGGTAGGTAGACAGATTCATGATTTTTAGCCTTACTTTTTATAGCTCTAATTCTCCAAACTTGATAATATGTCATTGCTCCTCCCTGATAGGGCATAGGGGACTAAGTAGCAGTGTTTCATGCCGTTGGCAGCCATATATAAGTGTAGTTGGTTCACTAGATGCTCATTCGGATTCAACAGACTTAGACAACACAAATGTTAGTTATAGATCTTCTTTACCGTAATATACAGTATGCATTTGTAGGCTTATTTAGCTCAATTTTTTTGTGATCTCTTAATTGCATCAGTGGCAATGTTTTACCAACTAAGACGGCTCCTTCTGTCAACAATCAACCATATCTTAGATACTTAAAACAATTTATGGTGTTCATCCCTATGTTAGCACACTCTCCGTTAATAACAAGTCCTACCTCATGTGTACAGGAATAAGGATGTATCATCTGCTTGAACTGTGCGCAAGGCTTTGTTTCAGGGACCTGGCCATAAAGATCAGGCTGGACAGGTACTCAGACATCTCTGAAATACAAACAATTTTATTATTATTGGACAATTGAGGACTTACCTATCAATCAGTTTGCATTACAACTCAAATCAACTTGTGATCTTGCCCTTTTGTATGTTTTATCCAGGCGAATTTTCCATACTATACCTTAGTTACTCTCATTATAGATTGGACCTACTTAACATCGTACATAACAATACCATTGTACATGATTTACTAATTGGCTCAGATGCAGTCTCGACCCTGCCGATTGATGGAACAACTTTGAAAGATCCTTCACCACATACAAATCCAAGTGTTCTCAATACAGGCTCCCAGATTATCAATTAGCTGAAAATAGCTTCAGGGAAGATGCATGCGGTGACCCAGCACACCACTGCATGTTGTAGTGCGCAAGTCGTTGACATAATACTCACAGAAGGACTTATCCGTGAATATTACATCCCTCAGAGTAGTACAACAGAAACATAGCAGGTCCAAGGTAACACTATAGGATTACAACATTCAATACAAAATCTTGAGAACCTCCTTTATACAAAAGCAAGTCTCATACAAATGAAATCCAGAAAAGATCCAATTCGTATCACTAAGCTGGAGATTAACTCTAGCTCTATTCCTAATCCACTACTACTATTGTCATAGCCCTAATCTATTCCATCTGGAACATGTTTATCCAGGGTTGTACTCCTCCTTCCAATAGATGTTGTCTCCTCCATGGGCAGTGTGGTCTTTATGTATACTATTGACACTGCGGTCATTGCCCCTCCATTGCCAAGGTTGTCGTCATTCTTCTGTTGGTGAAGTAGCGGTCAACTCCTTCAAGCTCCACCAGGTCGACTTGATTCCTTGTGGAAGACCTCCTTAACATCATGATGGATATCTAGCAACGCCCTTGATGGCTCCAAAAGTCTAAGCAGGGGTCAAATAGGAAGGGGTGAGTAACAGCGTTACTCAGCAAGTTCAGAATATAGAGATAAGGTGTTTCATGCACTAGCTACTGCCAAAACCTCAGGTCTTTGGCCTAGATGCAAGTTTTCGTAAACATTTCTTCAAAAGATTGATTTTATTCTGAAAACTATGTCCACAGTCTCTACCGGTCTTGTGAATCCAAATGGGACTCCATTCCGTCCTCGATCTCGTAGTTCCATACCGGGAACACGGTTGTGAAATCACAAATTTGTTGTTTGACTCTGCAGAGTTGCATCACTTTACCCAACAGTTGCCTGGCCCTATATATGCTCTCTTTACACTCCATGAGTGTTATAGCCAAGGCTCAGGACATCCAGCCATGTGGAGCTTCTCCCAAATCAACACACATCCGCCCATTTGTGATGCGGTAGGGGAATCATGTTCCACGCATACCCAACACCCCTCCCAAGCTTCCCCACCAATTACCCCGTCGGGCAGGAAGAGCACGCGCTTCCACGCTGTTGGCCGCCGCAACGACCCAACCCGGTGTAGGCCTGCCGAGGATATGCGGATGAGAAAAGAAGCCTCTGACTGACCCCGCCCATACAAAGTCCGTTGGTTGATGCTTTTACTACGGCGAAAGGATCACTGGAACAGGGGTTATTAGATCCTAAGGATATATACCTTCCCATACGATGGAACACCGTACCTATTCATCTTACCATTGTTCCACCGCCAACCAATAGTATATACCACATCATTCAAAAATACCTTTTCTTTTTGATGCAAGTGAAAGGAACGTATAGGTAACTTTGCAAGTACTTTGATAAAATACATCAAATGGTATGCAAGAATGAACTTGCCTATGATAAAGGTGGCAATTCATGTCCTTCGGGGTTCTAGGGTTTGCGGTAAAACCCCGAGATCTGAAAATAGCAATGTAATCCTGGTAAGGACTACTGGAAACACTGTCAAGATGCTATTATGCATAGATATGAGATGCATCGTAAAATCCCCAAAAATACCCAAGCTCGTAAGTGTAAGCTTTGTTTTACTTGATACTTTGATAACTGAAGTGATTTTAAGGGTTAAGGATTAGTTAGTGTTTATAATTTGTGGGTTGGTTAAATTACTTTGAATTGTTATGATATCTAGAATTAAGTGTTTACCACTTTTATGGATGTAAAGAATTCAAGTAAGTACTTTTCTCTTTGCTAGAAAACAAGATTTGCAATTTTAAGTTATCAATCTTAATGCCTTTAAGAAAACATTTCATTAATATCACGAAGTAGTTATTTATTCAAATTTTATTTACTTGACTAACTTTCAAATATTATCAACACAAGAGTGAATGATTTTTGAAGTGAACTTTTCTTTGTGTGTTTTACCTAGGATGAGTAACGGGACAGTCATTTACAGAATGTCAATAACGTTCAAATGTTATATTTTGAAATTATTACTCAAATTGTTTTTTTTAGAAAATAATTGTTTTTGAAAATAGTTCAATTCAATTTTACTAAAGTAATTTTGAATAAATTATGTAATAAAATATTTTAAAATGATTTGAAGAGAATATTTTATTTCTAGAAATAATTCAAATTAATCCATTTAAGGAGCTTTGAATTTTTCACTCGAGAAATTCCTTTCAATAAATGAAATAAAATTCATATTTGGACTCCTTATAAATTTTTGAGTTGAAAACATATTTTTAATTTATTTTTAGTAATTTATTTGAATTTTTCTTGTTGAATTTGAATTTGAATTTTATTTAAAAGAGTTGTGGTCAACTTGGTCCAACTGGACTAGTTTACTGGGCTGGCCCATTAGGCCAACCGGTTTGGGTCAAAACCGGTTCACTCTCCTCACCCCCGTTTCTCTTTCATTGCTCTCACCCGACGCGGCCATCCCCTTCTCCTCTGGCCGGTGCGCCGCCGCCGCTCCCCACAGTTCCGGCCGTTGCTGGCCGGCTCCGGCGCCGCCGCCACCTAGTCTGACCTCTCCTTGCCTATCTCTGCCGTTTCCCCTACTGGATGCGTTCCCGGGCGTCTCCAATCGAGCTCGCCACGGAACCCTAACCCTAGCCTTACCACGGCTCGGCCTGCTGCCCTAGCCGTTGCTGACCATCTCCGCTGCCGCTACCTGCTGGTGCCTCTCCGCCTGGGTCTCCTCCTTGTCATCGACCACGAGCTCCTGTGCCACCACGCCTCACATCCGACGCCAACAGACGGCAGTCCGATGAATGCAACCCCGGCGTCGACTTCCTCGATTCGGCTACTAGTCTGGTGGTGCTTCTCCGTGTCGACCACGACTTCCACGTCGAGCCTCTGCTCGACCACCTGCCCTACCACGCCTGGTGTGCTCGGGTGACCTGGTCCTTCTGCTCCTGAAGCTACTGCTGTGCCGCTGTCACCGGCGGGATGGCGGTGATGCCATCACCGCAACCACGGCGATGCACGGCTGTACGACTCCCTCACCTACGCCTACTTCAGCTCCTCCTTGTTCTGCCTCGGCTACAACTCAACAAGGTGAGTTCTTCTGTGACCGGCCATCGAGCCGATGTACCGAGGTGCTCGTGTGGTGCTTCAGTTCAACCTGGTGATGAACTGGTGTGTGTGATTGTGATATGTATTTTAGCTCAAGACTTGTGATATTGAATTTGTAGTTTTGATGGCTTGATATCTTAATAGGTTTAGCTCCTTGAGGTGAATCTATAGCTTGCTTGCCGGCGATTTATGCATGATTTGCTCACTGTGGTGCCTCAGATGAGTGTGCATAGTGGTGAATATATGCTCAGCACGACCTAGTGCTGTTGGTGCAGCGGATTAGGGTTTTAAACTATGCAAATAGTTGATTTTAGAAGATCATGTAGTGATAAATACTTGTGTTCTTGATGTAGGATTTATTGGCTGCTGCCTCTAGTGAAGCTGAAATGAATTCTAAAACTTATTAGCTTGTTTGGCTTGCTGTGATGCCTTCTAAAGAAGTTACACAGTAGCTAGCTTGTTAATCGGGCTTTGGAAATCTTTTTATCTTCTGATGGACGGTGAGGCTATAGCTTAGCTAATCCAGTCTCCTGGTTCACTGGCTTGTGTTTGAGGTGCTCACCCCTGTGGAAATGTGCCCAACAATCCATATGCTGGATTTGTGCTGCTAACAAATGTGGATCCTGGCAAAAGTTGCTATGTGCCTTTGCTCAGATTTTTGGTATACCTCCCCTGCCTATGATGCACAGGCTGAGGCCTTTAATTGATAAGAACAGATGCTAGCATAAGATTTTATTGCCCCCCATGATGTTTAAGCATAGCATCCCTATGCCAAACTGAGGGAAATATCTCCTCCCTCTCCCAAAGAGAGTAGCTGCTGTACCCCTCTCCTCTCTTTCCCTCTCATCTAAATGCTCTTGATCCTAGTAACCTGCTGTTGGAGAGAAGCTTGGTCTTCTGGAAAATGATGATAACCTGCGTCTTGTGGCTAGCCTGCTCCTCCTCGCTGCTTGACCTATTTCCTAGTTGTTCTAAAGATTGGGCATGGTTGGTGGTGTTCTTGATGTTCTTGAGATGCTATGGCTGATATGGAAGAGTATGATTAGTTGTTGATATGTTTGTGTTGATATGAGAAAGAAGTGGTGCGGCTGGGTACTCATTTTAGTTGAGGGAAATATCCTTGAGAGGAATTCGAATTTCATGTGTGGCATACATGTCCTTATATAGGCCTAACATGAGGATTACTTAGGGTGGAAGTATCCTTAGATATTTTGCTTGTGGATAGACATGCCTAGTCATTGTTCTTATCTCCTTATGTGGCAATCTTATCCACTCAAGTTTGGTATTATCCTCTTGTAGGATTTATTTTTGGTATGCCAAGTGGATTTTGTTACTACATGGGCTTGTGGGCTAAATCTCTTATATGGGCCTTGGCCTAAGGATGGTGGGCTTTATCTTTTGGTTTTTCTTCTTTGATAATTAATATCATTGGAGAGATATTAAGATGTGGGCTTTCTTTTTATTAGGAACTTGACTAGATTTAGAGGGATTGACTAGCTGCCTTCTTGATGAATGGATCAATGATGCCTCTTGTCCCTTGTTGCCTTTGTATCTTGCTCAAATGGATCATGTCCCTTGTTGCCTTCTTGTTGCCTAGTTGATCCATGTTGCATTTAATGATCTAATTTGATCCATAAGACCCTATTGTTGCCTAAGATAAAGTTGATCCCTCTAGTCATCAATTGGATATTAGGACAAGTTCCTAATATCAATTAGTTAAGTTCCAAAACCAATTGCCTCACCCTTGTGGTGAAGGCAACATTTTAATTATAAGAAGCTTTTCTCTTGTCCTTATTTATTTTTAGATGAATTTCAATTGGTTATATGACTTCCAATTGCTTTAGGCATACAAAAATAATTTGCTAACAAGGTTGATCAGGCCCTGTTACCAAACTACTTCTATAACACTCAAAGCATTTGAATATCACATGATTTTATTTATTAGAGAAGTTGATAATAGCAAATTATTGCTTTCTTTCTGCTTTTCTGCCTTGTTTTGTTTTGCAGGAAATGAAGATTGAAAAGTTTGGGAGATAAGAAGATCAAGTTTGAATTTAGGCTTCATTTTATTCCTTTGTAAACTTCTTTTCTGTTCATTGAGATATGTACTTATTCCATAATTGATGTAATATTATTCTTTCAATTCAAATTGTAAGGTTTTATATGATCCCATTTGTATTTGTTATATCCAAATTGGACATTTATATTCGAAGGGGTAATTTAGATGTACTTATTTGACATTGATGTAATATTACTTCTTCTTTCAGTTTGGGGAGTTTATAAGATTTGTGTAAGATCATATTTGTATTTCAATGGACTTTGGACATTATGATTATGAATGTTTATGTAAATGGATATGTGTGATGGATTTGAGATGAGGTGTGTATGAATTAATGATATGGTAGTGTAAAGATACTTGTGAGATCATGGATGAATGTTGATGAGTGATAATATGAGATAATATGTGTATGAGATGAGATATCTGTATATGATCATGTATATGGAATAATAACTTGATATATGTGTTTTGTATTCAATTGGGATGGATATATTTTCTTTATAGAATTGTGATAAGAAATGTTGAGAATTAGGGAAGGTCATGTCTAATGTTCTTGCACCTCGACAATCGACTAACTTGACCAATTAGTCTGTCGAGCGATAACTCTTATCTTATTCTTGTGATTTCAATTTAATTTGGTATAAAGGTCATCTCGAAGTTTATTGCACTTGACATGATGATCTAAACCCTAACTCATCGAGTTGAGCGAAACATCGATCACTTTGTCTCCTTTATTTTAAAAGCGCGAAAATTTCCCGCATTTTCAGATGCATGCTATGCGAATGCACAAATTCTAAATCTACCCTTCGGGTCTTTGAACTATGGGGTATTACAGTGCCGACTCTGCCTTCACTCTGAACTTTATTCCGTAACTGCCCCAGCAACCCGTGCTCGGTCATATTTTGGCTCTGTCATCAACTAGGTCATAGTTGCCGAATGTCTCATTGTTAAGGTTGTTGAGACCAGCCTTTTGGAAGAGTTATTGGTTACATGAAACTCTTCAGTTGTTTGAGATCCTCGGCCATAATTTTTACTAGCTTCTTATAATCTGTAGAAAAAGTGAGACCTACGGGCAAAATATTAAAAGAACCAACAGGTGCCCGCGCGGCAGGCCGCGCTTTGAAATCTAGTACTCTTATAAAGGCTCCTGGCCTACCCGCCATTTGCCCCCATCTGCCCCTCCGCAGGCCGCAGCGTCCTGGGTCGTTCGATCCGTGGTGAACAGGGTGAATTGCTCCCGTGTTTCACCACAGGCCGTTAGATGCGGTCAACTTTTTTTTACTTTGGCGCTGGCGAGGTGGGTCGATGACGGGTGGGGCTCGCTGCCCACGGGGTCCACGAATCAGTGGCTGAGACCAGCTCTCGTATGCGTCTCTCTCCGATTTACCGCGTGCACAGCGGGACAAAACCAGCGCCGGGTGAAACCCTAGCACCAATCCTCGTTCGTTCTCCTCCCCCAATCCTCTCCCGCGTCTCCTGGCGCCGCTGCCTCTCTCCTCCTCGATCCCTCCCGTGTCTCCTCCTTCTTCCCCGCGTGCTTGGGGGGCGCTGCTTTGCTTGCCTTGCGGGCCGTGCCGCCAGCCTGCACCGACCCATCACCGCGTCTCCCAGCGAACTCGTCTCACCTGGATCTGGTGAGCTCGAGGTCTAGACGGGCGGCGAAGAGGGGTGGACAGGTCGGAGGTCGAGCCTGGATGGAGGTGCTCGAGGCGGATGCAGCGGACGCCGGCTCGCCCGGTGAAATCCTCTCCCCTCGTGTACGTGCTCGTCCTCACGCGGCCGCGTCCATCCCCTCGCGCGTTTTCTCCCGGCCTGCTCCGCCGCCGCTCCGCTTGATGTCGGTCGACCTCCGTGGCGTGGCGCTTGCTCTTAGGTACGCCCTTGTGGCCTCTCGCTCCACCGTCTCTGTCCTCTCTCTCCCGTCTCAAATCCTCTCTTTCTAAGCAGCCGGCGAAGATGACGCAGAGGTGCCCCACGTGAGGAGCTTGATCTCCTCTGGAGCGCTCAGCCGCGGAGGCTCTGTCGCGAGCTGGAATCTGGAAGAAACGGGGCAGAAGATCATCACCACAGGCTGCAGCGACGCGCTGCCAGATCGCCCGTCTTCCTCACCTACAGGTCCGTACCTCACTCCCTCTCTTTCTCCCACTTCTCTAATCCCCACATATCCATCTTTGTTTATGCAGGATTTGTCTTGTCTATGCGTACAAGCTGTTTGACAAAAATCCTGCAAGAGAAGATATGTCTTATTTTGCTCTGTTGTTTGCTCAATAATTTTTCTTCATACTGAAGTGTTCGTTGTTTATTTCTAGCTTGCTTTACAGTACTGAAGTGTTCATTGTATGTTGGACTTTTACCATTGGGATTTATTCAGCCACATGTATACTATTATTTCTGTTCTGGTTACAAATAAATAGGTTTGATTTTTTTTATTGTACTTGCGTTTTGTGCTTATCACTTCTAGACTGTGTACTCATGGTTTGTAGTCTCTGTGGTAGGTGTTAAAAGAAGTGATGCAATCATTAGCGATGGACATGTTGCGACGGCGCTGCACCAGCACGGCCCCTATCCCCAGTGAGTTCATTCCCTGTCTTAGTGTTAGGTTTTTTGATGCCTAAGGAATGCCCAGAAGAAAATAAAATGTGAGTATGCATGCGAACATTATTATATTTTGTCAACTTTGTGCTCCGATGATCCAAGAATTGAAAGAACTATATTGATAAAAGATCTCTCTGTTTACTTTCTTAAAAAAACACATACTACCTTTCTGTTATTAATCATATACATCCTTAATACAAGTACATGGTATAATTTTCATAAATATTTTCCATGTTTTTATCAAAAGTTGTGTTTGTGAAGAACAAAATGCACTACTTCGTCTTGTGCAGGTTGGTTTGACTAGGCAGAATATTTTGTGCAAGATGTATCATGTGCTTAGGGATTCTGATCTAAGGCTTATAATGTGTACCAAAGAAATCCCGAGAAACATTAAAGGTGAGTTCCTATTGGAAATATCTGAGCCTTTTAATTATGCTCTATAATTAGTGTTCAGTTAAAGGATGTTCTTATTTTTGAAAATGGAAGGGTTTTGGATCTGTAAAAAATCTCTCGTATGTGCCATCATGTTCAATAAAAGGATGCTCTTATCTTTTCCCCTTTCCCTATTTGAAGCTACGGATTAGACAAAATACATATATTTATTCCCCCTGCAGTGGGCTTTTGTGGACAATGAGGACGGAAGTCTAGGTACCATCGTGGTCTTCTTTTCTTGTTCTTACTGAATACGTGCTTATCATTTTTTTGGTGAATTGCACTTACACACACCAGAATATTATATGTGGCTTTGTTGTGATTCGGAGCCTAGGACTGCATGATTTCTTCTTCCTTTTTAGCATTCTTTCTTCACGTTTGGATTACTGCCTGTGGCCGGTGGCTGCTAATTTATCACGTGTTGATTAGTTTTGATTTAACCTGTAGTGAATAACTTTTCTGTGGTGACAATTTTGCGAGTAGATCATGTAGTAATATGTGCTGATTCATTAATATTCGATATTTTATTGGTGCTGATCATGATTAATCATATAGGAAACAGATGCTGATCACTTTAGAAATTTTTCTGTGGTGACAATTTTGTAGTAAAATGATCATGTTGTGTGGTGATATGCACTGAACTGAAAGTGCTAATAATTTCCCTTGTTATTTGAATAACAGTGGTAGATGTGGGACAGCCGGCACTATTCCTTGCCATTCCTGACCTCCAAGAGGAGCACGTTGCAATGATGCCGAAGTCGTGACCACCACTAGCCCCCTGGCTGCACATCAAAACTGCCGACATCATCTTCCTTGGCTCGGCCACGGCACGGTCTCCGGGCTGTCCCGTGCCGATTTCAGTTGTTCGACATGGCACACTGTGGTTTCAAGGCTCCAGAGATCTTCTTGAAGCTTGGTTGGAATGAGAATTCACATTTTTTTTGTGACTAGAGGTATATCTTATACATATTGGATGATGGGTTATGTTCTGCTGTTGCTCACAGTACATTGATCGGGTACACACAGATGTAAGTCCACCAATCTGAGCTAATGAAGTTAAACAAAGTATATATGTTAGGACAATATCTTTTTTCCTGCAGCATTTGATGTCGTAGGCGAGCAGCGGTGTATAGTTGTAGAAGTACTATCCATTATGTATTTGGTTCAGTGATAGAAGTACTATCCAAACTTCAGTGTTAAAAGTAAAATAGCTATAATATATTTTTGGAAAAGCTTTATTAGTTGGTGAATGGTTCCTTTAGTTGTAGAAGTACCATCCATTATGTATTTGGTTCAGTGATAGAAGTACTATCCAAACTTCAGTTTTAAAAGTAAAATAGCTATATATTTTTGGAAAAGCTTTATTAGTTGGTGAATGGTTCCTTTTATTTCTGTGTAGGTAATAGTGGCGTCATTTCTATAAATTACAGTTCTTATCGGCATTAAAGTATAACAATTGGTTGGCCTCATTTCTATGAATTACAATAACCCGACACTGCTTGATACATATTATTCTACAGTCCAGACTACCTGCAAAATTGCCTTGCCTCTTATTCTGATTTTTGTGACAGATTGATCTGAAAGGCTATGACCATCACATTTTCCTTTTGTAGGGTAAGAAAATGGCCCAGCTTTATTTGAAAATGCAGGAACAAATATTCAGTGGGTGGTATATATTTATATATTGGTGTTTTCTTTCCACTATCACTATACACAATTTGTGAGCCATGGTGTTTGTGAGAAGAGGTTTATGCTCTGAAGCAGGTAATGCCCCTCTTTCTTCCCATTTATGCTCTAAAGCAGGTAATGTCCCTCTTCCTTCCCATTTATGTTCTGAAGCCGGTAATCCCCCTCTTCCTTCCCATTTATGCTCTGAAATGCTGATCGTTAAACTAAGCAGCAGTATGTCTAATACACATGGTGTTGGCAGTCTATGTGAAAACCTAGGTTAATGACATATTTTTTCCAGGTCCTTTCCGTCTATTTTCTTTTTTCCTGTACAATTCATGATTTAGAAATTAGCTACAATACTACGAATTTTATTAGTTATGTTCAATTTGAGTTCTGAAATCAATAACAATTTGAGTCACTAGAAGTAAATTCAGAATCAAGCCGGGTCTAAGGATGGCCAATTTTGTACCTGATGGTTTAATTATACAAATTGGACCTTCCCGGGGCCTTTTCTTCTTGTTCCTACTTTGAGATTGTTCTTTGGTGGTTGACACAGAATTAAAGATGCAAAAAGAGAGGTCAAATCTGAGAATTTACCAATGATATGGTTCTTTAATTTGTACTTACTGATAAAAACAATCATACATGATTGCTGCACATTAATTGTGAGGATATGATGCTTTTAAGACTTAAGACATGATGTGCATATTTTGTCAGGCATTAGAAAACAAATGGGTGGTTTCATAATTTTGATTGTTCTGTACCCGCAACTATAGCTTATAAATATATGGTGCTTCTGATTGTTCTGTATTATTCCTGATTTACCAAATTGATAGTTCACAAGATAGGAGTTCAATTATAGTCCCTTATCATTTATATGTTATCATATCTCTGTTAATGATCTATTCACAACAATTGCCAGTTTAAGACACTGAGATGTATTGCTCTGTCTTGCTCTCTTCAGTTTAAGACACTGAGATGTATTGATCCGGATTTTTTCGGGATGTCGGCCTTTTCTCTGAGACTGACAGTTTCTTCCTGCCCAAGCTTGACGGTACCAACGATCAGGATTTCTTTTGTGACATTGGCCTTTTCTCCGTTGAGAACGGATTTTCTTCGTGCCATCGTTTTGCTGGTTTGTTCTTTTTTGCTTCTTGAGCTCGGGTTACTCGCGGGTCTACTGATCTCTGGGGAATGCATACCTAATTCTAGAGCAAGCAACAATGGCCTCATATCTTTCCCTTTGTGAAAGAATAAATGGAAAACTCCAGGTTTTAGAACCTAAGAGTTCTCACTGAACATTATATAATCCCTGTAAGTTTTCATTTCTCATGGAAATCATGCAGTTAACTCAACGCAATTATTTCTGGCTTTTACTTATGAATAGGGTTAATACAAGAGCCCTGCTGTAGTATATAGTTTTTTTTGGGAAGGTTATATATTTGTATTGTGCAATGAACTCAAAATTCAGACAAAAGCCCATTTATTCCTTCAATGTCAGCTTTCTTGGACATGCTGCAAATATATTTCTTAGATCATACAGCTACATATTGCATTTATAGTACCACCTAAAATATATTGGGCTGCCCCTCTTAATATGGAAATTGTTAAGTCAATGGTCTGGAGTATCAAGTGCGCTGTAGTAGGCAATTTGTCTACTGTTTACATTCAAAAAGAACGTTTTGCAGTTGATATGGACCCTCAGAAGAGGGAAATTCACCTAGGCATAAACTGATTGTAATGCCTGTATGTTTCTATTTTCTTTTGCTGACAACTTCGAGAGAAGAATTAGAACTGAATTTTCACTACTTTCAGTTGTCCGTACCCACGTACATATTCCCTGTCATTCAAAAAGGAAAAAGTATTTTATCATAGACAGATAAATGAGGAAGGGTCCATTTCGTCCAAGTTTCTTGGGGGACTGCGCAATTCATTGTACGCTTCTTGAGCTGAAATGTTCCTATGTTTCAGCTCAAAAAGAGCAAGCAGCAGTCCAGCAATGAAGAGCTCAAATCACATTGCAAGTAGTAGGAGGGACAAGACAAATCAAGACAAACTGGATATATGTATTTTTGATGTATACATGGAGTATGTGCTGACTTTGTATTTCCTCCACCACCACCAAGATTGATTAGTTAGTCGGCTTGGAGAAAATTGTATACTTATTTTGTGCTACAAATTTGTGCATGTAGGGATCTTTGGCAGAAAATACTGCATGCTCGTATGGGCTGCTGCTTTGATTGTCAGAGTATGCACACCTCAAATTATGCTATGAACCTATTGAAATATTACCTTGAATGGGAGTTTTGTTTAGAGTTTTAAATTCGTATTGTGTTGCTGTATGCTTCTGGTAGTGGGAGCGACTTTTCTGATTCACAATATGTTCTGATTTCTTTGTTAGCTTTCAGCTAATATGTCCTCTGGTTTATATGGGAAGCCTGCTTCATACTCTTCACATTCCAGTACAAGGATCTATTTGAAGTTCTACTGTTTCAGACACCTCTAATGTTCTACCTTGAGCTTTTCTACCACAATTTTTATCTTACTTGCTGCCTCTTTGACAGCGCCCCTGTAGAACTTGAATAAATGAGATTATTATGTGGCATTTGTACAGCGGAGGCGAGGCCGTGGCTCGTGGTCCTCACGGCCGACGGTGCTCGGACGGCAGCGCAGCGGCGTTTGGGCGTGGCCAGACGGCATGGGCGCTGACCTTGGCCTTGGCTTGGGCAGCCCCGGATGTCCGGCGGCCTGGCCTGCAGGGTCGAGGCGGCAAGGAGGTGGTAGATTCAGGTGGATTCTTTACGCCTATCCAGACATATAGTTCTGTCAAAATATTGGTTCCTTTTACTTCTAGCGTTAACTCGTCATTTAGGTTTGGGATTCTTTCTTTTCTCTATTTTTTTCAGCAATAGAGCTAGCTTAGAGTGTAGTTATGATCAAGTAATTACTAAGTATTTTGCTCTGTTTATCACTCCGATGAAGATTACTTTGCTTCAAGTATACAAGTATACTCAGTTGAAGCAAAGTGGAAGTTGAGCTGACCTGAAGAAAAATAATAGATATTGTAGCCAGTCGAAAAGCTTGTATTGGACTGCCAGGAGAATTATCCTTAGTGGTATGTATGGTCATTTAAGATTTGTATAGCGTTGTCTATTCCTGTGTGAGCCTGTAAGTGATATGGAAAGTTGTATCTTCCATTTGTTTTCACGATTTTCTAATATTTAATATTTTAGATTCTCATATTCTAACCAGCAATCATGCTTACGTCCATATAGACTTTAAAATATATGGAACTTGTCAGGCTATAAAATTTGTGCAAACTTCTTTTAGTTAGTGAGTTTTTGCTCACTAGCTGAGTAGCTATTCAAGTGACTCTTTTTGCCAGTTATTTTTACATTGCTGTGTTTATGTGCTAGGGCTTATGTCCATATTATAGCTGTATTCTTAACAATCTCTCATGAAGCAAAATCATGGATGCATTGACAAGTCAGTTAGATATCAAAGTTATTGGAGGCATAAATTTCTATAATACCTGATCAGATGTGAGAATGATGCAACAATTTGTGCTGCATAGCAACTGCCGACGGATGCCTCAACTCTGCTTGCCCAATGAAATTAACTTCCGAATCAGCTCTCTACAAACAGATTTTTTTTTTTACTTTGTTGATGATTTGCTAAGCCCCTTCTTGATGTTTGACACGCATGGATACCATCCAAACTCATTACTGAATATCAGCAACTATGTAAGTGTTGTCTGGACTATCAAGAAAAGAAGTATTCCTTCGTTCACAATTGTGTATGCAGCACCTACTTTCTATGAAACAATAATACATCCAAAAGTAGAGGTTGTTGAGCTCACGATCATGACAACCAATAACAAAGGCGCGGGACATGAAGCCCAGGAGTAATAAGACACCAGAAAAACATGCTAAAGTTGAAGGAATTTACAGAGAATGCACAGGAAAATGATCTATGGGAAATTTAGCTGCTACATTTGAATTGCAAGAAAGTTCCAAGTAGAGAACATGTATATCTACAACTGTTCCAACGTTTATCTTTTAAAGTCTGATGTTCTTATAGAAGTACGTAACCAAGGCTATATACTTGGTAGTGTTTATTCGAGATTTATTCGCATGTAGTACTATGCTATAGGTGTTTGCCACAAATCTCTGTCTGTAGACCTCCACTGTGTGAACATGATGCCAATCTGATCAACTCATGTGATGACTCTATTTACTCTGTCGTAAAACTTATATTACTCAAATATCGGCATGGGCATGTTCCGCCATTGTCTAATTGGGTGTGTCCTTCCTTCTCTTTTCTTCGTGTGATCCATTTTCTTGGACATTTCTCGCTGATTAACGTCAAGGTTAAATATACAGTCTCGCTTATGGCATTTGCCTTCATGAAGAAACAAATCCGGGCATGACGTGTAAACCTTTTCTTGCTTTTCGCCGTCTGATTAGTTTCTGCTTCCTTTATAATGTAAGCTGCCATTTTTTAAAGGTTAACACAAATTGTTATTTTACTATCAAGGATTTTTAGGCAAAGCAATAACACATTTCTTTCTATCATGACCTTTTGGATTATGTTCTATGTTTGGGTTTCTACTAACGACGCTACCATATAGATATATGGTTGGCACTAAAAAGAGATTAAACTTATCGACTACATTTTGACATGCTTCTGCCACCTACGCTTAGTGATGTAATGAGTCATATTGGATCGGGCCGGTAATGGGGATAGAAAAGGGAACAACGAACACATGACATAAGGGCAAAATATAAAGTGACCCGTAAAAACGTGTCGGAGTCATAAAAATCTCAAACACTAAATACAAAACATGTAAAACTTAAGATTAAAATACAGTCTCGACTCCGGCACTTGCGCCAGTGGCGCAACGGGTCATCTAGTACTTTAAATCCTTCTCCAATTGATTGAAACTATGGTTCCCGTTAAAACAATTTGAAACTGTGGTGGATGAGCACGCACAAGAGAAAGAAAGCATAGTTGAGCTACGTGGGTTGATCGAGCCCCAGCTTCAAGAGATGACTACGTCCCAGAGCAAGATGGAGGAGTCTGTGCAGGGCTTGTTGACGCGTCTTCGGAGTCTGTTGGAGCGGGCAGAGGGAGCTCTGGAGAGGCTCTCCTTGCCGCCGGCTGTGGTGCAGGTGGAGCCACCACCACCTCTGTGTACCGGGGGCAATGCTGATTGCGCTGAAGGCGGGGTCGTGCGCTTTGGTTGCTACTCTCCCAGGAGGGTGAGCTCTTCAGCGTCGGCGCTGGCTCTGGAATCCGCCTCCACGCCTATTGCTACCTCAGAGCATGTCTCCCCGGTGATGCAGGGGGCCCCCGATGCAGGATCTTCGAGTGGAGAGGCCTTTGGCATTGGAGGAGATGGGGGTTGTTGATGCCCCTAGCCCGGAGGAGAAGATCGCGAAGGTGATGGCTCAGTTTGACGCGATTGAGCCACAGGAGAAGACCTTGCCTTTTTCGATGGAGGAGCTTTGCCGAGAGATTGCCGACATGCCCAAAGACAAGCAGCTTCGGGTGGATGCTCCCTCTTTGGCCGAGCGACGAAGCATCCGGTTGGACAAGAAGAACAAAGATTGTGGCATTCCAGCAGCCAAGCGCGCCGAGTTTAGGAGGGCGGAGACTTTTGGGGAGATCCCAAAACTCAAGAGCAAAGAGAAAGCCACCGATAAAGTCATCGAGGAGAAGAGGCAATGTTATTTGCAGAAGTACAAGAAGCAGCGCATACCGCAGGTGATGGAGGCTTTTCGAGATTTAGTTGTGAGCAATGCTTGATCTTTTCTATTTGGAGGGTGTACACCTGTGCATCTCTAGCTGTGAGAGTTTGTGTGTGTTGGGGGAGTTTCTGTTAGTTGGCTATGAGGCGTGGCCTGTTAGTTTTGGTCTAGGTTCCCTTGTTTCAGGCTTAGACGATGTTTCTTGAGTTAGAGTGGGCGGTTTTATAACCGCGCATTGTATGGTTTTTAGGTCGGTTTTCCTAATTAACTGGATCAATTCTATTCTTCTAATAATGCATACGCAGAGCTCCTGCTATTTACCGTCAAAAAAATTGGGAATGATATACCCCCATCGCCGCCATCGCTACCGCTGGTTTATGACATCAATAACCTTCCACATGATCTAGGTGAAAGGCAAACCATTCAAAACTATCATGTTACTGATCAAGATGCAATTCAAATTATTATTGCTTTTATACCGTATTATGATGCAAAATTAGAATTATTCACTAAATTTGTAAATAGATTTTATCAAAATGGCCAGTTATTTTTTTGGTGTGGCATACCCAATGAAAAAATCCTAGATCCGCCACTGATCCTTGCCCAGCTTCTCTCGTCGCCCAGATCCTCACCGGCCCAGCAAGGCGAGCATCTCGTCCCTGCCCAGCTCCTTGCCCAACTCCTTGCCCTTCTCCTCCCTGCCTCGCCAGATCCTCGTCCCCTCTCCTTATCCAGATCTTCTCTGGCCCAGAGAGGCGAGCGTCTCGTCCACCGTCCAGCTCCCTGTCATCTCCTCATCCCCGCCCAACCCTGCAAGCATACGAGACACAACACAACAGGAGTACTCAATCATCTCGACATGGCACGACACAACGATATGGTACTCTTGGACCTTAATTATTTGCACTCCACCCGAGGAAGACGAGAACACTTTACCTGGAGGAGGCCTTGTCGATCAACTGGTCGAAGAGGAGGGCATGGATGTTGATCTTCACGTCGATCATCAGGCTGCTGGTACTATCTTGTCTCTGCTAGAAACTGACATAAACATTAGAATTGAAGTAAAATTTGACAGAAACATTTGCAGAATTTGTGTGCACTGATTATTGGGAGTAATATGTGCCCAAGTTAAAAAGCAAGCAATCTCAAGATGGGAGTAGGAGTACTACAGAAGTTATGGAATTCCAGCCGTGGTAGTAGCTGAAAAGAGCAAGATAAATGAAACTGAATTCAGTGCAAGTTTATTGATTTTTTATACTCCTAGCAGTATTAAATTTTTATACGTCTAGCATGCACTACACTACACTACACGACAAATGAAATTGAATTTTCTGAATTTTTACAAATACAGAGAACAATCTGTGTACTGAACACATTAGAACAAAGATTTTAAGCAGCAAGGAGTAGAGCAAATAATCTGTAAGCAACTACTCCAGCTACTAGAGCAAAGAAGGTTTTTCCAATCAAGTTCGTAGATGTCATATGCCCATCTACCTAGTCCAAACAAGAAGCAAAGGACAAGTTTCAGTCTGCTCCAAGGAAAAAAGTTGTCTACAAGCAATACATGATTAACTTTGTGTCCAAGTTTTAAACAAGCTACTGCAAGCAAGAGAGAGAAGTTACTGCACTGCTGGCAAGCAAGCAAGTGCAGTGCAAGGTGTATTTGTGTGTTAATGAAATTCAGAGAGAGGAGAAGCACTGACAGAGAGAGGATAAGCACTGACAAGGAGTAGCACACACAACAGAATTAGCAAACAAACTTGTAATGTTGCTACTCCTATTGCAAGCAAGCAAACAATTTAAGTCTAAATTGATTTTCACAGAAGCAGTTACGAGCAGCAAACAAGACTTAAGCCAAAAACAGCGTGTAGCTCGGAGAACATGATCAT
This sequence comes from Puccinellia tenuiflora, assembly GCA_012064385.1. Classification (NCBI taxonomy): domain Eukaryota; kingdom Viridiplantae; phylum Streptophyta; class Magnoliopsida; order Poales; family Poaceae; genus Puccinellia; species Puccinellia tenuiflora. Next base: position 511,037 of record QRDG01000086.1, read on the forward strand.
GTCACCATCTAACACCATTGCATATTTCAGGATGCCAAACTAATTAATAATATCAACAGTTTCTATTTTGGAGAATTAAGAAAGGGCCGAATCAATAATACCCCAGTTTCTACTGGGAACTTACAGAGACAGAGAGACTCTAAAATTTCAGGGATTTTGTTATCAGGGATTTCAGGACTAACATTTCATTTGTTTTTGTAAAATTGGGTAATCAGCTGCAAAAAGAAAATGCTACCGATTCACCACCATTCTTATCCAGAAACTACAGTAAAATTGTAGTAGTATGGCCGTACAGGAACTTAAACGAACAAGTGCGGCGCCGTGGACTGAAACGCTAAGAGCAGAACATGTTGAGCAGTTGAGGAGGACGCACTGACCGGAAGGCGGTGACGGAGGCAAAGACGCCAGCGGAGGCAATGGCGGCGAGCGCGGCAGCGGCGAGGCGGGCCTGCGCGAGGCGGATCCCGAGCCGCACCCCTGGGTTGGGACCCTTCATCAGCACCCCAGCTGGCGGCGCGTTCGCCTCGTGTCCCTCGGCGTCCCGCTGGCGATACCGCCGGCGAGCAGCCGCACAGGCACATGGAGCCCGGCACCCACCATCCCGATGACTCCTCCCCCGAGAACGGGCATGGCGGGAGCCCCTTCTTGCCGCCTGAGAACTAGCGTTGCGGGAGCACCTCCCGTCGTCAGTGATGTGGCCGACATCCATGGTGGTTATACTATAATACTAATCTATATCTATACCTAATAATAAAATCATTAAGCCTTCTTCCGGTCCGTCAGAGTTTTTACCGATTTACTCTCCCACCATATTGCATATTACTGCAGAATTGCCACCGAACGTTTCTTGTACCGGTTCGCTCTTCTTTTCCTCATATCCCCGAACAATCCCCTCCTCCCGAGCGCAGCAGAAGCCCATTGAACACCGCCGCCACCCCCTCGATCTCCGTCTACTATTCTAGAGGTCTAGAGCCGCCGCCCTCCTCCGACCGGTGGAAAGGAACAAGCGTTTATCTGAACCCCCACCCCATGGACGTTCCCATCCTTGGCCGCCCCGTGCGAGTGCGAGCCCTGCCGCTGACCGTCCCAATCCATGCCACCACACGCTGCCTCCCTCAGTCCGGCGGGTGGAACGGAACCGCCCGCCGCCCATCCCAACCCTGAGATCAGGGTCGTCCCGTGGCGACGCCTCCGTCGCGGCTGGATCCGGCGAACCGGGTGCTCACTGTTGTAGATTGCAAGGCAGAGGAAGAGGTGGAGCGTGCAGCAACAGAAGAACCGGCAGCGGCGGCGGGAGGGATGAGTGCCCGCGGAGGAGCGGAGGATTGGGGCGCTGGGAGGTTGATGTTGCCGCTGTTATGTGCATAGGCACGGTTTTGCTGCCGCTGAGAACGGCTCTGAAGGTCAATATCGTGAAGCAATGTGACCAACAATTCCGACGTCTTGGCTCTTTTAACAAACCACCTGATGCGTGCTGAAGAACGTGGTGCTTCATCCATGTTGAACTGTAGGTTCATTTTGTGCCTGCGGCTACAACCCTCAACATTTGGTCATGCTTCATTCAGTGATTTTTTTGCAAGAATCTCCATATATTTACTGTTTTCCTTTTGTTGTTGTAAATCTGTCATTAAGCTTTACAGTCCATTCTATAGGCTTCTTTCAAGTGCCATGGACTGAGATTAGCGCATTGGTTCTACCGTCATGCAGATCACTATGCCTGTGTTGTAGACATGTTTGGTCATGCAGGGAGGCTTGAGGAGGCTTTTGAAGTAACCCAAACAATGCCTATGAGAAAATGGTGATTGCGTGCAAGACCAAGCTCAGATATGGAGCCCTGCTGGGAGAGTGCAAGGCCAAGCTGAGATATGGAGCTTGCCGAGTGCGTACAAGACACACTACATTGTTGAGATTGCAGAAGTTGTTGCAAATAAACTTTTTCATTGGAACCTAAAAATACTGGGAAGTGTATAATGTTGTCACCTTCTGCCGGTCCGATCCGGCATTGATCCGACGCCGGCCACCGCCATCTTCCTCTCGGCGTTCCGCCATCTGATGGTCACGCCTGCAGTGGCGGTGTGGGAGCTTAAGTTCGCCGCACAGGAGTAGTTGGAGTACATGCTCACCGAAGATGATGATGCGCCGTTCCTGGCCTGCGACACTGAAATGTTGGCGACACCGTGAAGTCTCGGGTGTAGGATTGCGTCGTAGGTTTAACAGTTTCACTGATATCACGAGTTCTGCACTAACGAAGCTGATGGGGGCGCCATGCTCCACACACTCGACAAGGTCAGCTTTCATGCTCATGCAGTGTATAGTTGTAGCATGGTACACAATTAGTACTATATCCACACAAAAATTCTTCCCCGATTTAATTTTCAAGCATATAAATCTCAGATTAGTTAATTATATTTCCAAATAGAAAATCATAGGAACCGGAGAGAAATTGCATGAACTGTAAAGGACATTTGAGTAATGGTTTGTAAATTGCTATATCTAACTGTGTTTTCATCTATCCATGTAGATTTTCAAGCATCTGAATCTCAGATTGGTTGTGTATATTTCCAATTAGAAAATCATTGGAACTAGAGAGAAATTGCATGTACTGTAAAGGAGATTTGAGTAATGGTTTTTAAATTGCTATATCTAACTGTGTTTCATCTAGCCATGTAGCCCGCAAGCACCAATAATTGAGCGGATTGTAGAGATATACCTTCAGACAAACAGTTAGGACCTTCACATTTCTTCACACATAATTTATCTAAAATTTCCCTATGTTAGATTACATATGTCATCAGTTACTTATGATTATCCTATTTTTTGTAGTTTTTTCCTCTTGATTTCACTACAGGTTTGCATGAATTTATTTTCCGATGTTAAAAAGTTAGTACATCTACCTTCAATACATACCAAGGTCATATGAGAGAAATGTATATCAACTTATCACATAGACAAGAATGTATAACCATATTTTGTACCCATCAAGCTACTTTTATTGTTGTGTCAACTTGATGCTCATTTGGGTAGAAAATAAATGTATTCAACGCGGGTCGATGGACTTTGGGGGTAATTTTTTATTGTGCCAACTTTTTCGGCCAAAAGTTGTCCGTTGCAATGCACAGGCATGTTTACTAGTAATAATACTATAATATTGCAGTTGGACGTCCCTACGTCATCGTCCGTCGTCTGGTCGCTCGCTCGCTCGATCGGCTGGCCGCACCCTCACGCTAAGCCCATAAATAAACCCATAATGCATCCCTCCGCTAAGCCCTGCTCCCTGGCCGCCCCCATCCATGCGTTGCGCACCACACCCCGCCTCCCTCAACCCTCAGTCCGTCGGGAGGAACGGAACCGCCCGCCGCCCATCCCCAACCCCGAGATCCTGGTCGTCCCGTGGCGATGCCTCCGTCCCAGTCGGATCTGGCGAACCTGAGGCTCATTGCTGTAGATTGCGAGGCACGGCAGCAGAAGAACCGGCGGCGGGAGGGATGCGCCACCATGACGCGGTCGTGCTCGTGCTCCCACCTCCGCCATACCTCCGAGGGAACTATCGCGGCATACCGACCCTATGTCGGCTCCCCCTCTAGGGCCCGCCGGTGAGTTTCCAGGCGTAGTGCCTCCGTGTGCCGACCCTGGTCCTTGGTCACTCATGAGATTGGAGAATGATATTTTGATTTCTGTGTGCAAGAAAATTTTCGTTTACTCCTTTGATTGTCAGGAGAAGACCCAATGATGGAATGCGTTCATGAAATTGTTGCAACCATTTTTATTGAATCTTACAAACTGGGGTCGTGTTAATGGGCGCACAACATGTTAGCAGAGGAATTCCCACTGCTCCTAGAGCTTACACAGAGAAGAAACCCAGGGCATAGAGAGAGCAGGAGAGTTCCACGGCTATTCGTTTCTTCTCGGCGTCTATGAGGGCGCCATTGACGACAGCATGGGCATACTCAGTATGGAAACAGCATCCCACATCAACCGCGACAGAGGCTTCTCATTCACTGAAGAAAACTTAGTTGAATCGTCCTCCACTCATTGGATGGTAAGCGTTTCTTGTTTCTTTATGTAACTTGAATTAATTTCAGGTATTATATGTCTAGCAGAATATGTGGCAGATTAGTCTAGATGCTCAATAGAGCTACAGGACAACTCATGTTTATTTTTGTTGGTTTTGCTGTATCGATTCTTCATATATATAATATGTGGAGAGGATCATTTAACATCAGTAGCATGTTCTTGCAAAGCAATAGTTAACCAAAGTTGGTGAAATAACGAAAATTAGAATCAGGGTGCATTTTCTGATTAATATAAACTGGTGTGCAACCAGTCCCCCAAGTACTGATTAATAAACTGTTAGGCATCGGATAAATTTCTTAATCATGGTTAACACAAATGACCCATATTTGGCCTCCACTTTATGAAGCTACGTCAAACAGACCTAGGCGGTAGATAGTCATTACAGGAGTGATTCGGCAAATTCGGATTCCGTTATATAAACATTCAACTGACCTAATATAACTCCCATATATTAACAAACTTTTGGCTATATATGGTTTTAAGATGCTTATTTTTGCTGATGAGTTCTTGAAAAATATACTTACTCTAGGATGAACCTATGGGAAAATGGATAGGACGATAACCGTTTGCTGGTGTTTGGTTTACAAGATTACCTTGCTTCATTATTCTCTTCATGGTTACTGGTTACTGGATTATAAGACTATCATCCTCCATTAAGCTATTTACTCTGTATGTTATCCTCTTTCTCGGATTACAGTCCACAAGTACAGAACTATTATTGTCTTAATAGAAAATCAATTATAGGACATTTACTTCAGCAATAGATGTTGTACATCTAACAATCTAGCAATTACATGCTTACAGCTCAACCTGACGTTGATACATCAAACTGCTATGCTTATAGCACCGTCAATATCTTTTGCTTTCTTTGTCGCAAAATAAAGAAATATTTTGTTGGTACGAGGGAGGGAGGGTCCAGTATTAAGGCAACACGGGTCATATCATCACATTCAGAACAATCTGCTAGTGAAAATGAGCGTCCACAGAGGGAAAATCGCAAATTGCGACCGGAGAATGAACAACTAAGAGGCGTGACACATGTCACATGTTGTCCGGGTAAATTTTACTTATCTTGTAAATAGGAGTATATAACAATGAGTTGTGCTGATTATGTATTTTTATAGGCTTTAACTAATCAAGGAGGTCTAGACTTTGACGCTCTAATGCGGGAAGGTGCTCAACATGAGTCGGTAAGTTTAGCACCAAACTATCTACTGGTAACAAACAAAAGTGATAACTTCAAGTGTAGAGTTATAGAAACTTTATAATTCTAAAGTAACTTTTTATATTTATCTACAACAACTTATTCAATGTTTATTTCTGTTTCATATGTAGGACTCATATGATTCTGAATACAAATACCATGATAGAAAACCTTCAACAGAATTACAATCTGTCGCTTTTGACCGCTCGGCCACTCTCCCCTTCCCGATGGCGATGATCAATATGGAGCTGAACCGGTAAGAAAACAATTTCGTAAAAGAAGTCACAATAAATTTGATGGTCAATATGGAGCTTGATAAATGAACATTCTTCCCATGCCTAACAACCTGATAGATTATATAGAACTCAGAACTGGTAAGCATGCAACTAGGAAGTTGAAGGGGACATCCACATGCATAAATAAATTTGTTTGGAAGCTTTTCATTAATGTCATTCTAGGAGATAGTAAAGTAAAACACCGGTATATTGTTATATGGTATCTTCATATTTGGTAGATTAGACTCCTCCCTTTATCCTGGTGATGAGGCTATGTATGGCTGCAGCATAATATGTAACCTAATGCATTACACATATTAAAAATGTACATGAAATGATAAGTACATTCGCTGGTAGAGGTTGTTAGGCTCCTTGCTGAACTAAACCTTGGCATTGATGTTGTCGATCTGCTTGATCTAGAAGCAGTTGCTCTTGACAAGCTCCCAGACTAGAGAACGCGAAACTTAGTAACATTATTAGAATTTCAAAACTTTACAGTTATCAAATTAAATAAATTATTGGTACTGTTTTGTAGTATGTTCATGTGTTTCTTAAAAAAAAATACATTACTATATATTATCACTGATATGTCATGGCTTACAACTAGTATGTTGTTTCTTAGGACATTGGAAGCGACATTGAAGGTGGAGAGAATCAGCTTGATGATGAAGCCGATTGGGCAGATTTTAATTAGACTTTTCACTTGGAGTTGTGAGCTCGAAGCAATTGTTGCTATGGTGCAGTACTGGAGTTTAGAGGAAGTTTGATGTTTTAAGATACTTTATATTATCTATGCAAATTGTTCAGGAAAATTTACTACTTTTGCATTTCCATACTACATAGATGGATGATTAAAGATTAAATTGTTCTGCGAACTCCGGGAGAGCAAATCCCACAAAGTTACAAATTGGTGGATGTGTTCAATGTTGAGGCCGGCTTGAATGTCAAGGGTGCCCACCCAATAGTTTTCGTCAAGCCCCGCTGGTTTGCTTCTCCGGTGACGCGTTCCCGCGGTGGCGCTCGTCGGCAGAGCGACTCAGAGAGGGAGGAGAGGTACCAGAGCACCAGTAGCTCACCCTGAACGCGATGAAGGGCTCGGAGGGATCAGGGGAGGTTGGAGACGTCGCGGTGGCCACTGGTCGGAGTTTTAGAAGAAGACCTTGATCCGCTTGATTCCGAGCGTCCCGGCACAGGTTCGTCGGGGTGAAGGAAGACGACGGCGAGGAGGTTCTCCTGGACATCTCGGTTCATCCCGGGGTGGACGGAGACGACGGCGACCGTGACGGCGGCGCGGCCCGAGCTCGAGATGACGAGCTCGATTCGCTCAGCTCCCGGCGTCCCAGCACGCAAGACTCGGCGGGGAGGTAGAGAATGCGACGGCGGATCTCTTGGTGGTCTTGGATTCGTCAGGGTTAGTCGGACATGGCCGCGATAGGCGACGGCTGCGGCGGCCACGGTTCGGGCGGCACGCGAGATTGAGCAGAGGGAGAGCAGAGAGCTAGGTCGGGCGAGTGAGGAGTGAACAATATGGGGACGGCATCTCGGGCTTCTTATCCTCGCGGAAGGCTGCGCGGTGGCGAGGCGATTCGTACTGGAGATCGACGATGGCCGCAGCGGCACAGAGCTGCTTGAGGAAGACGACGAGGAGTGCTGCTGGGCTGGGCCGGTCTGACTGCAGGCTGCACAGCCTGGAAGGGAGAGAGGGTTAGAAGGGGTTGGGCTGGAAAGAGGCCCAAATCGAGATAAAAGTTTTGAAATACCTTTTTCCCTTTTATTTTCTATTCTCAAGATACAAACTCCTGTTTTTGAATCATTTGATGATTCAAAACTGTTTGTAACATCATGAAAATAAGCATGGGCCTTCTTATCAAACTATACAAGCTCCATGCATTTTTGTTTGAAATTGATTAGACCTTTTGAATGGAGATTAAAATAGAGGTAGGTTAAAGCAATTTAAGCAATTCCACTTCATTTTAATTAGTAATTTTTTCTTAGAGAAAATACATGATGCTCATGAATGAAAATTACACTATTACAAACATGGACTGTTAAAATACCCACTGCAATGTGCGGGATATCATTCTAGTTTGTCAAATCAGATGGTCTTAATTCCTGTTTGGAAACAACTATATGAAAGAGCCCCATTCAAGTGCTCTCATGGGGTGTCCAATTTGCATGTGTTTTTTTCTATAGGGAGAGCACATGCATGCATATAAAAGTGTGCTACCTCCTGGGTGATATAATCACATTAATTGCCAAATTAATTATCTTCTAAATGATTAGCTAGCGATTCGTATATATCGCTAAGTTTATTTCGACGATAGATTCAAAATAAAATCTCATTTTTTAATATTTCGATGATTTTTTCATACCAATTACCAAATTAGTAGAGAAGAATTACTACGATAGTTTTACATGGTTATTAGATAAAGTTTTACACGGTCTTAGACATTTGCAACACTGCTACATATCAGATGTGAAGAGCTTTCAGTATGAAAGAAGTGTCCACCTGATGGTCCACAGACAAATAATATACGTACAAGTAACTTATCAAATCTAGGTCCGCGCTGACCTACAATAAAACAGAATATAGCTCATGTACAAAACCAATAGGGCATTGCTGATAATACGGACCTATAGTGGTAAAGTGATCTTGACAGAATAACAAAACTTCTCACATAACAATATTGTTCTTGAAGCTTAATTAGGCTGGCACCAAGTTAGTTTGTGGTGGATGAGTCTAGAATTCTAGATGGATGGGAATAACTATATGCATGTTCTAGTTTGTTAGAGGTGGTTGAGTCATGTATATGTGAAGTAGTCGATTAGGTCATTGCATGGGTGACAACTACTTGTATAAATATTTCTAATGAGCAAAGAACACTGTGAAGGCAAGAAGAAAATCTGTAGCCCCTAATATGACCAAGGATAAGTGCCTCTAGAGAGATCAAAGTTAATATTTGCTATTCCCCCTGGAATGTGTAGCATGTGTTGAGTTCCTAATATCGTGTATTTTATTGAGACAAACAGGGTGAGAGGATCAGATAGGTTAGTGAGATTTGAAATATTGGAGGAGCAACAAAGTTGTAAACACAAGGCATATCCACTTGGCGATAGTTCCCTACTAGCCATACTTTTCTGTGGAAAGAACCGTGAATGCCAAGCCGTGCATGGACCTGGAAGAGACTAGCTCCAGCTCTGTTTACAACATGGCCATGACAGTGCTCTCAAGACGTTAGTTATTTAAAAGAAAAGAACTGTTTTTTTATCAGTCGAACAATAGCAAACCTGGACATGTAATAAAAAAATTATGGATCGAGAACATCTATGCATTCGGTAACATGTTTATAATGTTTACGCAATTATAAACATAGAGAACTGCTACTCCACTTGCTTATGCGAGAAAATGCAATATCTTGCTACTAACATATAACAGTAGTAGTACTAGCAATATCTTGCTCATGCAAGAAATGCAATAAGAATATGGGAGCAATATATGTATGTTTGATTCTGTAACAGTCTGTCTATATTCAGCAGAAATATATCTAGCTATATATATCATTATAGAATAGAGATACCTAAATGACCATGTTGGACTTCCTTAGTGCTGCAAAGAAAGTGATGTTTCATGCTGAGTTGATTATTTTTACGAGGGCTTCTCGAGTTTACAACTTTAGTATTTTTCAGATTTGTTGCAGTGGCTTGTATAAAAGACGCAAGCCAATGATATTGAAGAATACAGAAGAATGCCTTTTCAGATTTAACTGAGGACATGACGTTCCAGAGTTACCTGTGTTGCAAGCTGTCTGAGGTCTGAAATATTCCTTGGTAGAAGAATGACATTTATAGTGATTCACCAATTTATTTATTTTGGTCTCAGAACGTTAAGACATCTTACCTATCCTCATCAAAACAACATCAAGACAACTTCGAAGTTTTTAAGTTGGTCAGTTCTTAATACAGTAAACATTGTTTGCTCGTGCCAATTTTGCACCAAGAAATAATATCTTGCTTATAATCACTAGTCGCCCATTTGTTACTAGCTAATGAATTTCTTAACAATAGTAAGGCGATAACTGAATTCAAGGAATTTTGCTGCCAGTTAGGATCTAGTGCAGTTCCAGTGCAATATGCCACAGTATTGCCCACTGTTCTTATTTTCATGTTTCTATGAATCTTTACATAATACTGTAGCCTCTTCACTGTACCCAATAGCTATAAATTCACTAGGTGGAGGGAACTTGGTATGCTGACTAGCAGAATATACTTGAAATCTTGAATTACCACAAGGAGTACAGAAAAAATTATGACTGGAAAGCATAGTACTCCTACATTGACAGTCACCAACTTGAGTTTTGATCTACCTGCACTCATACGCCTGGCATTTCATCAGGAAGGCAAGTCTGCATCGTGGGTGCTCCCCACCCATGTTCCTCCACCAAGCACATGCCCCCCATCCTACTGCCTTTCTAGGCCTGCAATTCATCAAGAACAGCAGATGAACACACATCATTGTTATTCTGCCATAGAAATTGTTTTCGGAGGAGAAGCTTGCTATGCAGCAGAGTTCAGGGAAGTCATTTCAGGGAAAAAATGCAAGAAATCTCAAGGGGTCAATAGCTCCTGTGCGACGCCTTTCCATCGAATTGGCAGAATAACAACGTCTTTGGCCTAAATCGCTAGCGCGCGACATTTTCTATGGCCCAAATAGCCAAGGCCCGACATTGCCCTTGTTAGCACTTAAACGCAACAGGCACGCTAACACTGGCTGCTAGCAATTTTAATTATGTGGGTCTTTCTGATCTTAGCGGGACCCACCACTTATCCACGTCGGTGCTAGACCCGCAATTTATCCTCATGAGCACGTGACCCACAACGATGTCCTGATTGCCCACACATCGCGCCACTGATTAGGTTGGTTACTAAGGAGGAGAAGAATGGAAACTGTGGGCGCGAGTTTGTGAAATGAGAGAGCAAGCTAGAGGAGGAGAAGGTTAGATCTGAGCCCTCTCGCATCCCTTTGCTTTGATTTCTCTAGATTTCTTTTGTTTTTGTCAGATTTGGTGATTCAGTATGTTTCCGTTTTCAGATCCTGAAGAAATGCTTGCATTTTGAGTGGATGGATGAATATGTTTACAGTCTTCAAAAGGCGGGGTTAATTGATTTAAGGGAGGGCGCAACCCGGGAGCAGAATCTGCCGTTGGTTGTGGAGAATTTGTGCTCTCATAGTGTCACTCCGACAGTGGGGGATGGAGAACTGAAGGGGGAATTGAAGAAGTTGAACAAGCACTTAAGGCAGATGATTGTTTTCAATAAGAAAGCTAATTTGATAGATGCATGCTTTTATATTAGTATATATGATCTAGGACTTGTTTACTTGCTGATCATAAGTCGTTAGAGGATGTTATTAGTGTGATGCCTTGTCTGTCCGCCCAGACCCGAGGCGGGTGCGACGGCTGGACGGCCTGCAGGGGCCCCCGCACGGCCACCACCAGCGGGCGGTTGATTGCCGCGGCCTCCACCAGAGTGCGCCGAGTAGTTGGCGTGGCGGACGTCGACGCGGAGTTCATCGCGCCGGTTCTCGACACGCTGCTCCATGTTTAGTAGTTGCACGCACACATCACACATCGGCATAGGATCCGTAATCGGGCATGCGCCAATGCAATCAGCGAGCGCATCATAGTTGCTGTCGAGGCCATCGAGGAGGTAGGAGTTGAACTCCTTAGGCCGAAGCGGCTGGCCAATGGAAGCCATAGTGTCGACAATCGCCTTGACCTCGGTGAAGTAGGTGGTGGCCGTATTGTCCAGCTTCTTGCACTTGGAGAGGGCGGTACGAAGCTGCATGGCACGCGAGGTAGACTGCGTGGCGAAGCTCCCCTCCAGCATCTCCCACATCTCCTGTGACATGGTGGCAAGCATGACCATCCCCATCACCCCTTCTGTAAGGGAGGTGACGATGGCGGAGAGAATCGCCTGATCCTGCTGATGCCAAGCACCACACTTCGGGTTGGGGATGGTGGAAGGTTCTTGAAAGTCCTTCGTCTTGTATTCCGGGTTGGGGATCTCGGCGTCCGGGCAAGCGAGAGTCCCATCGACGAACCCGTAGATGAGGTTGCTCCGGAGAATCGGTACGACCTGGGTGCGCCAATAGAGGTAGTTCTCGGCGTTGAGCCGGATGGTGATGGAGTTGTTGATAGCGATTGGTGTGGCAGGGATCTGCGATGCCATGGTAGCCTTCCAGGAGCCGACGGCGGACGAGCCACCAAAGCTGCTAGCGAAGCTGTTGGAGAAGGACATGCCGGCAACCGTTGGTGAAGGTGGCAGCGGGCTGTAGGATAGGGTAGGAGGCAGGGCGGCGGCCGAGGTAGGGTAGGGCGGCGGTGCTGCTAGCGACCTCAGCGTGAGATCGATCGAGCGTAGGCGAAAGCGAAACGTGAGCCGATCGTGGGCTCTGATACCATGTGAAAATAATAGGTAGGGGTATTTGCTTGTTGGTTTACTGGAAAGAGTTGGGTGGTGCCCCAAGCGATGGCGGAGTTGCAGCTAGCAGTAGTTTTCCCTCGATATTGAACCGAGATTTATCGAACCAGTAGGAACTTGAAATCTACAACAAAGTGAACGTTGAAAATCTCTGGCGCTTAATCTTCAACAGACGTGGGCCTGCACACACTCATCCAAATACTTTGCCCCCAATGGCGGAAAGGTTGTCAATCTTTCCGGTCTCGCAGAAAACAAAGTGTGTTAATTGTATAGTTAAATAGATGAAATATGAAAAGTGACCAGTAAGGTAACGATGATGAAAGTAATGAATAACGGTTGCAATTAATGTAAAAAGATGGACCGGGGACCATGGGTTCACTAGTGGAGTCTCTCAAGTAATTAGAACGATCATATGATGGGTAAACAAATTACAGCTGGGTAATTGACAAGATTATGATACAAACTTAATTTAGCTATGACAAAGTGAACAAGATAATATTTATGGAGGCATGACGACAATGAACAAAGACCGTTGAGTCCAACTGCATCTTTGTCTAAAAAGTCCACCGTGGGATCGCTATCCAGCCTGTCACCCATCGGTATTAAGTTGCAAGCAACAGACATTTGCATTAAGTAAAGCGCGTGAAGTAAGCAATATTAAATATCAAAATAGACTTTAACACCACTGTTTTACCCTTAGTAGCAACATCACACCCTCGCCCTTAGACGTTTCTGTCACTCGTGCCCAGGAACAAGAGGGGGCATGAACCCACTATCTAGCATAAATACTCTCTCTTGGAGATACACACAATCACTTGGCCAAAGTAACTACGCACATCGGAGAGCATGCAAGAACATAAATCAACATATAAGAATCATGCACAATCTGATCATAACTTCATAATCCATCGGATCCTAGCAAACACATCACATAGTATTACAATAGTCGATCTTGATCATGTTAGGCAGCTCACAAGATCATAAACATGAAGCACAAGAGAGAGAGAGAATACTATCTAGCTACTTCCATTGACCCAAAGTTCAAGGTGGGACTACTCACAAGTCATCCCGGAGGAAGGCATGGCGATGAAGAGCCTTCCGGGATCGATCTCCCCTCCGGCAGGGTGGCGGGAACTGCTTCAGATTGACCCCCGAACTAGGATTTGAGGTGACGGTGCGTCGGATGTCTTCTGTGAAAAATAATGGCCGCCTAGACGTTTTTAGGTTTAATGGGATTTTATAGGCGTCGGAGGGGGCCGAGGAGGTGCCCACAGGGCAGGGGCGGGTCCCACCCGCGGGTGGGCCCTAGGCCGTGGCAGGGGGCCTCCCCCGGCCTGTGGGTGGCCCCCCAGGCTGCCCTTTGGTCTCCTGGTGCCTTCCGTCGAGTAAAAATTCTCCGTAAATTTTCGTCCAATTCCGAGAATATTTTCAGAAGTGATTTTCTGAAATACAAAAACAGCAAAAACAGGGAACTGGCACTGGGCATCTTGTCAATAGGTTAGTCCAACAAAATGCATAAAAATGATGTGATATGATACTAGAAACATGTGACAAAATCACAAAATTAACATGGACCACTAAAAAATTATAGATACGTTTGACACGTATCAGCATCCCCAAGCTTAACTCCTGCTCGTCCTCGAGTAGGTAAGTGATAACAAAATAATTTTTGATGAGACATGCAACCAACATAATCTTGATCAAGATAGTAATGCAAAGCACATGATGTGAATAAGGTGATCCAAAACAATTGTCTATAGTTGACATTAAGCAAACAATGATTAACAAATGCTAGCTAACAAATACTAGAAACTTTTCATGAATAAGTGCGTTGGAGACATGGAACCATACATAAGGTTTAGAAAGAAGACTTGCAAATTCTGTCTCCAATGTAAAGTATCAATTATTCTTCAAAGCATCTAATTAGTCATTCATGGAAATAGCCAAGCTCAAGTCAAGTATCCTAATCCATCTACTTCACAAATCAACTGTTTCAAAGTCTACTCAACTAGTGCAAGCAAGAAGTGGCTTTGGCATGGCAAAGAGAACAATGATGGGGGTTTGGAAGGTCAAAATGAAAGGCTCAACAGTGGAGAAGGTAACCACAAGACATAAGAAAGTCCCGTAGTTGACACTGTATGAGGAGTAGTGATTGCCATGCAACGGATGCACATAGAGCTATAAGTGTATGAAAGCTCTCCAATGGAACTAGTGGGGGTGCATTCAACTTGCTTGCTCATGAAGACTTAGAGCTCACTTGAGTAGGCTCATCCTTGTAATATACAAGCCAAGTTCTATAACGTTAATTCCCCACATAGTTATACTACTAAAACAATATGAGAACTCTCTCTATAATAAAGTATAGGTGCTAACTAACACAAGTGTGGTAAAAAGGATAGTAGTGTTTCTCCCTCTCTCTTTTTCTATTTTTTTTTGGATTTTGGGTGGCCTCCTTGGCTCTTTTAAATGCTCTCTCATTTGGCCTCCTTTGAGCTCTTTTATTCTTTTTTATTTATTTTATACCTCATTGTAGGAGAAACACTCTATATTACAAATGGATCATCACACTTTTTGGTACTCATAACTCATAAGACTAATACATAATGTATAAAAGAAGATATGCATGGTCGAGCGTAGTGTGGAAAAACTGTAGAACATGTGGCAAGCCACGCTCCACACTAACTCAGTGATCAAGCAAACTATATGATAATGAAGAATGACATCAAGTCATGTAATGTAATGATGGATGTTGCATGGCAATGTATCTCGGAACGGCTATGAAAATGCCGTGATAGGTAGGTACGGTGGCTGTTTTGAGGATGATAGTTGGCTTATGTGTAGGAGAACAGGATGAAGTCCTCCCACGGAGTTGGATGTACTCGCGAAGTATGCACCAATATCAATGTGAGAGAGGGCAATGCGAAGCACCGAAGAGGCTAGCAAAATATGGAGGTGGAAGTGCCAAAAACCAAAAACTCACATAGCATGTCGTATATTGCAAACAACTAACAGTATCAAAGTCTCACAAATGGTTAGAGACACCCCGAGAGGGATCGTGGCGGCGACACAAGTGTCCCGTTGGCTTCCCCGACCGTTGCAGTAACTACCCACTAGGAACTTATTTTCAACTTAGTAGAATTCATGACACATTAGCATTGTTGACTTAGGATGTTCAGTTCAGAAAAGTACGGCTCCACGCTTTACTAGCACATCTCCACTAATCAGCTCTAACACCATTAACCAACACATTTTAACCATTGGTTATTTTAATATCTCAAAACAATTGAAGAGTATCAAATTATCCACATAGTGATCTACAAGACTATGCAGGTTTTTTTTTCCTACTTCATACCACTACCATATGCATAACATTTTACCGTTCTAACACATCAACCAAGCAACCAAAACAACTCTCTAACAAATATAAGTGAAGAACAAGAGAGTTTAACAACAACTACTAGCAGCTCTAAATAAGATAAAAGCTAAAAGCGAGAGCTTACTAGCAAACAAACAGTAGCTAAGAATACTCAACAAAATATAAGCGAAGCGCAGGAGTATTCAAATGAAAAAGCGGAGCGTGTCTCTCTCCCACACAAATAAAGCAAGGATCCAACAAGCATATGACCATCAAAATAACAAACAAAACTGAAAGTAAAAAGACGCTCCAAGCATAGCACATAATATGTAAAGTGATAAAAACTTAGTTCAACGAAGACGACCTCATGATAGTCGATGAAAAAGAGGGGATGCCTTAGGCATCGCCAAGCTTTGACGCTTGATGGTTCTTGAAATTCATAGGGGAGGCCATGGGGGCATCCCCAAGCTTAAGCTTTGATCCGTCTTCAGTTTCTTCATTATCCTCTCCTTTGGAACTTAAAAACTCCCATCACACAAAACTTCTCATAAACTGATTAGAGGGTTAGTGCTCACAAATTAAAAATGCACATGTGTTCAAATCATGACAAATTGTAAACAAATTAATTAGACATTAGCTACAGTTTTCTAAGCCTCAATGTGGCACTCTACCCCTAGAGTATCACATATGACGATGGTAAAGAGACAAATGCAAAATAAAAGCAGAATCTGTCAAAATCTGAACGGTCTGTAAAGATCTAATTTTTCGAGGCACTTCTATATCTCAAATAAGAAAAGTCAAAACTAATGAAAGATATATAACAGTATTAGGCTTTCTTTCTAAAAATTTCAGAAAAATATAAAATTCATAGGATTTTTAGATTTTTGAATAGTGAAGGATAAAATTCTGTTTCTGGACAGCAAACAACACCTTGCACTTTCAATGCATTAGAGGCTAAACTTGGCACAAAAACCAATAGAAAAAGATACAATGAAGTTGCTACAGAGGCAACAACTTCATGACTCAAGAAAAATAAAAAGCAAACTGAAAGTAAAAGATGGGTTGCCTCCCAACAAGCATTTTTCTTTAACGCCTTTTAGCTAGGCGTAATGCCAAATATCAAGTTTTTTCGAGATCGAGTGCATTATTATCTTTCAAGCAAATACTAGCAAATTTATCATAGATGCATTGGATATTACCAATATAGGGCTGAGAATCACCCTTCTCCTTTCTCTTTGGTTGGCTGCTCTCATCAAATAGGTTTTGGGGAGCAATCCAACCAAAATTGTCTTCCAATGTATCGGCCATCCCTAGGAGTTTTAATGGTATAGAAATATCAACTTTCTCCTTTACCTCCGTGTTGCGAGTGTACTTCCTTAGATTTTCATCCCTAACCTCCAAAGAATAATGAATATTAAGATATGAACCAAGAGCACCATAATGAGCAAATATTTTCCTTGCTTCTTTAACTATATCATCAAATTCATGGAGAAGAGTTTCTAATACAAAATCTTTTTCCTCTCCTCTCTCCATGCTATCAAGATTAAGAAACATTTGCTGTAGTATAGGATTTAAATTAACAAACCTCTTCTCTAGACGAGCTACCAAACAAGATATGGCGGAATCATAACTATCAGTTAGCTCAACTATTGATCTTTTATCATGAGTATAGAGTTTGCTAACGAAAGTGAGGAATTCTTCAATATTATCTTTTCCAACAACATCCCCACTTCCTACCTTAACATCTTTCATACCAAAACTAGAAGGAAACATAGCTACTAGAAAAAAGATAAACAAAACTGAAATAAAGATTACACTAATTTTTTTGGGTTCTAAAATTTTGCAACAAGAAAAATAAGCTAACGATAAATAAAACAAGCAAGACAAAAACAAAATAAAGTGATTAAGAGTGTGAGACTCCCCTTGCTGTAGCTCCAAGATCCCCGGCAACGGCACCAGAAAAGAGCTGCTTGTTGGTGTATTGGAAAGAGTTGGGTGGTGCCCCAAGCGAAGGCGGAGTTGCAGCAAGCAACAGTTTTCCCTCGATATCGAACCGAGGTTTATCGAACCAGAAGGACCTTGAAATCAAGAGCAAAATGAATGTTGAAGATCTCTCACGCTTAATCTTCAATAGACGTGGACCTGCACACACTCAACCAAATACTTTGCCCCCAACGGCGGAAAGGTTGTCAATCTTTCCTGTCTCGCAGAAAACAAAGCGGTTAATTGTATAGTGCAATAGCTGAAATATGAAAAGTGACAAGTAAGGTAATGATGATGAAAAGTAATGAATAACGGTTGCAATTAATGTAAAAAGATGGACCGGGGACCATGGGTTCACTAGTGGAGTCTCTCAAGTAAATAGAACGATCATATGATGGGTAAACAAATTACAGCTGGGCAATTGACAAGATTATGACACAAACTTAATTTAGCTATGAAAAAGTGAACAAGATAATATTTATGGAGGCATCACGACAATGAACAAAGACCGTTGAGTCCAACTGCATCTTTGTCTAAAAAGTCCACCGTGGGATCGCTATCCAGCCTGTCACCCATCGGTATTAAGTTGCAAGCAACAGACATTTGCATTAAGTAAAGCGCATGAAGTAAGCAATATTAAATATCAAAATAGACTTCAACACCGCTGTTTTACCCTTAGTAGCAACAGCACACCCTCGCCCTTAGATGTTTCTGTCACTCGTGCCCAGGAACAAGAGGGGGCATGAACCCACTATCTAGCATAAATACTCTCTCTTGGAGATACACACAATCACTTGGCCAAAGTAACTACGCACATTGGAGAGCATGCAAGAACATAAATCAACATATAAGAATCATGCACAATCTGATCATAACTTTATAATCCATCGGATCCCAGCAAACACATCACATAGTATTACAATAGTCGATCTTGATCATGTTAGGCAGCTCACAAGATCATAAACATGAAGCACAAGATTGGGAGACTACCATCTAGCTACTGCCATTGACCCAAGGTCCAAGGTGGGACTACTCACAAGTCATCCCAGAGGAAGGCATGGCGATGAAGAGCCCTCCGGGATCGATCTCCCCTCCGACAGGGTGCCGGGAACTGCTTCAGATTGACCCCCAAACTAGGGTTTGAAGTGACGGCACGTCGGGATGTCTTTTGTGGAAAATAATGGCCGCCTCGACGTTTTTAGGTTTAATGGGATTTTATAGGCGTCGGAGGGCGCCGAGGAGGTGCCCACAGGGTAGGGGTGGGTCCTAGGCCGCGGCAGGGGGCCGCTCCTGGCCTGTGGGTGGCCCCTAGGCTGCCTTTTGGTCTCCTGGTGCCTTCCGTCGAGTAAAAATTCTCCGTAAATTTCCGTCCAATTCCGAGAATATTTTTAGAAGTGATTTCCTGAAATACAAAAACAGCAAAAACAGGGAACTGGCACTTGGCATCTTGTCAATAGGTTAGTCCAACAAA
The DNA here is from genome assembly GCA_012064385.1 of Puccinellia tenuiflora. NCBI lineage: Eukaryota > Viridiplantae > Streptophyta > Magnoliopsida > Poales > Poaceae > Puccinellia > Puccinellia tenuiflora. The sequence continues at coordinate 529,879 of QRDG01000086.1, forward strand.
TTACAAAATGCATAAAAATGATGTGATATGATAATAGAAACATGTGACAACATCACAAAATTAGCATGGATCACTCAAAAATTATAGATACGTTTGACACGTATTAGTATTGCACTGCGTCTAGGGCTGGCGTGTATTGTATTATCTATGGGTAAGTTACATGAGTTAGTTACATGATTGGATCACCGTATACAACTACAGTTAGAGTCCTAATACAATACAATGTCTATCAGTTTCCTCTAACGCAGGGACGCATCACGCCTCGTTGAAAGAACAAGATGTCGCCTAGAGGGGGGGGGGGTGAATAGGCGATTTAAAACTTTTACGTTTAAGGCTTGATAAATGCGGAATAAAACTAGCGTTTAATTTATCAAGCACAAAACCTAATACACTAGGTTCACCTATGTGCACCAACAACTTATGCTAGGCAAGTTAAACAACAAGGATAGCAAGATATAGAACTTCAAGCTCGATGGCTATCACAAGGTAAATGCATAAGTAAAGGGGTTTGGTTATAGAGATAACCGACACAAGTGGAGACGGAGGTTTGTTTCCCGTAGTTCCTTTCCAATGGAAGTACGTCTATGTTGGAGAGGTGTGGAGGCTCCTTGGCCCTCCTACAAGCACGTCTGTGCTCACCCTATTCTCCGTGAGCTCCTCCCGTGGGGAATACCCGATGGGGGATTTGCTCATCCACTATGAGGTCTTCTTGAGGGCGTTGACCAAACCCGTACAATAAGGTCTTCTTGAGGGCGTTGACCAAACCCGTACAAATTGCCCGAGCCTACGTCCACACAATAGGAGGCCCCCGTAGCACACACAACCGTCTAGAGTGCACAATGCACCCAAGAGGCACAAGCTCTTGGGAGCCCTATGCAACCAAGAGTAACAAGCTTCTCAAACTTCAATCCCACGTATCACCGTGGGGAATTCAAACCGATGCACCAAATGCAATGGCAAGAAAACACTAAGTGGTCAAGTCCTTCTCTCCGAAATCCAACCAAAGCAACTAATGCTAGGGAGGGATTTGTGAGGAAGAACAAAGGAGAAACCCAAAGCAACTCCAAGATCTAGATCTAAAGGCTTCCCCTCACTTAGAGGAGATATGGCTTGGTGAAGTGGTGATACGTGCATTTTATATCATCATTTTTATATCTTATATTATCATATTGGAATGTTATTTGCATTGTTATATCGATGTTTTGCATGTTTTAGATGATTTATGGGACTTTCATACAAAGTCCCTATTTTTGGCATTTAATATCTGGGAGGCAGAATACCCCCCTTTTCTTGTTTTAATTGTTTCAGGAGTTTCGCGAACTCAAATAATTAAAGGAAAAATACCACGCCAGTTTTTCATCAGGAGAAGGGTGGAGGAAAAAAGACCGAAGACAGGAGGGCCACGAGGGCCAAATGGGGTGGGCCCACGCGGCCCATGTACCTGGCCGCGTGGGACCCACCAAGGAGGCCCTCGAGCACCTCCTCGTGTGGGGCTTTTTACCAACACCTTCGTCTTCACCGAAAAAGGATGCCCTAATTTTCCCCAAATTATCTGAGGCCGTGGCGACGGCGGAACTCCTGATTCTCTTCGAAGAGGGTCAGATCCTGCTGCTCCGGAGCTCCGGAGAGGGGAGAAATCACTGCCATCATCATCACCTCTCCTCCTTGGCGTGGGAGGAGGCCTTTACATCACCGTCATCACCATCACTAGCACCATCTCCATCACCATCTCCGTGATCCACTCCGTTCCCCTCATAGTTTGAGAATTGCTATACCCTAGATCATTGGCTTGTGCTCCTATTCATGTTTGTGATTGGGTACTTGTCATTATTTGGTGGTGAAGTATTTATTTCAGATTGTGTTGTACCCTTTATGCCACTGATTACGATCATGTTTGCATGTTGTGAGTAGTTCCCGTATGTTCCTGAGGGTATAGGATGAATTGGCAATGATTTATATATAACATGTGTTGGTATTTTGTCAAGAGTTTATCTTTTATGTGATTCTATGATGGTGTTGTGCGAATGTCGACTGCACAACACTTCACCTTTAAAGGGCTCATAGGAGAACAACGTAGTGTAATGAATTGAGGAAGACTTGGGAGGACAACTAAGCCCAAGACATAGTCATGCAGTTATATTATGTGGGTAGTAGTGTCGGGGACCTTAGAGTGTAATGCTATGGTGGGACTTCATGTCTTAATAATTCTTGTGCAAGTCATTAAATTGGCCACATGATCCATCATAAGGGGTTGTAGTTTATTTATTTAGCTATGCCTAGTTATGGCTCCGCCCCAAAGAAGATTAAAACTTGACAAGATATGCAATGTGTTGTTTAATAAATCTCTATGCCTAGTGATATCCATGCCGCCCTCGGGAACGTTTTCCACATATAAGACACACATCACTTGAGCTTGTCCTCTTGCTACATAGAGGATTGGGCTTTTCCTCCTTGAGAGCTTTCTACTTGTTACCATCTATTTTAAGCATTTTTATTCTTTTGCATTTATACAACCAAAAATCCCAAAAACACTTGCATCTTTTATTGTTTTAATTATCATTCTTTCTAACCAATACCTTCAGCTCCTCGTGGGTTCGACAACCTTTTCCTCATTCAAAGGTACTACAATTGATCTCCTGCACTTGGGAGTCATCAAGACACTTTTCTGGCGCCGTTGCCGGGGAGCGTAGCGCTATTGGTAAGAAGTTTGGTAAGGAAACTTGAAATCTGAATTATATTTGCTGTTTTATCTCATTGATACTATGGCACTTAAGAATCGTCCCTCGCTGCGCCTTACTCTTTATGAAAGTTCTTATACCACTACTGCTAAAGTGGTTGAAACTGCTGTGTCTAAGATACCTGAAGTGGGATTTAAAATTCCCACTGGTCATGTTGAAAGAGTTATGAAGAATGTATTTTCAGGAGATGGAACTAAGACTGCACGTGAACACATTGAAATGATTGAAGAAATATGTGGCTTATTCAGGATCCCTAGTATTTCTGAGGACTATGTGAAAAGGAAGTTATTATTTATGTCTTTATCTGGTAATGCCCGTATTTGGTTCAGGTCTTTGGATGAAGGAGCCATTACTGAATGGAGTGTATTGAGGAAGATTTTCTTTCTTAAATATTTTACTCCTAGAGAAGCCTATGAGAGTCGCTGCTATATATTTAATTTCTGGCCACATCTGGGAGAGAGTATTACTCAAGCTTGGGGGAGACTGAAGGCACTCCTTCGTGAGAATCCTTGTCATGATCTTACAAAGAAACTTATATTGATAAACTTATATGCGAGGCTACCTATGAAGCATAAGGAAATTCTAGACAATTCATCTGGTGGGAGTTTTACAAATAATACTGAAGAAGAAGCATGGAATCTATTGGAAACTATTTCTGAAAATACTGGACACTGGGAACTTGATAAAGGTAATAAACCTTATTTTGATTATGGATATTCATGTGTGGAGACCTTCTCTACTTCTATTTTGTTTAAAAATATGAGTGATACATTTAATCTTGATCCTTATGTTATACTTGAAATAGATAAATCTTTTGCTGAGCATATCGGTATTCCTAAAAGTGGGTTTGAAACTTATGTTGAACCTGTTAAACAATCTATTGTTATCCCTAAAGTTATTAAACAGATAGAACCAGTGTCATCTGTGAGAATTGTGGAGTATGTTGAGCCACCCCCATATCCAAACCAAGTTAAGAAAAATTTGCTTACTACTGTTACTAACAAGAGTAAAAGAAAATGTCCTAAGCCATATGAACAGGTGGAAGTCAATACTGAAATTTCTGTTATCAAACAATTAAATGAAGAAGATCCCGTTGATGTCTATCTATGTGAAGATGCTACTAAAATTATCATAGGTAATTCGACCAAGGTGGGAAAACCTATAATATCATGCTCTATTGGGACTTCAAGTTATCATGGTCTATGTGATATTGGGTCAAGCATTAGTGTCATTCCATATTCTCTCTATCTTGAAATCAAGCCTGATATTGATCCTATTGTTATGGAAGGGACATGTATGACAATTCAACTTGCTAATAAAGAATATATCAGTCCTTTTGGAATTGTTAGAGATATTGAAGTTCTAGTTGGTAAAATTAAATATCCTGCTGATTTTATTGTACTTGGTTGCCCTCAAGATTCTTTTGTCCTATCATTTTTGGTAGACCTTTCTTGCGCACTGTTGGTGCTGAAATTAATTTGCTTAAAGAGAAAGTGTTTATTAATTGTGATAATGAAAGACTTGAGTTCAACTTTTCCAAATTTGCTGATAAACATGTTGTGAAAGGGCCAATTTCTGAAGATATAATTGAAACTCTTGCTTCTATAGCTGTAGCTTCAACAGATGTTGTAGAACGTTATATGCTTAATCAAGATGAACCATTTAATGATGAGGAAAAAGAGGCTCTGGAACAAATATTATGGCAACAACCACCACAATTACAGTTGCATATTCCACCTAATAATTTAGGAGTGTTGCCACCACCTAAAGGGGATCCTAGTTTTGAACTGAAACCTTTGCCTGATAACCTGAAATATGCTTACTTAGATGATAAGAACATATATCCTATCATTATTAGTGCTAACCTTTCAGCTGAAGAAGAAGAGAAATTACTTGATGTGCTAAAAGCTCATAGACCAGCTATTGGATACTCTCTTGATGATCTTAAAGGTATAAGCCCAGCTCTATGTATGCACAAAATTAATTTGGAAGAGGATGCAGAACCTGTTGTTGATTATCAACGCCGTCTCCATCCTAAAATGAAAGAAGTGGTAAGAAAGGAGGTAATAAGACTCATGGAAGCTGGTATCATTTATCCTATAGCTGATAGTAAGTGGGTTAGTCATGTCCATTGTGTTCCTAAAAAGGGTGGAATGACTGTTGTTCCAAATGATGAGAATGAACTTGTGGCTCAACGTACTGTTGTTGGCTATAGGATGTGCATTGATTATAGGAAATTAAACAAAGCAACTAGAAAAGATGATTACCCATTGCCATTTATTGATCAAATATTAGAAAGGTTATCTAAACACTCTCACTTTTGTTATCTAGATGGTTATTCAGGTTTCTCACAAATTCCTATCCATAAGGACGATCAAGAAAAGACCACTTTTACTTGCCCATTTGGTACTTTTGCTTATAGAAGAATGCCATTCGGTTTATGCAATGCTCCTGCTACTTTTACAATATGCATGAATGCTATATTTGCTGATTACATTGAGAAGATAATGGAAGTCTTTATGGATGATTTTTCTGTGTTTGGTACTTCTTTCGATAATTGCTTGTTCAATCTTAACAAAGTTTTACAGCGTTGTGAAGATCAACATCTAGTTCTCAATTGGGAGAAGTGTCACTTCATGGTTACCGAAGGAATTGTTCTAGGACATAAAATCTCTGGAAATGGAATAGAAGTTGATCCAACCAAGATAGAAGCTATTGAGAAGCTACCATACCCAAAGAATATAAAAGGTATAAGAAGTTTTCTTGGGCATGCAGGTTTTTACCGTAGGTTCATTAAGGACTTCTCCAAAATATCAAAGCCTCTAACCAATCTTTTGCAAAAGGATGTTCCTTTCTCTTTTAATGATGATTGCATTGAATCTTTTAATATTTTGAAGAATGCTTTAATAACTGCTCCTATTATTCAACCTCCTGATTGGAAATTGCCCTTTGAAATTATGTGTGATGCTAGTGATTATGCTGTTGGGGCTGTTTTGGGTCAAAGGGTTGATAAGAAACTGAATGTTATTTATTATGCTAGTAGAACACTTGACGCTGCCCAAAGAAATTATGCTACAACTGAAAAAGAATTTTTAGCAGTACTATTTGCTTGTGACAAGTTTAGACCTTATATCACTGATTCCAAAGTCACAATACATACTGATCATTCTGCTATTAAATACTTGATGAACAAGAAAGATGCTAAGCCTAGATTGATAAGATGGGTACTTCTTTTGCAAGAATTTGATTTACACATTGTTGATAGGAAAGGAGAAGATAACCAAGTAGCTGATCATCTCTCTAGAATGGAAAATATACCTGATGATCCTATTCCTATTAATGATAGCTTTGTTAATGAACAACTTGCAAATGTTAATGTTTCCAGTGTTAAGGCTGCTTCTCCTTGGTTCGCTAACTATGCAAATTTTATTATTGGAAAAGTATTACCTCCACACTTTACTTATCAACAAAGAAAGAGATTCTTTTATGATCTTAGACATTATTTTTGGGATGATCCTTTCCTTTATAAGAAAAGTGTAGATGGTATTATTAGACGTTGTATACATGAGCATGAACAATAGGCTATAAAAAGAGATTGCCATGATAGTCCATATGGAGGGCATCATGCAGGAGATCGCACAGCAGCAAAGGTATTACAATCTGGTTTCTATTGGCCTACTTTATTTAAAGATTGCCACGAATACGTTAAATCTTGTGATAAATGTCAAAGAGTAGGAAATATTGGTAGGAGAAATCAAATGCCTATGAATTATTCTCTACCACTTGAACCATTTGATGTGTGGGGTTTTGATTATATGGGACCTTTCCCAGCTTCAAAGACAAAGCATACTCACATTTTGGTTGTAGTTGACTATGTTACAAAGTGGGTGGAGGCAATTCCAACCAAAAGTGCAGATCATGCCACAGCCATGAAGATGCTTAAGGACATCATTTTCCCAAGGTTTGGTGTTCCTAGGTTTTTAATTACTGATGGTGGCTCTCATTTTATACATGGTGTTTTTAGGAGAGCTTTGGCAAAATATGATGTTAACCATAGAATTGCATCTCCTTATCACCCTCAGACAAGTGGACAAGTTGAATTAAGTAATAGGAAAATTAAACTCATTCTGGAAAAGACAGTTAACAAGTCTAGGTCTGATTGGCCACTTAAAATTAATGATGCATTATGGGCTTATAGAACTGCATTTAAAAATCCTATGGGAATGTCCCCTTATAAAATGGTCTATGGGAAAGCTTGTCATTTACCTGTTGAATTAGAACATAAAGCTAGATGGGCTATTAAACAATTGAACTTTGACTTTAAGACTGCAGGAGAGAAAAGAATCCTTGATTTAAACCTACTAGATGAATGGAGGAATGAAGCCTATGAAAATGCTAAAATGTTTAAAGAGAAAGTTAAGATCTGGCATGACAAGAAGATTAAGAGAAAAGAATTCAAAGTAGGAGATCAAGTTTTATTATACAACTCTCGTTTTAAGTTTTCTGCAGGGAAGCTAGCTTCGAAATGGCAGGGACCATTAGTCATACAGGAGGTGTACCGTTCAGGAGCTATCCGTCTATACGGTGATATGAAAGGTAAACCTCATATGGTCAATGGACAACGTCTTAAACATTATATTGCAGGAAAAAGCTTCGTTGGAATGTTGGAAACATTGAATTTATAAACACCGGAAGAAATAATAAAAGGGGGTCGAGCAGTTTCAGCAACTCCAAATCAATAAAAGGTAACTTTTGTATTGGAAGGTTTCTTGGAATTACATGAAATTTTATGGAAGTCATTTTTTTATGGAAACTAAAGTGTGGGGAAAGAAAACTTGACGAAACGGAGTCCCGAGGAAGGAAAGAGGTGGCCCCACGCGGCCAAGTACAGGGGCCGCATGGGCCCACTCCTTTTCCACCTCGGAGACCTTTTTCGCCTCGTTTTCGATCCCGACGCTCCGTCTTGACCTAAAAACCCTCAATATATACCCCTCTCTGATGATCTAATCTCGCACCGAGCGTCCTCGAGCGATCTTTGTTTCTTGCTTTTTCTGTCTGCCAGGTTTTAGCCATGTCTTGCTCCGGATCCAATCTAGAGGGGGAGAGCTCTCCTAAGAAGGGTGTTGTGAACCACTACCTCAACTCCGTGATGGCACCTCAGAAGACCGTGTGCTTCAAGGAAGGGGTGATGCTCGTGGAGGAGGTGAAGGCTCCCAAGACCACCGGAACCGTGGAGGAAAGACTGGGCGAGCTGGAAGACAAGACCTTCAAGTATGGGACTGTGGTTTACCGTAGCCTTGACGCTCATCACTTCATGAACCTGGAATTGGAGAAGAAGGTTGAGGAGTACAAGGAGAGACTTGAAGATCTGGAGGATAGGTACAAGTACGTCGTCGAGAAGTTAGAGAAGATCCAGTGCTTCATGTGGGATGTAGAAAACCAAAACTATGAGTATGAAGAACGCTTCAAGAAGAATGCAGCAGATGCCACCCTCAGGTATAATAATCCACCTACATCTTTCCATGATGGAAGACCCTTCCCATGGAAGATGGTTGAATGGGAGGAAGAATACGAGAAGGAGGAAGCTGCAGCAAAGGAGAGTCTGGCAGAACGTCAAGCTTGGAGGAGTTCCACCTAGTCTTTCTCTTTATTAGTCTCTTTTATCTATCTAGTTGAGGTGTGTCTTGCTTTTATCGTTTAGTTATCAATTTCATTTAAGCTTGTGTGAGCTCATAGAGCATTATCATGTATCCCTATCTTGTGGTTTATCAATGAATATTAAAGTATGGTGTCATCCATGGTTCTCTTGTTTTGGAGATTTATGGATAACACTCATGCAAATGAGCATGGCATATTTAGAGGTTTCAATCACATCTTACCTTGGACTTGATTAACTTAAGTATGTTGGACAACTATAGAATCATATCATCAAAATATCAGATAACAAACATGAATCATTGTGATTAATATTATGATGGTAGTGGCTTGATAAATGTTTAAGGTTGAGAGTTAGCCCATATGTGCTGTCACATGCAAAGCTTTCAACATGTTCCATCATTTATTTAGTTGATATCATGTACTTTTGTTTATGGATGCCTATCATGATGAAATAATGTGGAAATAGAGCAAGTTTAAATGAGTTTGTATAAATGGTAGAGAGAAACCTGTGCCGCTAATCTAAGCCATGCATCATTCATGGTGGAAATTTACTTACATGCTGTTTTGAACTTCCTATGATACACCCTGCGATAAAAAGCTATATCAATTGGTAAATAAAAAGGGTGTTGAGGTTGTTCATTATGTTTGTTTGTCTTGTTGTTGTGATGTGGGCTTGATCCATATCATAGGACAAGAGGTACCCCAGTTAAGACTCTTGATAATACCATTATTACTTACAATGATAGATAACTTAAACTTGCTCTATTTCCCAAGTTGAGTAATCATGGTGTAGGTACTTGTATTCAAGGGGGATGAGACATGTAACCTTTACTTTATCAAGGCCACTACTCATATTTGCTTTCACATTTAACTTTAATCATTCAAATGCTTGCCATAAAGAGCAAAAGCATGGGAAAAGGAATATGATCCAGTTGTCCAACATACAATGGTTATTTGCTTTCAAAAGTAAGAGTGATTGCTAGAGCTTCTACTTATGTTGCCCTCATGTGTATGAGTTTCAGTTCATCAATCTTACATTGCAACTGAATATGATGATGATGATACAATGCCCGTATTTATTTATCAACCATAAGTCCATCGATGCATATAATGATCTATGTCCTTATTTACTCGAGGACGAGTAAAGGTTTAAGCTTGGGGGAGTTGATACGTGCATTTTATATCATCATTTTTTATACCTTATATAATCATATGGGAATGTTATTTGCATTGTTATATCGATGTTTTGCATGTTTTAGATGATTTATGGGACTTTCATACAAAGTCCCAATTTTTGGCATTTAATATCTGGGAGGCAGAATACCCCCTTTTCTTGTTTTTATTGTTTCAGGAGTTTCGTGAACTCAAATAATTAAAGGAAAAATACCACGCCAGTTTTTCATCAGGAGAAGGGTGGAGGAAAGAAGACCGAAGACAGGAGGGCCACGAGGGCCAAATGGGGTGGGCCCACGCGGCCCATGTACCTGGCCGCGTGGGACCCACCAAGTAGGCCCTCGAGCACCTCCTCGCGTGGGGCTTTTTACCAACACCTTCGTCTTCGCCGAAAAAGGACGCCCTAATTTTCTCCGAATTATCTGAGGCCGTGGCGGCGGCGGAGCTCATGATTCTCTCTGAAGGGGGTCAGATCCTGCTGCTCCGGAGCTCCGAAGAGAGGGCAAATCACCGCCATCATCATCACCTCTCCTCCTTGGCGTGGGAGGAGGCCTCTACATCACCGTCATCACCATCACCAGCACCATCTCCATCACCATCTCCGTGATCCACTCTGTTCCCCTCATAGTTTGAGAGTTGCTATACCCTAGATCATTGTCTTGTGCCCCTATTCATGTTTGTGATTGGGTACTTGTCATTATTTGCTGGTGAAGTATTTATTTCAGATTGTGTTGTACCCTTTATGCCACTGATTATGATCATGTTTGCACGTTGTGAGTAGTTCCCGTATGTTTCTGAGGGCATAGGATGAATTGGCAATGATTTATATATAACATGTGTTGGTATTTTGTCAAGAGTTTATCTTTTATGTGATTCTATGATGGTGTTGTGCGAATGTCGACTTCACAACACTTCACCTTTAAAGGGCTCATAGGAGAACAACGTAGTGTAATGAATTGAGGAAGACTTGGGAGGACAACTAAACCCAAGACAGAGTCATGCAGTTATATTATGTGGGTAGTAGTGTCGGGGACCTTAGAGTGTAATGCTATGGTGGGACTTCATGTCTTAATAATTCTTGTGCAAGTCATTAAATTGGCCACATGATCCACCATAAGGGGTTGTAGTTTAGTTATTTAGCTATGCCTAGTTATGGCTCCGCCCCAAAGAAGATTAAAACTTGACAAGATATGCAATGTGTTGTTTAATAAATCTCTATGCCTAGTGATATCCATGCCGCCGTCAGGAACGTTTTCCACATATAAGACACACATCACTTGAGCTTGTCCTCTTGCTACATAGAGGATTGGGCTTTCTCTCCTTGAGAGCTTTCTACTTGTTACCATCTATTTTAAGCATTTTTATTCTTTTGCATTTATACAACCAAAAATCCAAAAACACTTGCATCTTTTCTTGTTTTAATTATCATTCTTTCTAACCAATACCTTCAGCTCCTCGTGGGTTCGACAACCTTTTCCTCATTGAAAGGTACTACAATTGATCTCCTGCACTTGGGAGTCATCAAGTGGTAGATCTAGATCTCCTCTCTCTTTTCCCTTTAGAAGGAGGCAAGAATCATGGAGGGATGGAGAGGTAGCAAGCTCTCAAAAGGTCAACAATGGAGGAGAGAGAGAGTGCAAAGAGTTGGAGAACCATTGGGGAAGAAAGCCCCTTAAATAGGTTCCCCCAAAAATCCAACTGTTGGGGGGCAGAAACGCGCAGGGGCGGTACTACCGCCAGTGTTGGCGGTACTGCCGCCCCCATGCATTTCAGCCAGCCAACGGCTAGCAAAAGATCCCGCACTGACGGTACTGCCGCCAGAGGCGGCAGTACTACCGCTGGGGTGAAACAGAGGGTATCAACGGCGGTATTGCTGGCGGCACTGCAGGCAGTGCTGCACAGCCCAGGAGAGATCTCAAAGTCCCCAACAGCGGTACTACCGCCAGAGGTGGCGGTACTGCCGCTGAGGGCTAACAGAGCACCTCCCTGGCGGTAGTGCTGGCGGCACCGCTGGCAGTGCTGCACAGCCCAGGAGAGGGCTCAAAGTCCTAAGGAGCGGTACTACCGCCAGAGGCGGCGGTACTACCGCTGAGGGCTAACAGAGCACCTCCCTGGCGGTGGTGCTGGCGGCACTGCCGCCGGAGGCGGCGGTACTACCGCTGCACAGAGAAAAACAGCAAAACCCTGAAACTGAATAACTTTTGCTAGGAAACTCCGATCGAGGTAAATCCAATTTTGTTGGAAAGAGGACGACAAGAGCTACCCAACAAAAAGCAGAAATATTGAAACCAAGCAAGGGAGATTTTGCTAATAAATGGAAGAGTGAAACCTTCCGCATGGATGGACCGGCAAAATCTCCAAAACCGAAAATGCAAGAGAAGATGCATACGAAATCCGTTTTCGGTGAACTTGGCCTTGTCATGACAAGCACGACAAGCACCAAGACCACACCACGATAAGAGCCAAATAAGAACCAATAAAGATGATGCCAAGGATGCAAAGGTTTGAGCTCTCTACGACGATACGATCAAGATACTCGCTCGAGAGCCCCTCTTGATAGTACGGCTATCTATCCTATAACCCGGTCTCTCAACTAACATCATGAGATCGGTAAAATAGAAAACCTATCAAGATCATACCTTTGCCTTGCGCATAATCCACTTGAGCTTGATGATGATGATCTTGACCTTCTCAAGTTGGACCACCTTTCTTGATTGCGCTCCGCTCGGTGAAGACTCGCAACGTGCTCCCCCATACACCAAGATGGGAGAGACACTCTTCGACATATCTTCACTTGGCCTTTATCTTGATGACGATCACCACGTGACGCCATCCTCAAAGCACACATTAGTCCTTAAGGATTGTCATTAATTATCAAAACCACACATGGGGGCAACCATGCTCTTTCACTCGTCTTCCCGACGCGCGTCGCTGGAGTTACTGCGCCTTGGGAACCGGCACCAGTGTTAATGCCCCCCTCGCCCTTATAAGCGTGTGCGACGCTGAACCCAGAGCGAGTTGAACGAAAGCCTTACCCACAGCTACAACTACTAGCGCTTCAAAGGGCTTAGGTTCTAAGGTCCCTCATGGCCTCCACCGGCGCTCACTTTCTCTCCTCTCCCCTTGGTCTCCAGTCGAGTAGCAATGGCGCACAACGATGAAGCCGGAGGTAGCAGCATTGGCGACAAAAGCGGCGGTAGATTTAAGAGCTGCTTGAGGAAGGACGAAGCGGTGTTCTTCTCCAAGCACCGCATCCCAGTGCCGTCGGGGGTGCTCCTCCCGGCTGCGGCTGGGCGATGAGCTCGTCGGGGTACGCCGTACCTCCTCTACAAGAAGGGGACAGGCTTTGCGCGTTGATCCGTCTGCGCTGGCGGCAACTGATGCCGGCGCAGTAGGCCGACCCCGATTTCGTTGATAGCAACAACAATTGGTCGGCGATCCTCGCGGCGCAATGCCAGGTGTCGATCGACGACCACGAGGGTCCCACAAGGCCATCACAGTACAACAGGGAGTTGCGCCGTTGCTGCTGGGGCGACTACGCACTCTACGATGTGATGGCCCAGTTCGGATATGTCTCGCCGCCCGAGCAGCAGGTACCCTGGGTGGCGCCGCCTCCGATGCCGACATGCACCTCCTCGTGCGGCTCCTCCAATGCACACTCGATGACAACATTGATGTCGAGGCTGCTCGTCCCCAAGCAGGAGGCCGGCTCCTCGCGTAGGCCGCCGCCGCCCTTGTGAAGATCAAGACGGAGGTGCCTTGGTGAGTGACGCTGCTAAGGACAGGCGGCGTGACCATCCGCTATTTCGGCCCGACCAAGGTCAAGGTGCACCGCGGCAAGAAGTGTCCCGCATCACAACCGACGCATCAGGGATGACAAAGGAGAAGGCCGAGACCCTCTACCAGCTCCACCTCGCCGAGGCCATGAAGAAGTCCTTCGACACCTTCTAGTTGGTGCCCAAGGAGTTTGTGGAGCGGTGGTCCGCCATTGAGAATGACATCGTTGTCATCCCAAACGATGAAGATGAGGAGGTCAAGGTGGAGCCAGAGGAGACGCTGCCGCGTTTAAGATTTTTTTGAAAGGGGCAAAAGGTTTGCCTATTCATTTATTAAGATAGAAAGAGGTTCCGGTTTCAAAATATTACATGGCCATGGTCAACACCTCCCTTAAGTGCCACACATGCACGGATGGGAAAACACAACAAAATATATGGAAAGGAGGACTACTCTCCCGGTATAAAGTGCACCAAGCATTTTGCTCCCGCTTTGACCCAAAGCCTCGTCTCCTCTTTTATGTCCGCAATGATCACGCTAGGCAGATGAGACATGTGCCTGAATATTCTCGAGTTTCGTTCATTCCATAATTTCCATGCCACAAGAGTGATGATGGAAGCAGTCGCTTTGCGAGGGACCTCCGCATGAAGAACCGAGACAGCCCAACAATCAGATACAGAGGTCCGACCCACCCATCTATCCGGCCCAAGCTGAGGGGAGCCAAGCCACAAGGAGATCGCATTCCAAATTCGGATAGAGAACCTACAATGGAAAAGAAGATGAATTCCGGTTTCTTGCTCCTGCCGACATAGGGGACAAACGACACAATTCGGCCATCCACGACGCTGCAGGCGGTCCGCTGTTCAAACCCTATCTTGGATGATCAACCATGCAAAAAATTTGTACTTAGGTGGGGCCCAAGCTCGCCAAACAAGAGAGTCCATCAACGTGTGGGTGGAGCCAACAAACTGCATTAGATAGGCGGAGGAGGCCGAGTACTCTCCCGACGAGGTGGAGCGCCACGAGATAGAGTCCATGGTGGTCTGGTCCAAGGCGACATCTTGGATCATTTCCCAGAGCTTGGCGAATTGCGCTAGGTGGTCCACTGAAATACCTGAAGTAAGGTTGATCTGGGTGACCCAAGCATTGTCGGTGAGAGCCTCTAGCACGGTCCAGTTTTTGCGCTTGCAAAGGTGGAAAATATCCGGGGCTATGTCGAGGGGGCATTGGTCAAGAAGCCATGGAGAGCGCCAGAAATCAGCAGTAGCTCCATTGCCAATCGTGATTTTAGTAGCCGCATAGAAGAGTGCCATATCATTGTCTGAGCATGGGTTCCCGAACCCGACCCATAGTTTATGGGGCGACCTCCATTCATGCCGCGTTTAAGATTGACGCCTCGGTCAAGCAGTTCGACTGGGACTTCTTCTACACTGGTCTGTACATTTAGTTTTTTAGTTTAAATTGCCGTTGTATTTTGTGAATGTATAAAATATAAACGAAGTATCGTTGTTTTAATATTTATAAAAATGATTCCCTGGTGGGAGCGTCTATTGGGAGCGGCCGGTGGGGGAATCCCCTCCCAGTAGCACAACAACCCGTGCCAGCACTCCCAATAGCATGTGTCCGGCCCACTTGCTGGATGCTCTATTCAGAGCGTCGGTGGATCTGCTCTTAGAAAACCGGATATCGAAGAAAAGTAATCAAACAGACGATTGTGATTAATATTCCATATGTTTACTTTCGCATGTGTTAGGACGATTAGTCAACTGACGATTAATGCACTCTTCGTCATGGGAACCATACCGTTGGTTGCGTTCATTCTACTATCCATGGTTTTCTGTGGAAAGAAATATGAAGTCGGCCCAGGCCGCGTCTGGTAATTAAGTGAGACTAGGTCCACCTCTGTTCACAACATACCTATGAAAGTGCTAACAGGACGTTAGGGCATCAACTATGTATATGGAAAAACCTATCAATAAGGTGGGACCCACATGCTACACCATAGGCTTAAGGACAACACCACAATGTATGTTGCAAAAGCACACCTTAAGATGGGTCCCACCTGTCAGGAAAAAATCAGATAATAAAACCATGAAAGTAACATTAGCTTTGAAAAAAATATTACATGTTTATGGCTTTGTGTACTATAGCCATAAAGTAACATTATTCTATTTCTTATGGGTTGTCTACAAGCTTGTGGGTTGTTCATAAGCTTTTTTCTTATGGACAAGCTTATTGATAGGTGCCACTATGTATAAAGTTGTCCATAAGGATCACTTTTTCCTTATAGATAGGCTTATGGACTACATAGTGGATGCCCTTAGAGCATGTACCGTGGTTGATGACGAAACCATCTACCACGATGACCCGGGAGCGTTGTTAATAAATCTGCCACGTAGCATCCACCACGGTATCCTAGTCGTTACGAAAGCCCTTTAGCCACGAAAAACGGACTTTTTACCAGCGTGTCAAAAGCCAATATATTTTTCTATTGCTCTGAACCGCTCTTGCCCTCCCCTTTCACTTTCATAGTGGTCTTCATTGGCCGGACCACTCATTGTTACCGCTCTTGCCCTCCCCTTTCACTTCCATAGTGGTCTTCATTGGCCGGGCCACTCATTGTTATTTGCCGTAGGCCTTATGTGCCACGGGCATATCTTTTGATACGCCGTAGGTTTCGTTTTGCCGTGAGTGTTTTTTTTTCGGATTTATCGTTGGCTTTACTTTGCCGTGAGGTTTTCGCCAGATTTGCTATGTGTTTCCCGCGTGATCTGCGGAAAACTACCAGTTTGTCGTAGGTCCCGATGAAATGCTCACGACATATCTTGTGGTCAGTTCGAGATAATTGGAATGTTGTGTGGCCATTTAGTGTGGAAGGCTTGTTGATGGGAAATTCTCAATCTTTGAAGAAGAACACAGGGTTATTAACTTATTGGAGACCCAAACCGACATAAAAGATCATATTCTTGTGGTCAGTTCGAGATAATTGGAATGTTGTGTGGCCATGCTCCATTAGATCTTTGATTTGATGAATATCAAGTTGTTGCCGGCACACTATATTGTGAAGGGATGGATAAGTGAAGCACGGTCAGGATCCATCAAAGATTCTTATGGAAGTACTGTAGTTGAAAATCTGAAGTTGGATGTCGTCTTCCGATACAACTATCTTTCCCACATGTTAAATAACTTGCCACTCTAGCAGCCAACTCCGAAGAATGATAATTTTTACCGAGAATGCACAAAAGCGTGCTAAAAAGTCAAAGAATGATTGCATAACTATCTTGAGAAAAGATGTGATATCCAATAGCATCAGATGAATAGTTGAGTGCTGCACTTCTGGAAGGAAAAGGAGGTTCAAAAGAAAAGTTCATCACGAAAAATTGAGTTTCTTGCTACGCAACACCGGATAAACAAGAGAACACCATCTGCCTTGAAAAAATAAAAAGAAAAGGAAAACATGCCAAGCAGAGTTACTTTCTGACTCACGTTGCCGGCAACGCACAATCGCGCCCTCCCCTGGAGGCCTGGAGGATACTCTTCGTCGACCACAAAATGAAAAGTTTCCGTTTAACACGCGATACACTCAGGAAACCAACTAACTGAAACGTTTTTAAAACAGTTTACTACTTAAAGCACATGCTATGGTTAAACATTAGAATTTGTTTCCAAAGTAAGTGTTAGTTTTTCTACTCTTTTTGTAACACATGGCACGTGGCATGAACGACCGCGAAAATCAGCCAATATAGATCCTATGTTGATAGGTAAATATAGATCCATGTTCATAGGTGTGTTTCGGGCACTGTATAAATTAACAATCGGAGCTCATACACTGATATTCGAGACAAATATCACTTGTACGAGAAGCCTTGCTTATTATAGATCACAACTAACTAAAGATCAAAGTTCTAGGCAACTCCTATGAACTCTTTGATGGGATCTTCGAGCTGCGTCATGACGGCCACCCAACCAGCATGCGTGGGATGCAGATCGTCCCAGAAGAAGAACTTGCTAGGGTTTCCGCACAGGGAGTAAAGGGGCTCCAAGTTCGCATCAAGCTGCCCACAGTAGCCCTTAGGATCATTGGGGATGCAGCACGGTTTTCGCGTGTGCTTGAACTCCGAACTTTCAGCTGCAAATTAACCAGACCATAGAGCAAATAATTTCAATCAATACGTAGTGATCATTATTAAGTCTCATGGGAACATGCATGTGCATGTGCACGTACCGGTACCATGGCCCTTCTCGATGATGTTGCCGAAAGCGGTGTTCAGGTCGACTATGAAGACACCCTTCTTGGTACCCAGCTTTTGTTCCAGGTTTGTGTTGTGCAGCGAGGACTTTCTGTTGTCACCTTTGTCACACGCATCATAGTTGTTCCGCCTGGTCTGTGACGGCGTGCAGCCGAGAGGGTGCAGGTTGTTAACCAGGACCCTCTTAACCCCAAGGTTTCGCAGCCGCTCCACGTTGGAAGCAATCTCGGTCGTCATGTTCCCGGCAAAAGCAGCCATCTGAGAAGAATAAAAAACCTTCATAAGTTACGGCCAGATAGATCAGCTGCTACTCCTACTCAGTACTACACAGTACTACTCACCTCGCGGTAGCTCCTTCCGACGCCTATGTGCTTGTAGTCATTCCCGGAGACGGCGACGAGCGCGATGGAGTGGGTAACGTGGTTTTTTGAGATAGCCCCGCTTTTGACCAGGCTCTTGAAATTGTCGACTTGCTCGCGGAGATTGATCCAGAAAGATATCCGGTTCACGCCGGTGCCACCAAAGGCGAAGTTCATGCCGGACGGGTCACAGTAGTTAGGTAGCGTGCTTTGGTACGTCGGAGGGGACCTGGGAAACCCCAACATCTTTGCTGCAACGACCAGGCGCTTCCAAAGTTAGGATAAACTCGCCAATACACATATATAATCTAAAGGTAGATAAACAAGATCGAGATTATATCTCCATACCTATGAAATCGGATTGCACCATAAAGTCGGAGAAGCGGCCGGTGGGATCTCCTTGGGCACCCGATCCGTCGTCCTCCTGGTTAGAGACGCCGTAGGGATAGAACCATTGGCGCGTTGTCTCTTCCCAAGTGTCCGTGTGCGGGATGTTCCCACCGTCGACGAAGGAATCCCCGAACACGAACATGGTTTGCGGCGCGTGCCAGGTGTGCCGAGCAGACTCCACGCTTGCACCTAGAGTTCGACCGTCAGACATGCAAAACAATGGATGTTGATGATCGAAGTAATGAGAAACAAGTAAGCGGTAACAAAAGAGTTTATGCAAACAATCTGGCCTGGACACGCACCGTTGAGAGCAAGGAGGAGCCCGACGCCCCAAACGGCGGAGAGATGCGGATGCATCTTCACGATGTTGCTGGCGGCGGCGTTGGTACCTTATTGAGGCGAGTCGAAATAGGCAGATGGGTGTTGGTCTGTATTTAAGAGGGTACATGATAAGCAAATCCTAACTGCCCTTGCTAGATTTTCATCCGATAAAACTTCCTTTTCCCTTTTTTTCGTTCGGATAATCCAAGCCACACACCGATCGACCTCCCTTTTCTCAGATTTCCCGATGAACATGCCAAAGTTCCTCTCATATTGTTCCCGGGTTATCCACTTATCCCAGATTATATGGTTAAAAAAAAACTAAACACCCCGATATTCTCGATTCCAAAGAAATGCAACAATCCTCTCACGTGTTCCATTTTTTTTTTCGAATTAAAATATATTGATTATAAGCCACAGGTGCCACGATGATGAGGAAAGCATAATATAACTGTCTGGAACGTTCTTGGCATCATTGTGATATATGTGTAGGATAAAGAGATCTACGCTGCTGTCATTTTGTACTTTCTGGCTTTCTGCTTCACGCATTGCATATTGGGTGAGTTGTAAAGTACTACAAATTCTTTCAGGAATGAACCACTACAGATGAGTTGTAAATCTGCCATCGTTTATGGAAAGAACAATATTCACGGGTACCAGGGCGCGGCGTACTTGTGATATTTCTGCTTGCGACGCGTTTTATTTGGCAGTTTTCTGGATGTTAAATACCATTGGATGGGTTACTTTTTTATGGACCGCCCCTGAACTAAACATATTGGTACAGCTAGAAGAAAGGCCTAAGTTTATAGTACAGTACATGGCTCGCATTATTCTGCTCTCTTGGAATTACTACAAACTGGAAAAGGTCGATCTTGGCCTAGCATGTTCTTGATCTCTTGGACTATAAACGTCTCCGGCGAATGGTCCAAGGTTCTGTCGGTAACCATGCTGATGGCCAGGCTGCAGTACATCTCCACGATGATAGCTGCAGAGTACGTGCGATACCATCTCTGCAGCCTGTAGCCTGCAGGCCATGATGAGTTCACCCTCCAGTGGGCTGGAGCAGGTTGACAGAAACCTGCACTCCGAGAAAATGACTTCCCCACCTTCAGTCCGCAGTACCATGCCGCCTCTCCCTTGCGTAGCTCGGCCTATGAGGTACTCCGATCCCTCCGTCCAAAAATAAGTGTCTCAAATTTGCTCAAAAGTGAATGTATCTAGACATGTTTCAGGTATAGATACATCTACTTTTTGTCAAATTTGAGACACTTATTTTTAGACGGAGGGAGTACTATCTAGTACGACTCTACGTTGATCTTTGAAAATCCCGGCGGGGCTTGAGCTTGAAAATAGACTTTGACCACTTTGTGGCTGGCTTGAGCTTTACATACCCTGCCACCACCCTTTCTTAGAACATCACGTGTTCCATTGGCGTGGCTTCGTTCCGATCGTCGCGATCACTGATTGATTTTCTTTGTCATAATTAACGTGTGCTCCGTGTCCAGATCACATAAGGTCTTGTGGCAACTGGCAAGTCGCCGACTGGCCGGGGGTGATGGAGGAGGAGGGGAACCTGCGCATGCAGGTTGCAGCGGGTCACCGTGGAGGAGGAAGTGATGTTAGAGAGCGCATGAAGGAAGGTGATAACGTGGCCGAGCAATCGATCCATCAACACGGCTACAGACTATGCACGACCTGCTGCAGTATCAAGCTCTCCTGTTGCGTGCTTTGGCCTGGTGACTTGGAAAATTTGAGGTATACTCACGATGCATGCATTGCCTCTTGTGTGGTGTATCCATAGGATCAATGACGGATCTCTTACAAGAGTAATTCGAGTGAATTCGACTCTGAGGATAACGGTCACGGCTGCTCTCGGCGGCGGGGTGAGACGTACGCTGGTCCCTCGCCTGTGCACGGTGGGCGAACGTCAGCTAGGCTCCTCTCCGATCTGCTCGATGAGGTGGAGCTAACAGGCAATGACGATGTGCGTACTCTGACCAGGTGCCGGAAAAAGTGCGGGGCGCTGGATGCTGCTGCTTTCTACAGTGTCCTGTCTCCTGCCTACGAGTTCGTCTGGCTGAACCACACGCCGTCTAAGATCCGGTTCTTTGCCTGGCTCCTTTCTAAGTCAAGGATTCAGTCTCGGAGCGCGCTGCTGCGGAAGAAAATCCTCACCCATGAGGAAGCCATCTGTCCCATCTGCAACTACACGGAGGAGACATATACTGTAATCAGGCAATAATAAAAGGCCACGTCTAGCCAGCAATCGCTTGCTCGTTCGTACGAACGAGCAAGCGTGCCGATTCGGGAAAGAAATCTCACGACCGCGCGTCCAGCCCACCAGCCCAGCTCCGCGCGCGTTCAAATCCCCGTTCGGACTAATTAAATACACCACCCCTGTCGTGGTGGTGCACGGCAGATGTCTAGGGGTAGGCTTAAGTTTGGGGCCGATTGGACGCTAGAGGATTCGGGGAAGGATTGTGTGAAGGAAAACACACGAACACACACACGAACACACACGATTTACCCAGGTTCGGGGCCCTCGTGAGGAGGTAAAACCCCTACTCCTGCTTGTCTGACTATATTTATGTATCGATCCGTATTACAAAAGTGCTCCTTGAGCTGTGTTTCTTTGCCTGAACTGAGCTGCGCTAAGCCTCTGTGGAGAAGAAAGCTAGCTAAGAATACAGAGAGAAATGAGCTAAGGAGGCTGCCTCTGCCCTCCTCCCCCGTCTCCTCCCCCTGGTGCTCTTTAAATAGAAACAGCCCAGGGGACAAGCGGGAGACCAGGGGACAAGCGTGGAGACAAACAAACAAAGAGTGCTATGCCCTATACACTGCTGAAGAATTGACCACTAGGGTCTAATCTACACTATGCACGCACTGCAGCCACGTTGGCTGCGTCCTTGTTCCTCATCCTCTTGTCCCTTGCCCTTATCTTCTGGGGAGTGGCAACGGGTAATTTCATATGTTGGCAGCGATGTACTGACCCGGCTCCTGAACACTCGATCCAGTTACTGGACAGCTGACCCGGCCGAATACACCAGTAGCCTCCCAGCGATGCACCTGTCCCGGATAGGGTGCTGGTAGCTGGCTCCGGATCGATGGGATCGATCCGGCATGGGCATGATTCGGTCGAAGAGTCCAGCGATCGATCGAACCGGCCTGGAGATAGACTCGGTCGAGGAGCTGGCGATCAATCAATCCGGCCTGAGCACCCGGCCCAACCGGGATACCGATCTGCCGGCCCACCCGGGTGAGGAGCAACTCGGACCAACCGGATGAAGCTGATCCCGGCCCAGCCGGGTCCGGCTGATCTCGGCCCAGCCGAACGGAGCCGACCCCGGCCCAGCCGAGTGCTAGTGAACACGGCCCAGCCGAGTCCGGCTGATCTCGGCCCAGCCGGGTCCCGGGTATGTCGGCCTGGTATAGTCTAATTCGGCCCGAAACGCTGGTAAGTCGGCCTGGTCCTGATTATTTCGGTCCAAGCTGCTTTCTTCTCCTTTTTCTTTATTATTTTGCTTATTCATTTGCTTATCTCTTCCAGATATTGTATCAATGAACCTCCAACTATAGGTACCCGGGGTTATATCCCCGACACTAGTCCCCGAGGCTGCGGGGGACTCGCAGAGTCGCGCGCAGACTTACAAAAGAAAACAAATAACAATATTAAAACTTCCATGAAGACAACATCACGCCGGCATGGGCACCAGCATAAGTCCATCGTCTAGCCATGCCCACTGGTCAAAACGCGTCATCCGGTTGACCGAGCTCACCCGAATCAACAACGAGATAGACTGTTTGCACTGGAAATGTGTTAAATGGGTGGGCGTGGCCACGTACAGATGTCTCTGTCGACACTGGGCAATCTGGCATACTGCCTGCCTGGGAATGTTTAATATGTCAGACATCGACATCCTTTTGCTGAATTGCCATATTGGCCTCATGGGCATATATATATATATATTTCTTATGTCGGTTTGCCGACATCAAATGTCTCCAGCTTAGCTGATTTGACATATTAGCCTCATGGGCATATTTCTTATGTCGGTTTTAGCCACTCTGGGCGTTTTCCGACATCAATGTCTCCAGCCTTTGCTGGTTTGATATGTTGGCCTCTTGGGCGTATATTTTTTATATATCGGTTTCTGCCACTTTGGGCTTTTACCTCATAGATATGTCGGCAGCATAAGCTGGACCGACATATAGCCTGCTTGGGCACTATTATGTACCGGTTTCTAGCCTTCTTGGGCATTACCGAAATTGTATGTCGGCAGCACGAGCTGGACCGACATATAGCCGTCCTTGGCTGAACTTGTCATTCTGCCTTGATAGGCATTCGTCGGATGACGAGTTGAGATTTTTCTCAACGCGTAACACTTGGTGAGTATAGATATTTTCTGACTCGACACATCGAGGAACTGATGCTACGATACATTGCAAATCCGGATAAATGAAGAATCATGATAATCGGTAAAGCTGATAAAGATAACAATTGCGAGATGCTTGATGATATGAGATAAATGCCGTGATATTTTGGCAAACCGAAATAAACGGCGATCTGGAGATATTGTGCTGTTGATACTCTAATTGCCGACATAGGATATGTCGGGATGATGTGTGATATGTCGGGATGCTACGCCTTTTATGATTCAGCAAGACAATGTCAACGATTGTCCGGATAGGCTGAACCGATTAAACGGTGATCTGGGAATGCCGATAATGCCATAATTCTTGTGATGAATAATAATCCGGTAAATCTGGCACCTCTGTATGATATTAGCCCAAACACATATATACCGAATATTTAGTGCAAACAGCAGTTCTATTCATAAAATGAGGTAGACTTGGCACATGCCGGAAACTGAATCTAGCAGCAAGATTACTTACGAGGAGGCAGACTCGAACTTAACCTAGTCCCCGAGTAACTTTTCTTGTCCAGGTAAAAAGCTAAGTTAACGGCTAAACAGCCGCCGGGTCAAAACACTTTGCTCCCGGGAAAAACAACTAAGCATGCTAGAGGGGGCAGTCCCCCGAGTACTGTTTGAGACTATGCAAAAAGAGCGATGCAGTCATACAAATGATACTCACGGGGCACTGTTGTTGGAGCAATCGAATAAGATGTTGATGTCGAGATGAATATCCACATGTCGGCCTGATCCACTGATATCTCGGTTTGAATTACCAGCATACCAACATGACTCGGATTTACAGGATGACCCGGATTTCCAAGATGACCCGGTAACGAACGTTTTCCGTAAAATCGATCCCACCCTTCAAGGTTAGTCCAGCACGCATATACACACAAAGAATATCTGACCGGATCACTACATCCACTAACAGAGGTAAAGCAGCTCCAGCATACGTATTATGATCATTTAAAGAAAACAGCAAGTCTACTGACCATAAGCAATGAACCATAACATGCGCTGGAAAGTAAATCCCGCAACTGTACTAAGCACAAGGATGCAAAACCGGACTCAACCGAGTCCCCGAGTTACTTCATTTAGCTAGGAGAAACTGTAAAACATTGGCTAAGCAGTCCCCGGGTAAAAACGCCTTGCTCCCGGGGAAAACAACTTAACATGGCATGAGGGGCAGTCCCCGAGTAGTTTTTAGGATTGACTAACCGGGATCTGTTGATGACGTTTGCTGCTGTAGGCTGTGCCTGCCACTGCCTACAGCGGCAAGCTCGAACTCGGGGAGTAATGGTGATGCCGAGTCCCCGAGTTGCTGAAGAAGATTCCGTCCGAATTGACGATGCCTGGGAGGCCTGCGAGCGCCACGGCAGTGTTCACGTGGAGCCGCCGGGCACGCCAGAGGCTCGGCCAGCCGACCGTGTCGCCCCTGAGATTTGTTGACGACGTTGGCGCCGGTGATGAAGAACTTGATGAAGCGGCCCGGCGAGCGGAAACCCCGCGCCGCCACGCGAGGTGCTCGCCGGAGTCGATGAAGAAGGTCCCGTCCGAAATTAGCCCAGCTAGCGCCACTACCAGCCCCACGGTGGGCGCCAACTGTCGTGGTGGTGCACGGCAGATGCCTAGGGGTAGGCTTAAGTTTGGGGCCGATTGGACGCTAGAGGATTCGGGGAGGGATTGTGTGAAGGAAAACACACGAACACACACACGAACACACACGATTTACCCAGGTTCGGGGCCCTCGTGAGGAGGTAAAACCCCTACTCCTGCTTGTCTGACTATATTTGTGTATCGATCCGTATTACAAAAGTGCTCCTTGAGCTGTGTTTCTTTGCCTGAACTGAGCTGCGCTAAGCCTCTGTGGAGAAGAAAGCTAGCTAAGAATACAGAGAGAAATGAGCTAAGGAGGCTGCCTCTGCCCTCCTCTCGTCTCCTCCCCCTGGTGCTCTTTAAATAGAAAGAGCCCAGGGGACAAGCGGGAGACCAGGGGACAAGCGGGAGACCAGGGGACAAGCGTGGAGACAAACAGACAAAGAGTGCTATGCCCTATACACTGCTGAAGAATTGACCACTGGGGTCTAATCTACACTATGCACGCACTGCAGCCACGTTGGCTGCGTCCTTGTTCCTCGTCCTCTTGTCCCTTGCCGTTATCTTCTAGGGAGTGGCAACGGGTAATTTCATATGTTGGCAGCGATGTACTGACCCGGCTCCTGAACACTCGATCCAGTTACTGGACAGCTGACCCGGCCGAATACACTAGTAGCCTCCCAGCGATGCACCTGTCCCGGATAGGGTGCTGGTAGCTGGCTCCGGATCGATGGGATCGATCCGGCATGGGCATGATTCGGTCGAAGAGTCCAGCGATCGATCGAACCGGCCTGGAGATAGACTCGGTCGAGGAGCTGGCGATCAATCAATCCGGCCTGAGCACCCGGCCCAACCGGGATACCGATCTGCCGGCCCACCCGGGTGAGGAGCAACTCGGACCAACCGGATGAAGCTGATCCCGGCCCAGCCGGGTCCGGCTGATCTCGGCCCAGCCGAACGGAGCCGACCCCGGCCCAGCCGAGTGCTAGTGAACACGGCCCAGCCGAGTCCTGGCTGATCTCGGCCCAGCCGGGTCCCGGGTATGTCGGCCTGGTATAGTCTAATTCGGCCCGAAACGCTGGTAAGTCGGCCTGGTCCTGATTATTTCGGTCCAAGCTGCTTTCTTCTCCTTTTTCTTTATTATTTTGCTTATTCATTTGCTTATTTCTTCCAGATATTGTATCAATGAACCTCCAACTGTAGGTACCCGGGGTTATATCCCCGACACTAGTCCCCGAGGCTGCGGGGGACTCGCAGAGTCGCGCGCAGACTTACAAAAGAAAACAAATAACAATATTAAAACTTCCATGAAGACAACATCACGCCGGCATGGGCACCAGCATAAGTCCATCGTCTAGCCATGCCCACTGGTCAAAACGCGTCATCCGGTTGACCGAGCTCACCCGAATCAACAACGAGATAGACTGTTTGCACTGGAAATGTGTTAAATGGGTGGGCGTGGCCACGTACAGATGTCTCTGTCGACACTGGGCAATCTGGCATACTGCCTGCCTGGGAATGTTTAATATGTCAGACATCGACATCCTTTTGCTGAATTGCCATATTGGCCGCATGGGCATATATATATTTCTTATGTCGGTTTGCCGACATCAAATGTCTCCAGCTTAGCTGATTTGACATATTAGCCTCATGGGCATATTTCTTATGTCGGTTTTAGCCACTCTGGGCGTTTTCCGACATCAATGTCTCCAGCCTTTGCTGGTTTGATATGTTGGCCTCTTGGGCGTATATTTTTTATATATCGGTTTCTGCCACTTTGGGCTTTTACCTCATAGATATGTCGGCAGCATAAGCTGGACCGACATATAGCCTGCTTGGGCACTATTATGTACCGGTTTCTAGCCTTCTTGGGCATTACCGAAATTGTATGTCGGCAGCACGAGCTGGACCGACATATAGCCGTCCTTGGCTGAACTTGTCATTCTGCCTTGATAGGCATTCGTCGGATGACGAGTTGAGATTTTTCTCAATGCGTAACACTTGGTGAGTATAGATATTTTCTGACTCGACACATCGAGGAACTGATGCTACGATACATTGCAAATCCGGATAAATGAAGAATCATGATAATCGGTAAAGCTGATAAAGATAACAATTGCGAGATGCTTGATGATATGAGATAAATGCCGTGATATTTTGGCAAACCGAAATAAACGGCGATCTGGAGATATTGTGCTGTTGATACTCTAATTGCCGACATAAGATATGTCGGGATGATGTGTGATATGTCGGGATGCTACGCCTTTTATGATTCGGCAAGACAGTGTCAACGATTGTCCGGATAGGCTGAACCGATTAAACGGTGATCTGGGAATGCCGATAATGCCATAATTCTTGTGATGAATAATAATCCGGTAAATCTGGCACCTCTGTATGATATTAGCCCAAACACATATATACCGAATATTTAGTGCAAACAGCAGTTCTATTCATAAAATGAGGTAGACTTGGCACATGCCGGAAACTGAATCTAGCAGCAAGATTACTTACGAGGAGGCAGACTCGAACTTAACCTAGTCCCCGAGTAACTTTTCTTGTCCAGGTAAAAAGCTAAGTTAACGGCTAAACAGCCGCCGGGTCAAAACACTTTGCTCCCGGGAAAAACAACTAAGCATGCTAGAGGGGGCAGTCCCCGAGTACTGTTTGAGACTATGCAAAAAGAGCGATGCAGTCATACAAATGATACTCACGGGGCACTGTTGTTGGAGCAATCGAATAAGATGTTGATGTCGAGATGAATATCCACATGTCGGCCTGATCCACTGATATCTCGGTTTGAATTACCAGCATACCAACATGACTCGGATTTACAGGATGACCCGGATTTCCAAGATGACCCGGATTTCCAAGATGACCCGGTAACGAACGTTTTCCGTAAAATCGATCCCACCCTTCAAGGTTAGTCCAGCACGCATATACACACAAAGAATATCTGACCGGATCACTACATCCACTAACAGAGGTAAAGCAGCTCCAGCATACGTATTATGATCATTTAAAGAAAACAGCAAGTCTACTGACCATAGGCAATGAACCATAACATGCGCTGGAAAGTAAATCCCGCAACTGTACTAAGCACAAGGATGCAAAACCGGACTCAACCGAGTCCCCGAGTTACTTCATTTAGCTAGGAGAAACTGTAAAACATTGGCTAAGCAGTCCCCGGGTTAAAACGCCTTGCTCCCGGGGAAAACAACTTAACATGGCATGAGGGGCAGTCCCCGAGTAGTTTTTAGGATTGACTAACCGGGATCTGTTGATGACGTTTGCTGCTGTAGGCTGTGCCTGCCACTGCCTACAGCGGCAAGCTCGAACTCGGGGAGTAATGGTGATGCCGAGTCCCCGAGTTGCTGAAGAAGATTCCGTCCGAATTGACGATGCCTGGGAGGCCTGCGAGCGCCACGGCAGTGTTCACGTGGAGCCGCCGGGCACGCCAGAGGCTCGGCCAGCCGACCGTGTCGCCCCTGAGATTTGTTGACGACGTTGGCGCCGGTGATGAAGAACTTGATGAAGCGGCCCGGCGAGCGGAAACCCCGCGCCGCCACGCGAGGTGCTCGCCGGAGTCGATGAAGAAGGTCCCGTCCGAAATTAGCCCAGCTAGCGCCGCTACCAGCCCCACGGTGGGCGCCAACTGTCGTGGTGGTGCACGGCAGATGCCTAGGGGTAGGCTTAAGTTTGGGGCCGATTGGACGCTAGAGGATTCGGGGAGGGATTGTGTGAAGGAAAACACACGAACACACACACGAACACACACGATTTACCCAGGTTCGGGGCCCTCGTGAGGAGGTAAAACCCCTACTCCTGCTTGTCTGACTATATTTGTGTATCGATCCGTATTACAAAAGTGCTCCTTGAGCTGTGTTTCTTTGCCTGAACTGAGCTGCGCTAAGCCTCTGTGGAGAAGAAAGCTAGCTAAGAATACAGAGAGAAATGAGCTAAGGAGGCTGCCTCTGCCCTCCTCCTCGTCTCCTCCCCCTGGTGCTCTTTAAATAGAAAGAGCCCAGGGGACAAGCGGGAGACCAGGGGACAAGCGTGGAGACAAACAGACAAAGAGTGCTATGCCCTATACACTGCTGAAGAATTGACCACTGGGGTCTAATCTACACTATGCACGCACTGCAGCCACGTTGGCTGCGTCCTTGTTCCTCGTCCTCTTGTCCCTTGCCGTTATCTTCTGGGGAGTGGCAACGGGTAATTTCATATGTTGGCAGCGATGTACTGACCCGGCTCCTGAACACTCGATCCAGTTACTGGACAGCTGACCCGGCCGAATACACCAGTAGCCTCCCAGCGATGCACCTGTCCCGGATAGGGTGCTGGTAGCTGGCTCCGGATCGATGGGATCGATCCGGCATGGGCATGATTCGGTCGAAGAGTCCAGCGATCGATCGAACCGGCCTGGAGATAGACTCGGTCGAGGAGCTGGCGATCAATCAATCCGGCCTGAGCACCCGGCCCAACCGGGATACCGATCTGCCGGCCCACCCGGGTGAGGAGCAACTCGGACCAACCGGATGAAGCTGATCCCGGCCCAGCCGGGTCCGGCTGATCTCGGCCCAGCCGAGTCCCGGAGCAACAACTCGGCCCAGCCGAACGGAGCCGACCCCGGCCCAGCCGAGTGCTGGTGAACACGGCCCAGCCGAGTCCTGGCTGATCTCGGCCCAGCCGGGTCCCGGGTATGTCGGCCTGGTATAGTCTAATTCGGCCCGAAACGCTGGTAAGTCGGCCTGGTCCTGATTATTTCGGTCCAAGCTGCTTTCTTCTCCTTTTTCTTTATTATTTTGCTTATTCATTTGCTTATTTCTTCCAGATATTGTATCAATGAACCTCCAACTGTAGGTACCCGGGGTTATATCCCCGACACTAGTCCCCGAGGCTGCGGGGGACTCGCAGAGTCGCGCGCAGACTTACAAAAGAAAACAAATAACAATATTAAAACTTCCATGAAGACAACATCACGCCGGCATGGGCACCAGCATAAGTCCATCGTCTAGCCATGCCCACTGGTCAAAACGCGTCATCCGGTTGACCGAGCTCACCCGAATCAACAACGAGATAGACTGTTTGCACTGGAAATGTGTTAAATGGGTGGGCGTGGCCACGTACAGATGTCTCTGTCGACACTGGGCAATCTGGCATACTGCCTGCCTGGGAATGTTTAATATGTCAGACATCGACATCCTTTTGCTGAATTGCCATATTGGCCGCATGGGCATATATATGGCTAAACCTAGGAAGCAACTAAATGATATTAGGGAGCAACTAGATAATATTAGGGAGCGACTTTTTGGAAGATGAGAGCAACTATGTTAAGCTGGACCTAGGAAGCAACTAAATGATATTAGGGAGCAACGTTTCCAAAGATGAGAATTATGTTATGCTAAACTTGGGAAGCAAATTAAATGATATCAGGGAGCAAATTTTTCAAAGATTAGAGAAATTATATTAAGATAAACATGGGAGTATTAGGGAGCAACCTTTTCATTTAGTTCAGCACAACAACATACAAAATGAGCAACACCAGGGGACTAAGCTTCAACTAAGATGTCACTAATTGTCAGCAACTATTCTGCACTTCCAATTGGATCACATGAATTTTTGGATGCAAGTCAGCCTAGACAGTACAATTAAGAGCACAATCGATTTGTAATCGATATGAGGTGCAGAGTAGCAGATGTTGTATTTTGCAAATCATCTACAAAATCATTTACTGGACAACACAACCACACCAGCGCGCATCCACAACGAATTGAGCAGATGAACAAGGAACCGGGGGAGATTCCCCATTCCTTATGTGTAGCACCATACACATAGATGAACCACAGGGTGCATGAGATTGCCCCAATCTGGGCTGGATTTGGAGCAATAGCAGCGCACGCTCGGGCGGGTGCTAGGATCTGCTTGGCTTGGTGAGGAAAAAGATGCGCTCGAGTTCGAGGCCAGATAAGGGGAGGATACTACCCTACGAGGGGTGGCTACGGGAGGAGGTCCCCTTTCGTCTTCCTCCATGAACCAGAGAAGGAGGTCTGGGTCGCGTGTGCTGCAGGATCCAAAACCGGAGCGATGCAGAGGCAGAGCTAGCGGCTGGAGCTTGCTGCCTTCCGCACGCTTGGTTGCCTCAATGTCGCCGGAGGCCCGAACCAACGCAGCGCACACGAGGCCGACGTCCACCGACCACCGCAACTGCCGACGGCGCGGGGAGGCCGCGCTGGGAGCACCCCGGGTGGAAGCCGGCGGGGTACCCGACGGCGGCGAGCGGTCGCACCGGTGGTGGCGTGCGGGATCCCCGTCGGCGGCCTGGTGGCCGACGGCGGCGTGCAGGATCCCCTGCGGTGGCGGCGATGCGCATGATCCTCGGCGGAGGCGTGGTGTGCTCACCGGCGGCCCAGACAGCGTGACACAAACCGACAGCCTGGGTCTTGCTTCCGACAACCAGATCGGACGGCTGGCACGAGCTCGCTCGTTCGCACAAACGAGCAGCCGTGCACTTTTTAGCAATTGGGATAATAAAATGGTTATTATCTTATTCCATGTTTATGACAAAATGTTTATTTCTCATGCTAAAATTATATTAACCGGAAGCATTAATACATGTGTGACTAATAAACAAACAGGAGTTCCTATTAAAGCCTCTCATTTAAACTAGCTCGTTGATTAACTAATGATTAAGGTTTCCTAAACATGAACATTGGATGTTGTTAATAACGGGATCACGTCATTAGAGAATGATGTGATGAACACACACCCAAAGTAAGTATAGCAATGCGATCAGTCGTTAAGTTTACATTGTTATATGAAACACATACGAAGTACCCTAATCCTTAGACCATGAGATCATGTCAATCACTAACACCAGAGGAGTGCTTTGATGACATCAAATGTCACACCATAACAGGGTGACTATACAGGTGGCGTTGGGTACTCTGAAAGTATTAGTTGACTCTCATGGATCAAGAGTGGGATTTGTCCATCCGAATGATGGAGAGATATACTCTAGGCCCTCTCGGTGATATCACATCGACACCGCTTGGAAGAACGTGACTAGGTCACACGGATGTCATATCACAGAACTAGGTATAGTTGATACCGATGATCGGATCTTGGACAAGTAAAATATCGCGAGACAAAAGGAATTGGTTACAACGTTTATGGTTCACTCGATCACAAGATTCATTGTTGAATGTGTAGGAGTCATTACGGATCTCCAGGTCCTGCTGTTGACTATTGATCGGAGAGGTGTCTCGATCATGTCTGCATTATTCGCGAACCGTAGGGTGACACACTTAAGGTTCGTTGACGCTTAGGGTAGATACGGTAATATGAGTTGGAGTCCGAATATTGTTCGGAGTCTCGGATGAGATCCTAGATATCATGAGGAGCTCCGGAAGAGTCCGGAGGTAAAGATTCATATAAGACAAGTTGATTTCAGGGTTCCGGAAAAGTTCGGGATTTTTCCGGCAGTGTGTCGGAATGTTCTAGAAGGTTTCGGAGGGTCCCACTGTGGGGCTCACCTGTCCCGGACGACCAAGGGTGGTCTACTGGTCCATGTGACCAGCCCTCCTTGGTCCATGTGGCCATTCAATGGTAGCCCTTTAAAATGGGGGTTACCACCTTTTAAAGAAGGAGGTTACCACATTTTAAAGAGGGGGTTACCACTTGGGACATGAAGTGGCTGCCCCCTTGCCTATATAAAGAGAGGAGGAGCATGGGAGAGAGGGCTGAACATTGGTTGCCTATCTCTCTCTCTTGTTGCCGCCTCCCTCCTCCAGTTGTGCTGAATTTCTCCACCACCACCACCACACCGTTGTGCTGCTGGGATTCCCGGAGGATCTACTACTTCCGCTGCCCCGCTGGATCGAGGGAACGGAGGTCGTCATCAAGCTGTACGTGTGACCGATTGCGGAAGCGCTGCCGGATTGCAGCGCTCATCTTCACGATCTTGAGATCGGCGAGTGATCGTCTACATCATCCACGAGAACCGTTCTCGTATAATGCTTTGTGTCTTCGAGGGTGAGTTAATCTTATCCACGGTTTAACCGTTATTTGTATCTCCTAGATATGATCTTGGTGGTTGCAACCGTAGGAAATTTTTTGTTTTCTATGCAACGAACCCATCAGTGGCATCAGAGCCATGTCTATGCGTAGATACTTTGTACGGTTAGAACACATATGGATGTGTGCGTTGATGATCATGTTATTGCATACTTTCGTGTATTTTGGATCATGGTGGTATAGTGGGATTTGAAGCGGCCCGGACTTACTTTACATGTCCTCACACATGAGACCAGTTTCACGCTTGACATGCAACTTGCTTTGCATAAGTGGCTTTGCGGATGTCTGTTTCTTCCACTATAGTCATGATCTAATCTACAACGGTTTGCTAATAATATTTTTTTATCACCGTTCTGGTTCATGTTCGTAGGTAAGAACAGTTCTATCGTAGAAAGCCCAAAACCACGTAAAATATGCAAAAACAAATTAGAGACATCTAACTTGTTTTTGCAGGGCATGCGATGTGATATGGCCAGTGTTACAAAATTGTTGTATGCAATGATATTTATTGTAATTCAAACAATCGGCAGGAGCCTTATGGTTGTCTTTTTCTTTTATGGCCTGCGTGCTAAATATATATTCATGGGATATATTGTAATGGCGGAAGACAATCTAGGTGGAGGCACCATGGACCTTGGTGCCACGCCGGTGGAATGATGGAGATCATGCCATGACGCACAAGATGGAGATCAAATGCGAGAAGGACCATATCATATCACATTATCCATGCATGTGATGTTAATCCTTTTTATGCATCTTATTTTGCTTAGATATGATCGCTGCGGTAGCATTATAAGATGATCCCTCCCACTAAATATCAAGATAATAATGTGTTCTTCCTTAGTATGCACCGTTAAGAAAGTTCGTCGTTTCGAAGCACCACATGATGATTGGGTGTGATAGACTCAACGTTCGTATATAACGGGTGTGAGACAGTTTTACACACGCAAATACTACGGTTCTACTTGGCGAGCCTAGCATGTACAGACATGGTCTCGGAACACGTACCGAAAGATAAAGCACAAGTCATATGAATGATATGATGACCATATTGATGCTCGCCATTGCAGCTGCATCATCTCACGTGATAA
The DNA here is from genome assembly GCA_012064385.1 of Puccinellia tenuiflora. NCBI lineage: Eukaryota > Viridiplantae > Streptophyta > Magnoliopsida > Poales > Poaceae > Puccinellia > Puccinellia tenuiflora. The sequence continues at coordinate 563,714 of QRDG01000086.1, forward strand.
TCGGTTTTTCTGTAGTGAATTTGGTTCGTGTAATCACTAGAAACAACTAGAGGGATGTTGTTTTTGAGTGGGAGTTCATGTAGTAATTTTGAGTTAACTTGAACTTAATTTATCTTGAACATAGTCTAAATTGTATTTGCATTAATCGTTGTAGTTACGACATCCGTTTTTCTACCTTTACACTAGGCTTGGTAATTGAGATCGAAATTGTTTAATCTGGTATTTTACGGTCTGGTACCATATTGTTAAGAAGTCAAGAAAAGTTTGAGTCCTATTGCAAACTTTCAGTAAACCTCAAATGCTCCATACGATTTGAAATCTAATGAGCAAGGATTCCAATTAATTAGCGTCTAAAATCATGCTTGTCTCCGTGAATCCTAGTTTTTAAATTGTTTGAGAATTGAGGTGATATAAGGAGTTGAAATTTTTTATTTTCAAAATCAAGCAAGGAATAAGATATATGTGATATATAGGACCTTGCTTTATTACAATAGTGAATATAATTCAGTGTGGCTACATGAGCTCATATTGTATGAGCAGTACTAAGGTTTGAAGATGCTAAGCATCTTGATCCACCAAATAAGTTTGGCACTAACATTATTTTAAGCTAATCCAAAAGAGATATAGTAGCTTCATCATAAATATGTCATGATGGGATGGATAAATAGTGTGGGTGATTAGTTCATCACACTAAAAGACTGCTAATAGTGAAATCTGGAAGAACGCTTGTCATTTGATGAAAAACTTCAAAGTGTAACTCCAAGGGTGCTAGTACCTGACTATACACGCCTAGGACTTTGAGCCAAAGCGTTTTATGACACTGTTGATGTTGAGTGCTTCGTCTAAAAGAGAGGAAAAACCGACAGAGGAACTGCAAAAGTATTTGGCAGGAAGAAAAGACTAGAAAGTCTAGCTTAGGTGTCTATGGATGATATACATGTTATAGATGTTTTCTTTGTTGGTCACACAATGTAATTCTTGAGTATTTGTACTAGATTGGTTGGTATGAAATGTCATAAATGCAATGGTCAAAGTGACTGGCAAAGAATAAGGTATCAATGCATGTCGAGGAAAAAATAAAGTGTTATTATGTTCATAGTCTGCATTCTACCTAGCCCTCAAGATTTTTTTCTAAGAACATATTAATTGTTAATTTTTTCCGGTCAAATGAAAACAATGATTGTCCAAATTATGACCGTGTTCTATTGAAGATGGATACATTATTATGAAATATAAATTGTTGGTGAAATACACATTCATGACACTGATGATAAATGCTGCAAGGCTAATGATTTGAATTCCACTTAGTTGTGGCACCACTGGTTAGGTCATGTTAGAAAGAAATGCTAGGAGAAACCCTATGTTGATGGAGTTTCGGAGTCATTTGATTTATGAATCCTTCGACGCTTGCAAATCCTTCTAAAAGAGAGATGACTAGAACTCCGTTCACAGGCCAAATGGAACGAGAAGCTAACATGTTGGAATCATATATACTGATATATATGTGAACCAATTTGTGAAGTCGTGTGCGATAGTTCCGTCTACTTCATAAAACTTGTCAATGAATTGAGTAGATATATATGGATGTATTTATTTGATGAGAAAGAAGTCTGAAATATTTGAATAGGTTCAAATAGTTTCAGCATGATGTAGAAAATCATCGTAACAAGAAAATTAAGAATCTATGATTGATCATAGAGGAGAACAATTGAGTTACGAGTTTAGCAAACATCCAAGTGTTGCGGAATTGATTCTACATCTTATGCCTCCCGAAACACCACAAATGTATGGCATATTTGAGAGACATAATCGAACCTTGTTGGACATGGGAAGATCAACGATGTCAACTAAAATAAATTGCCATTATATTTTTTAGAACCGTGCTTTAGAGACCACCGCTTTTACACTTAATAAAGCACCATCATGATCCGTTGAAACGACGACCATATAAGTTATGGTATGGGAAGAAACCCAGACTGTCTTTTCTTAAATTTTGGTATGCAAGGCATATGTAAAATGTTTACAACCAAAATCGGATAAGTATATCTTTGTAGGTCATCCCAAACCGTTGGGTATTCCTCCACGATAACACTGAAGACAAAAGTGTTTGTCACTGAAAAATGACAAGTTTCTTGAGAAGGAATTTCTCGCTAAAGTTAAGTGGGAGGACAATAGAACTTTGAAGAGGTTGTTGAACCTGAGCAAGATGAGCAAAGTAGCATGATGTCTACTAGGTGCTTCTATTCTTGTAGACAGTGTTGGGTCTCCCAAGTGCAGAGGTTTGTATATGTCAAACAATGGCGGGCTTATGTTCGCCAGACCTAGATGAACCAACATCATGGGTAACAACGCACGCCACATGGGCCTTGAGCTCGGGGTCGATCTGGTGGTCATAGATATATATTGTGGCACCCCCTTCTGACACATGTCGTCAGAAAGGCGGTCGCCCCGTGCGCCAGCCCAGGATATCCGAACGCACGTTACGACAATGCAACATAGCGGAAATATCATTACACACTCAGGCCCAGAGGCTACAAATGGTTTACATGGCCATCAAGGCATGAAAAATTATCATGGCCAAGTATGGCACTAGACAGAGTTTAACTGGCAGCAGAAGACATAGGTACGGCAACGGCTTGGAGTGGCTCCATTCCACAGGCATCTGGCTAGGCTACTGATCCTATCACGCTCCTGCTTGATCTCCTTGCTATGGTAGTATATGAATCCTCTCAACGTCTGGCCACATGAAAAGCCAGTCTGAGTACAATGACGTACTCGCAAGAAAATAACCACAAGACATGAACAGTCAAGCAATTAGGCAACAAGTAACCAGCAATAATACTAATAATCTAAACATGGCGAGTGTCTACTCACGACATTCCAAGAGGATAACCACATGGCTTCACAATAAAACATGGCATAAGCAAAAACGGGAGTACCACCAGTACAGAGTCCAAGCCAGGTGGGGTTAGATCGTGCACCGGAGATCACACAAGGAACTTACCTATGACGAATAACGGATGTACCCATTGGTACTAAGTATTTTAACATCACCTGTCATCACAACTAGGCCCAACGGCCTTACCATATCAGTCAAACTGCTAGGCCCACTGGCCTCATGTTTCCACTTTGGGCATGCACGGTTGATGTTGGCTCAAGCCTAACTCTAGGCTCCCAACGATCACACCGTCACCCCTGAACACGGGTAATCATCCACATCTCAAGTAACATTCCCTGCATCATCTTATTGTTCATTTAGTGAAATCAGGTTGTTCATCTTTCTTTCACACCGATCTTAAGTTTAACCTCCGGACTCGACAAAGGACAATAGTGTGACCGACACTGAACTGTTCCATAACCTAGGAACAAGGCTAGCTGCTAGATGACACACTCTCGAGAGGTTGCAGTTACCACCCATCTAAATGCACCTTACTTAGCTAGGGCAGGATACACTTACACAACCGTTCACGCTACCAAGACACTCCCTGTATAGCTACCGACATAACACTATGTCTTATGACGAAGTGAATCCGGCACGTCCCCAACTCATGAGCGATGCCTACCTCCGGAACCTTCACAAGACTAGCCCCGACCACAACTATGCAGTATCCGACTAGACTTGCCAAGTGGGTAGCATCAAAGGAGGCTTGATAGGTTACGTAGGCTATGGCTCTCCCATTTGGGCGACAGTGGTAGTGCGTTCAATGTTCAGATTAGTGGCACTATGGACTGACCCTATCGAAGTTTGGAGGGGGTTTCATTTAATCCAGTATCTTTCGATAACAATTCCAACCACAAGCCAGCAACAGACGTTAGTCCACAAGATATACATGAGCATAAAATAATCACATAGCAGTTCAGTAAGGTAAAGTAAAGTCAACCGGGCGACGTGATGCCACCTCAGGCTGATAAAGAAAAATAAAGGAACAATTCAACCGGGCGATGGTGGAGATTCCTCCGACCAGTGACAGCCACAGGTTGAGTAAAATAGAATAACAAAATCAACCGGGCGAGGACAGAGATGCCTCCGGCCAGTGGCAGCCACAGGTTGAGTAAATAAAACAAAATGGCACAATTGGTTAGCGTCAACCGGGCGATGGCGGAGATACTTCTGGCCAGTGACAGCCACAAGTCGACTACAAAAGTTAGTGGGCATGTAGTCTCCAAAATGAACCGAAAAGCAATCATAAGAAAGAAAGCATCCATTCCACTCGAGGATTAACTCGACGTGGTGTCAGCAATCTTGGCAAAAGACCCAAATGAAAAGCCAGTGTCCCAAGCGTCGCAGTCTAAGCGGGCATACGCCAGCCAAGTTTGACGGAGGGAGAAGAAGCAAATAACTCTTTGGCAAATGCCCCCAACTCCGACGATCATAAGACGACATTCGTCCGCTCCTCACCTCGGCGAAGGAGAAGAAGCAAACAATCATGGGAACACATGTTTTATAGTTACCTAGTTAGATGGTTCGACAAAGCCGCGCAAGTGCAAGGCGCACAAATTATTCACACGTCATTCTAATACACACATGGATGATGAGTGAAACATGTCATCACTATTTATACTTGAAATGAAATAGGGCGTTGCTATCTAAGCTCGAAATAACCATGGCATACAAGTATACACATGAAATCACCGGAATCAACATCAGCATCGGATAGCCATAACATAAAATACCACGCGCATATGTGACATGATAATATGCAACAAACAACACCGCTTGAGTGTTCATAGCAAGTTGTTAGCTTGCCTTCAAAGATGGTCGCCATTTGGCTTGGAGGGTCACGGACATCACGATTTAGGGTATCGGTTTGCCGGTACCGCGGGACACATCAAACGGAGCTACGGTTCAAAATATATGGCTCGGCGACGGATAGTTATTTGCTGCTCACTCGAAAAAAAAACGGAACGGGCTGATTCTGAACTGGGCCGGGCCGGTCGCGCGTTCCCGGGAAATATGCTTCCGCTTGAGGAAAGCGTAATGCGTACTTACGCTTTTAGCTGACCCAAACAGAACTGATCGGGAGCTTCTCCAAGCTCCAGTCACGGATGCGGGGCGCGGGAGTGGCCGACCACCGGCAGCAGCCGTCCCGGCGAGGCCGGACGAGGGTGGCAGCGAGGGCCGCTGGGAGAGGGCCGCCGGCGACGGGGGGCTGGCTGGCAGAGCAGGGCGAGGTCGGTGGCAGCTTGGTGCTCACGGGACGGCGCGGACGGGGGCGCGGAGCGGGACGACGAGGACGGCGCCACGGCGGCGGTCCGCGGCGGGGAGATGACGATGCGAGGACGGAGGCGTGGGCGGAGACCGACGACGGTGGCGGCAGTGGACGGCGGCAGGAGCTGGGCTTGGGGATGGCCTCGGGAGCCAGAGCTCCGAGCTTGCGGCCACGGCGACCGAGCTCAACACCGAGCGAGGGGTGGTAGAGTGGGTGCCGACGGCAGTGGAGGCGAGGGCTGCGGTCGGGGTGGACGCCGGGGATCGAGCACGCACGGGACGGGCGGGTGAGCTCGAGGTCATCTCGGCCGCCGGCCACGATGGCCGTGTACGCTGAGCACGACGAGCTCCCCCGTTCCCCCTGCTGCCTGGAGTGGAGAGGAGAGTGAAGGCAGGGGGGAAAATGAGCTCGGGTTGAAGGGAGCTGCCAATTTTTTGGTTTTTAAGGGGGCGGTGACCAGGGGTTGGGATTTTTACCACGGTAAAGTGTCGGTGACCCAACTCAGGGGTTATGTGCTGTGGAGAACATGGACGCACAGTGGACGAAGAGTTATACATGGTTTAGGCTAAGCGCAATTAGGGAATGCCAAAGCGCGCACGTCCGGGACGTCCAGAGCGCGACGCGAGCGACATCGTCGTGTTCTCGGTGACTCAGGGCACGAAAAGGAAAACGGGTCACACCACTGGGTTCGTAACGACGAGACCAACACAACAAAACAAGAATCACGCAAAGGCGACAAACTTTTATGTACACAATTTTCAGAAAACCAACGGTGCGCCAGGTGTTCGATGAAATGACAAAGGCTTCGCACATCTCAGAAAAATCCCCAAAATTTACAGTAGTTTAGAATGGATGTAGATGGTATGTATGTGGAGTTTGAGCTCAATTCGGCATCTGGAAACTGGTCAAATAATTTGGTGTCCAAAATGCCCTAATGGCATGGGTGTGCCAAGTGTGCTTCCTCAAATGATATTGCTATGATATTGTGGATATGGGGTTATATATGGGAGGTTGTCAATCTGGAAAAGTTTCAATGCAAAATGATTTTTTTAGCTAGGGATTGCTTTGGAAATAGCAAATAGGCATGAAAAGGGCATTACAAAGGAAGTACCTAAAATATTGCTCAAATGAGGTTGGGCCAATGGAGTGAAATGTTCAGGAGGTTAAATCATGCACCTCACCAAAATTTCAGAATTTTTGGATGAGCGGAAGGTGTCCAGATAATTTTTGGATTGAAAATGGCATAATAGGAAACATGAATAAACTTAGAATTATTGCATGGGACTATGAAATATTTTTCCATGGGAGTGAGGTATATGTATGAGGGAACCATATGGTAGCTTGGTGTAATTTATTTCAAACTACAACTGTGGTGGTGGCTTTGGTAGATAGACATGAGGGGTTTTAGAATCTCCAAATGGAATCACGGTTCGACCGGCAAAACAATGGCGTGGAATTATGGTGGAGGTTGACAAAGATCAGGGATTATTGGGAAATTTTCTAAGAGAGCGAAACCAAAGTCAAATCAAAGACTATCTGGTTCAAAGAAAATTTTCTAAGAGAGCGAAACCAAAGTCAAACCAAAGTCAAACCAACGCGAAGAAGAAAGGGAGCGCCTTCCGGCTCCGCCTCCAAGAGGTCCAGATGGCTACCAGAATCCGGATGCCGCCTACATCGTGTTCGTCAGCGAGCGCGACGACAAGCGAAGCCGGCGCGAGCGGTTCAAGGAGGTGAACGCGGTGGTTCCACCTGTCCCCCAGTACCTCAACTGGTCGCAGGAGTCAATCACGTGGGATCGCCGCGACCACCCGGAACTGATGCCCAACCCTGGCGGCTATGCTCTAGTCCTGGAGCCCATGATCATCTCCACCAAACGCGCTTGCATCTTCTCGCGCGTCCTCATCGACGGGGGCAGCAGCATCAACATCCTCTACCGTGACACGCTGGAGAAGCTGGGCGTCTCCGAGTCCTGCTTGACGCCAAGCCGGACGGTTTTCCACGGCATCGTGCCGGGGCGAGCCGGATCGTCCATGGGCCTCATCCGGCTGGACGTCCTATTCGGCACCAAGAGCAACCATCGCCGCGAGACCATCTCCTTCGAGGTGGTCAACCACTCCAGCGCCTACCACGCCATCCTCGGGCGGCCGGCACTCGCCAAGTTCATGGCGGTACCCCACTACGCTTACCTCAAGATGAAGCTACCAGGCCCGCGCGGGATCATCACCGTCGCCGGAGACTATAAACGCTCCATCGCATGCGCCTCCGACAGCGCAAAAGTGGCCGAGACCATGGTCTGCAACGAGGAGATGAAGCAATTCAAGCGCAAGGCTAGCGAGGAAAAGCTGGAGATCCCGGAGTCGGCCAAGCCGGCTGGCGAATCGAACTTCCAGGCGGCCCGGGACACAAAGAAGATCTACTTCGACGACAACGACAAGTCCAAGTTCGTCTCCGTGGGGGCGAGCCTGGACCCCAAATAGGAAAGCGCGCTTGTCGAGTTCCTCCGTGAGAACCGGGACATCTTCGCGTGGTCCCCCAAGGACATGCCTGGTGTGCCGAGGGAACTCGCCGAGCACTCTCTTCACGTCCGGCCAGACGCCAAGCCGGTAAAACAGTCCCTGCGACGTTTCGCGGAAGGAAGAAGACAACTTATAGGAGAAGAAATAGCCCGGCTACTCGCGGCCGGGTTCATCAAAGAAGTACAACACACGGAGTGGCTAGCCAATCCGGTGATGGTGGAAAAGAAGAACAAGAAATGGCGGATGTGTATCGATTACACCCACCTCAACAAGGCTTGCCCTAAAGACCCCTTCGCATTGCCGCGCATCGACCAAGTGATCGACTCCACGGCCGGCTGCGACCTCCTCTCCCTCCTCGACGCCTACTCTGGCTACCACCAAATTCCGCTAAATCCGGACGACCAGCTCAAGACCGCCTTCATCACCCCATATGGCCCGTACTGCTACACCACCATGCCGTTCGGCTTGAAGAACGCGGGAGCAACATACCAGCGCTGCATGCAGAAATGCTTGCACGACCAAATCGGTCGCAACGCGCACGCCTACGTCGACGACGTCGTCATCAAGACCAAGGAGAAGCACACCCTCCTCCTCGACCTCAAGGAAACCTTCGACAACCTCCGCCGCTTCCAGATGAAGCTCAACCCGGAGAAATGCGTGTTCGGCGTTCCGGCCGGACAGCTACTCGGCTACCTTGTGTCGGCACGAGGGATCGAGGCCAACCCGGAGAAAATTGCCGCCATCGACAACATGCGACAACCAAGAAGCGTCAAGGACATCCAGAAGTTCGCCGGTTGCCTAGCTTCCCTTAGCCGTTTCATCAGCCGGCTCGGGGAGAAGGCTCTCCCGCTCTACCACTTACTGAAGAAAACGGACAAGTTCGTCTGGAGCGATGCGGCCGACGCCGCCTTCAAGGAACTCAAGCGGGCGATGACCACCACCCCAGTCCTAGCACCTCCGACTCCAAAGGAGCCCATGCTCATGTACATCGCCGCCTCCAATCGAGTCGTCAGCGTGGTCCTAGTGGTGGAACGAGACGAACCCGGCAAGCAGCGGCCGGTTCAGCGGCCAGTCTACTACCTCAGCGAGGTGCTCTCGCAGTCAAAGCAAAACTACCCGCACTACCAGAAGCTCGTATACGGCGTGTACATGGCAACGAAGAAGCTGAAACATTACTTTCAAGAGCACCCGATCAAAGTGATAAGCGACGCACCGCTTGCCGAGATCATAGGCAACAAGGACGCAACCGGCAGAGTTGCGAAATGGGCGATCAACCTGACGGCGCACGGAGTCGAGTACGACAAGAGAACAGCGATCAAGGCGCAGGAGCTGGCGGACTTTCTCGCCGATTGGACGGAGACGGACCACGTACCGCCGCCACCCGGCTCCGGCGAGCATTGGCTCATGCATTTCGATGGATCCAAAAGATACTGGGGACTCGGCGCCGGAGTCGTCCTCACCTCACCCAAGGGGGGCCGACTCGAATACGTGCTACAGATCCACTTCACGGCGTCCAACAATGTAGCCGAGTATGAAGCTCTCGCACACGGCCTCAAGCTCGCCAAGGCTATGAACATCAAGCGAATCCTCTGCTACGGCGACTCCGACTTGGTGGTCCAGCAGACCACTGGTCATTGGGACGCCAAGGACCCCAACATGGCCGCCTACCGCTTCTTCGTCCAGCAGCTCGCGGGATACTTCGAGGGGTGCGAGTTCCACCACATCCACCGCTCCAACAACGAGGCGGCCGACACCCTGGCGAACATTGGCTCTCTTCGCGAGGAAATCCCACCCGGCGTCGCCCTCGAGAAGCTCTACAAACCATCCATCACGCCGTGTCCCGGCTCCGATTCCATCCGGATGCCGCCGGACACGGAGTCGGCTGGGCCGGCTCCAGGCGAGACGGAGCCCGTCGAGGTCCTCGTCATCGAAGCGGCTCCACCATGGACCCAACCCTTCCTCGCCTACCTCGCCAACAACGAGCTCCCGACGGACGAGCTCATCGCCAGGCAAATCAAACGTCGGGCAAGCACTTATACCATCATCAACAACGAGCTATACAAGCGCAGCGTATCCGGAATGTTCCAACGTTGCGTGAGCCAAGAAGAAGGAAACAGGATCCTCAAGGAGATCCATCAAGGCGAATGCGGCCATCACGCATCCTCAAGGGCAATTGTGGCTAAGGCGTTCAGGCACGGGTTTTACTGGCCGACTGCGCTGGCGGACGCGAACCAACTGGTCCGACTCTGCAACGGCTGCCAACGATTTGCAACGCAGAAGCACACGCCGGCTTCAGCACTCAAGACAATTCCTATCACCTGGCCGTTTGCCGTCTGGGGGCTCGACATGGTTGGGCCACTGAGGAGATCCAGTGGAGGCATGACACACCTGCTGGTAGCGGTCGACAAGTTCACAAAATGGATTGAAGCCAAGCCGATCAAGAAACTGGATGGACCAACAGCAGTCAAGTTCTTCAAAAGCATCATCTACCGCTTCGGCTACCCCAACAGCATCATCACGGACAACGGGACAAACTTCGTCAAGGGAGAATTCGCCAAGTTCTGCGGCAGGACCGGCATCCGGCTCGACGTGGCCTCCGTCGCGCACCCGCAGTCGAATGGGCAAGTCGAGCGAGCAAACGGCCTCATCCTATCCGGCATCAAACCTCGGCTGCTCGAACCGCTCGAGCGGGCAGCCGGCGCGTGGGAAGAAGAGCTACCTTCCGTCCTCTGGAGTCTAAGGACGACGCCGAATCGCTCAACCGGCTTCACCCCCTTCTTCCTCGTCCATGGGGCTGAAGCCGTCATGCCAACAGACATCGAGCACGACGCACCCCGGATCGTGCTGTACACGGAAGCGCAAGCTAAGCAAGCTTATGAAGATGGAATGGACCTGCTCGAGGAAGCACGCCAGCTTGCCGAATCAAGGTCGGCGATGTACCAGCAACAACTACGCAACTACCACAGTCGGCGCATCAAGCACGTCCATTTTCGCGAAGGCGACCTCGTGCTCCGGCTCATCCAGGACACTAAAAACATGCACAAGTTGTCATCACCGTGGGAAGGACCATTCATCGTCAGCAAAGCGCTCATCAACGATGCTTACTACCTCATCGACGCCCGCGAGCACAAGAAGGACACGATGGACAAGGAAGGCGATGAAACGGAAAGGCCATGGAACGCGTCACTCTTGCGCCGATTCTACACTTGAGAAAGTACAATGTATGTATCACCTATGCTATCAATAAAAGAAACGAGAATGATGAACACATGAGCAGTTTCTCGCAATTTTTTCCGCATTTTTCTATCCGGCTCTTCCGACAGCCGGCAAGCTTGCCTTTAGCGGCCGTGTAGCGTGACTAACCCCTAAATGGCTAACTCTTCGAATCCGGTTAAAGCTGGCAAGAGAACAAGCTGGAGGGGGCCAACAACGTGAAAAACGCATAAAGGGAAGTCCTGCCGGCTGAAATAACGTTCTTCTGCAAACTCGGCCAAGCCGGCAGTCGGCAACCGCTTCTCCGAATACGGATGATTAACTACACAACGCTAAACGGCTAACTCTTCGAATCCGGTTAAGGCCGGCAAGAGAATAAGCTGGAGGCTGAGTGTATGCGAAAGACGTAAGAAATAGAAGTCGTTACCGGCTGAGAAAACTCTGGCCTAACAAACCGGATCCTAGCGTTGTAGTAGTGTGCATGATCCCGCTAGACGGTGAAGTGCACACGAACGGCGGCAGGAAAGGCTACAGGCGAGTGTGAAGTTGAGATAAGCACTGTAAAAGTATACTCCATGATCATAACAGCAAACTAATCGCTTCGTCATTTCATTTCGCGCGCGGAAACGCCGCCAACCGGCTTCGAGAGCCCAAGCCGGACACAGGCCCGACGAGCAAAGAATAAAAACTGCGCACAAGTAAACAAGCACAGGAACAAAAGCATCGGAATTAAACATCAAGTGCAAGGCCTTACAGATAGAAGCTGGACAACAAAACAAAAGAGGGAAGTCCACAGGCGGACCTTCCCCACACAACTACAAGGTCGAGCCGGCAGAGCTCCCTAAGCGGCAACCGTCGCCTTCCCTGATCCACCTATTTTCTTGCCAACCCAATGCTTGATGCAGAGGGTGCCGTCGAACACCTTCACGAAGAAGACGCCCTTGTCACGCCGGAGACGGAAGCAGAGGATGAAGCCGGCTTCGAGCTCGTAGAAGTCGGCGAACTCGTCCCAACCCCTGACAAACTCCACCCTGTTGACAACAGCATTACCCTCCACCTGGGAGGTGAACCGGACGGTTGCATTCCAGGGACCCTGGGAGGCACCCTCACGGAAGAGCTTGAACTTGAAGTGGCCAACGCCCGACAGTGCGTCGGCGAAGGCGTCGGGAAGCCTCTGCACCGGCCCAGTAACTGGCGAGTGCAGGATCAAGAGGAACTCCCCGATGGGGAACACACCCCAGGCCGGGCGCCGCGGATTCTCCAAGGAATCGGAGGAGGCGGAGGACAGCTCCGCGCTCTCTTCCTCGCTGTCGGCGACAGCAGAGGGAGCATATTTAGGAATCGGGTCAAAGCCTGGGGGTGGAAGAACAGGGGTGGCATCCTCCTCGCTCGATGAGTCGTGAAGAACAAGGAGGGTTTTGCCACGACCAGCGCCGATGCTAACGCCGCCACTGACGGCACCCGCACTCCTCAAGCCAGCACGGCCGCCGCCCTTGCCGCGGCCAGCGCTGCTACCGGCGGCAGCGGAGGCGACCGCCTTCCCCCGCCCTCGACCGCCATTCTTGGGGGGACGACCGCGAGGACGTTTCGCCGGAGGCGCAGCGGCGGTCTCCTCAGCGGCAACATCCAAAGGCTCGGATTTCACCATGGCAAACCTGCGGGGGAACGATAGAAGGAAGACGAAGGGAGAGCAAGAAGGTGTAAGCAATGAGAAGGAAGAACGAAAACTGTGAAGCTTTATAACACAAACAAGGGACAACGTGGGAGACCCAACCGTCGCCCACGACCCCATGATCAACACGTGGTAACGAGACTCAGTTGACGGGACCTTTCAGTAACTGCAACCGGGTCCACGCACAGAAGCCAAGGAGGCAAGGCCAGGCCGTCAGACGGCAAAAGATTCCCGGGGGCTGCGCAGCCGGCAAGCCGGCTGCCCAGACCCGGACGAATATAAAAATCACCCCGAGTCACGGACTCGGGGGCTGCCAAGCCGTCAGCCGGCATAAAGATTCCCGGGGCTGCGCACCCGCCAAGGCGGCTGCCCAGACCCGGACGAATATAAAAATCACCCCGAGTCACGGACTCGGGGGCTGCGCACCCGCCAATGCGGCTGCCCAGACCTGGACGAATAAAAAAATCACCCCGAGTCACGGACTCGGGGGCTGCGAAGCCGTCAGCCGGCATAAGATTCCCGGGAGCTGCGCACCCGCCAAGGCGGCTGCCCAGACCCGGACGAATATAAAAATCACCCCAAGTCATGGACTCGGGGGCTGCGAAGCCGTCAGCTGGCATAAAGATACCCGGGGGCTGCGCACCCGCCAAGGCGGCTGCCCAGACCAGGACGAATATAAAAATCACCCCGAGTCACGGACTCGGGGGCTGCCAAGCCGTCAGCCGGCATAAAGATTCCCGGGGGCTGCGCACCCGCCAAGGCGGCTGCCCAAACCCGGATGAACATATAAATCACCCCGAGTCACGGACTCGGGGGCTGCCAAGCCGTCAGCCGGCAAAAGATTCCCGGGGGCTGCGCACCCGCCAAGGCGTCTGCCCAGACCCGGACGAACATATAAAAATCACCCCGAGTCACGGACTCGGGGGCTGCCAAGCCGTCAGCCGGCATAACAATCCCCGGGGGCTGCGTAGCCGGCAAGCCGGCTTCGCAGACCCGGACGTATATCTAAATCACCCCACGTCACGGACTCGGGGGCTGCACGATATAACGACGACAGAAGATAAGCGATAAGCAGGAAACGTGAATTTCGACCCGGATTGATGCTCAAACCGGCCCAAAATTCGGGGGCTAGGCATGGTGATTATCATCACCAAAACAAAGACGAATTCCAGTACAGAGGCCCAACAGCCACAGAGGAAACGACACTTATGATAACAAATCACGGCAGGAAGCAGAATAGCGAATTTTACATGATAACCTTCAAAGGTGTCCAAGATAACAAGGCGGTTAATGTGGCAGGACAGTTAATGGCACAGAACAACAGTTACACCCGGCATTCCGGGGAGACGAGCGAATCAAACGGTAGCGGCGTCGGTAGCGGCAGCAGCGTCGCCGGCTCCAGCATCTTCGGCCGTTTGTGGCGCCGAAGACGGCTCGGCAGGTACCAGCGTCGTCAGGTCAACCGCCTCGGCAATCCGCTCGGAGGCCTCGGCAATTTCTGGACGCAAGTCCACGAAGGATGTCCCGGCGCGGAAGCCGTCCATCAGCCTGCTCATCTGCACGCCAGGGTACCATGACTTCACCACGGCCAGGGCCATGTCGGCGCCTCCGCGCGCCGCCATCTCCACTTGATCATTGATGCCGGCAGGCGCTCCTTCGAGCCGGGCGCATAAGTCGTGGAGAGTAGCTGGCAAGGGAGTGTCCGGCCATAAGTTCTCAAGCACGCCCTCAGCCGCTTCCTTTAGCCGCTTGAATTCCTGGCCGAACCGCAGAAGACGGGAGGCGGTAGTCGGAGTAGACCCAGCAGCAGCACCAGAGGATTCCGGTCGGGAGTGAGCCAAGGCAGCATCTTTCTGGAGTTGCGCATCCACCTCGGGATAGAGGCCTGCATTTCAAACCAATGAGGCCGAATAGAAGACCCAAAGCAAGAAACCAAGGAGAAAGGAGACCTCACTTACCGAGGATCAGCTCGTTTACGCGCTCAACCTCCTTGACCAAGCCGCCCACCAGCTGCTCCTGCTCAAGCTCGCGCGCCTTGGCCTCCTGGACGATCTTGTCGCTGTTCTCGACGGAAGCCTTCAGCAGATCCTTCAACTCGGTCGCATCCCCGCGGAGAGACTCAACCTCGCTCTGCTTCCGACGCTCGGACTCCCGCAGTCTCGCCGTCTCCTCGCCCAGCCGGACGACCTCGAGGCGGCGCTCTTCTAATACCTTCTCCGCCGCTTGGAGATCGGCCTTGGACGAGGTCAAGGCGGCGTCCTTTTCCTTCAGTTGCTTCTCCAAGCCGGCGCGGGAGGTGGTGTCACCTGTGGAGATCAAATCACCGTCAAGCCAAGACATGCAAGAGAAAAATGCAGAACGGCAAGATAGAGTGCAGAAGGAAAAAGGGAGCCAAACCTTTAGCCGCCTCAAGCTCCCGCCTGAGCAATGCCGCCTCCCTAGCCGCCTCGGCAAAGCCTTGCTCTATGGAGGAGCGGAGCAATGTTACGTTGGCCAAGTTCTCCCTGGCCACCCGCTCCACCAGTTCGGCAAGGGGAAATCTCCCCGACGCATCGGGCCAAGCCGGCACCGGTCCGGAGTACGGCGGAGAAGACACCAAAGTTGATTGGCGAGGGCCGGGGAGCGAAGCCGTCGCTTCCGCGATGGCCTTATCCTTGGCTGTCTCGGCCGCGGTCAAAGAAGGAGTGGGGAAGGCGAGATACCCAGCCCCGGCGCCGGGCTGGGGAACCACCTGAAAAGCGCCCACTGGCGCCTCGTCATCACCACCTGAAGCCGGAGGGTTGAAATCGACCACAAGGGGAGCCGCCTCCACCAGCACTCGGCTGTCCGCCTCCGTCGTCCTCGCCTTTGAAGGCGGGTTGGCCGCTTGCGCCACAGGGGCCTCGGTGACAGGCACCGAGGCCGACTCCGCTACAACGATGGGTGCCGTCTCCATTATTGGAAGCGGCGCTCTGCGCATTAAGGAAAGCGTCACCATCAAGCACAAGTAACAAGATTCTCACCACAAGACAAAGGCGTACCCGTCGCACGAGCCCAGGGCTCTGGCCATCCTCCTCCTCCTCAAACGTTTTGGCGGGGGAGAGGGCACGGCGTCGGACGGGCGCTTCACGCCTCCGGAAGGCACATCGCCGCTTTTCGCCGGAATGACAGAGTCTTCGACCGGCCGCTCCGTGCGGGCCGGCACCACCTCGGCCCCAGCAGAGGCCTTTGCGGTATTGCCGGCCTCCGCGCCCGCTGCCGCCTTCTCCTCATCTGCCTTAGCAGCCGCCGACCGCTTTGCAGCCGCCTGGGCATCCATCGACGCCCGGATTGAATCCGCCTGCGCCAGCTCCGCGTAAATAGCTTTCTCCATATCCTCGATACCCGAGTCATAACCAAGAACAATAGGAGGAGAAAGATTAACCACCTGGGCGCGGGTCTTGTCGGCGGCGGGTTCTGCCCTCTCCACGTCCGCCGCCTTCGTCCTCTCCTCGTCCTCCCTCGAGGCCAGCAGCTGCTCCATGGTCATTCCAATGTCAGTTGTCTCCAAAGCCAAAACAGCCTGCGTCGTCTGAGCATAAAACTCCCTCTCCAAATCGCCCGGGTTCAAATCATAAATAAAATCACCGCTGGGAGCGCGACCAATCACCTCGTTTTTGGCCCCACCAGTCTGGGCCTCCTCCTCCGCCATCTTGGCGTCGACCTCAGCCCGGACATCGGCCATGATCTCGTCCGCCCTGGCCTCGGTCTCAGGCGTCTCCGCCCTCGGTCTTCCGGCTGGCGACAGGCCGGCCGTGGTAGGCCGGGAAGACATCGAAGCCAACTTTTTGGCGGGAAGCACGCCCCGCTTCTCAAATGCGCCCTTCCGCTTGGGCGGCGCGGTATTCGCATCGACATCGGCGGCCGACTTCGACCGCCTCTCCTTCACGATCCGCCGAGTAATAAACCACCTTCTTCCGCGCCGCCGCCTCCAATTCCTTGGTCCGGCGGGTGGATATCGCCGGCTTGGAGGCTGGCACGGAGGAAGAACCCTCTGAGTCCGGTTCAGAGCCAGTGGAGAGATCTACTACCACACGCACAACATCGTCAGCCTGCCCGGCGACCCCGGGCTTAGAAGACTTACCACGGGACGACGAAACCGGGGGCGGATCGTCGTGCTCGAGATCCTCGTCCCTGTAGGCTGCCGAGTCGGAGTCGGGGCCGGTGGCAGGGACCGGGCTCGTTGCAGTCCGGGCGGCGTCATCATCACCCCCATCACCGCCGCCGGTATCAGCACCTCCACCAGACGACTCGGTGGTATCGCCGCGTGTTTCCGCGGCGACGCGGGCATCGCCGCCGGATTCGCCTCCAGCGGCAGTGTTCGCACCTCCACCCGCCTGCTCCTCGGCGGTGCTCTCCTCCTCCAGCATGGCCGTCAGCTCCGCGGAAAGGGGACCCTGGATATCAGGCTCGAAGACTACTTCAAAATCTTCAACCATCTGGACCTCACAAAGCTATGCGACGAGCCGGCTAGATCAGGCGGCAGCCGGAAAAGGAATTGGAAGCAGAATGAGAAGGGAAAAAGTTCACCTCAGGAGCTCGATCCGAGCGTTCGAAGGGATCGAGCCCGAAGTCCCAATCCTCCTCAAGCTTGTCGGTAATGAGACGGGAAACCCACTCGCATAATCTCTCCTGCGTCGGGATATTCATGGAGGCTCGAGTGGGATCCCGGATGCCAGAATAGAAGCACATCTTGTGCGAGCGCTCCTGCAGCGGGTACATCTGCCTTGTTGTCCAGGCCAGGGTCAGGTCCCTAGACATCAAGCCGTCCGCTACCAGTTTCTCCAGGCGGGCGAACAAGGTGCCCTGCAGATTCGCATCGACCGCCGGCTTCCGGCTCCAAGATCTGTCCGCCGGACGCGAGTCGGCGAAGGCCGGGAGGCCGACTCGGTCAACCTCAGTAGCGTTCCGGACATAAAAGTATGTATTTTGCCACTTCTTGATGGATTCGGGCAGATGGATCTTGGGAAGCGGCGTGCCCTTCGCGCTGATGGAGACGCTGCCGCAGTCGCGCTGCAGCCCAGCGGTCACCTGGGACCGCAAGAAGAAAAAACATGCCGAAGAGCTCCATGCTGGGCCAGACGCCCAAATACGCTTCGCACAGCGTGACGAAGCAGGACAACTGCGTGATGCAGTTTGCCCCCAGATGGTGAGGCTGCAGCCCATAAAAATGCAGAAAATTCGTTGAAGAACGAGCTGACAGGAAGCCCCAGTCCCCGCTCCACATGCGTGTAGAACATGACGAATTCGCCCGGTTTGGGCCTCGGCGAGGTCTCTCCTGGGGAGGGGCGCGAGCCTCCACATCGCCCGACTTCCCCAGGGACCCATTCCGGTGAAGCTTCAGAAGGAACTCATCATCGATGATGGAACCCATCCAAGCACCCGTGCCCGCCATGGAAGATCTGTTGCCCGTGGTGGGAGAGGCGGAAGCAGAAATGGCGAGATGGAAAAATCGGTAGGGAGCGAGAGGAGCAAGGACCGGCGAAGAAGACGAAGCGGGAGAGGGGAACGAAAACCCTGAACCTTCCCCCTCTTTTCCCCTTCAAAAGCGGGGCAGGCGGAACCGCACCGCCCAGCGCGCCACGTGGGGCGCGAGCAGACCGTACCATCCGCAGATGATCCCACTAACAGGCAGTTGCCGCAGACGATCCAGTCCGTCGAAGACCGAAGCGACATGCCCCTGACATCGGGCAGAGCACAACCATCACGACTAGGCGGTAATACGTGGCTGACGTATGTCACGACCCACGATTCCCAAGACATCAAGACTACCGGAGACCGGCTACCCCAGGCCGGACGAGCCGCCCTCGGTCGCCATCACCTTATCCGGCAAACTTCGAGCCGGACGACTTCAACTACATCGACAAACAAAACATTGAAGCTCGAGAAGCCTTCCCGGTAAGCCGGCAAGACTCCACGATCTCGGGGGCTAGTGTCGGGGATATGAACCTCGGATACCCCTAAGAGGTCCATTTCTTCAAGAACTACATGGGCCGGCTACGCAAGTGCCGGCTGCAGCGTACCGCCTGGAGCCAGCCGGATGAAGCAAGCTGCTTCATCTACCCGGAGGCGGACGGCCGATTGGATTCAAGCCGGCCTCTACCCACCGACCGGTCCGTACTGGTAGGCCCGGATCATCCAGCCCCTGTCGGGCGTTACCGTTACAACGTAATGATGAGATAGCTCCAGCCGGCTCCAGAGTAGTGATGTCATAGGGGCAATCGTGTACATTCCTTGTAACCCAGAAACCCTAGCTGCTGCCTATATAAAGCATGCAGGGGCCTCCTGCGCGAGGCAAGAAGACAAGTAGACACACGAAGAGAGAGGCACAGACATACGTAGATCACCTTCTTCCACCTCCAGCCGGCTTGACATCTCTAGCCGGCACCACCACAATACAGCTCCAGGAGCAACCTTTGTAGCCCGATTTGTGATCAATCAATAAGAACAAGAAGAGCAGGACGTAGGGGTGTTACCTCCACAAGGAGGGCCCCGAACCTGGGTAACTAGCGTGTGTTTGCATGTTTGTTGCCCAATCCCGCGCGAGCATCCGATCGTCGCCTGCCCCACACTCTTTTCCGTCTTTGATGGATATGCCGTGCTACCCACCATGACAGGGCACGAAAAGGAAAACGGGTCACAACACTGGGTTCGTAACGACGAGACCAACACAACAAAACAAGAATCACGCAAAGGCGACAAACTTTTATGTACACAATTTTCAGAAAACCAACGGTGCGCCAGGTGTTCGGTGAAATGACCAAGGCTTCGCACATCTCAGAAAAATCCCCAAAATTTACAGTAGTTTAGAATGGATGTAGATGGTATGTATGTGGAGTTTGAGCTCAATTCGGCATCTGGAAACTGGTCAAATAATTTGGTGTCCAAAAATGCCCTATGGCATGGGTGTGCCAAGTGTGCTTCCTCAAATGATATTGCTCTGATATTGTGGATATGGGGTTATATATGGGAGGTTGTCAATCTGGAAAAGTTTCAATGCAAAATGATTTTTGTAGCTAGGGATTGCTTTGGAAATAGCAAATAGGCATGAAAAGGGCATTACAAAGGAAGTACCTCAAATATTGCTCAAATGAGGTTGGGCCAATGGAGTGAAATGTTTAGGAGGTTAAATCATGCACCTCACCAAAATTTCAGAATTTTTGGATGAGCGGAAGGTGTCCAGATAATTTTTGGATTGAAAATGGCATAATAGGAAACATGAATAAACTTAGAATTATTGCATGGGACTATGAAATATTTTTCCATGGGAGTGAGGTATATGTATGAGGGAACCATATGGTAGCTTGGTGTAATTTATTTCAAACTACAACTGTGGTGGTGGCTTTGGTAGATAGACATGAGGGTTTTAGAATCTCCAAATGGAATCACAGTTCGACCGGCAAAACAATGGCGTGGAATTATGGTGGAGGTTGACAAAGATCAGGGATTATTGGGAAATTTTCTAAGAGAGCGAAACCAAAGTCAAATCAAAGACTATCTGGTTCAAAGAAAATAGTTTGAAAACAGAAAAAGATTTTCAGGCGCGAGAAAACATTACTAACATTAGGGACGAATTTTTCGGGATGTGACATATATATATATGCTGAAGCGGGAGGTAAGCATTTTTCTTGTTTTTCTAGATGAGTTTGTACTTGGTTTACCTCTAATTACCTAGGCAATTCTAACTCTTTTCTTATAATGAAAATAGTTTTTAAAAGAAATTGGGCATTTCACAATCCATGTATTTTAGTAATGAATTTTCTACAAACAAATATCACATTCATCTATTTTATCATGAAAAGTTTTATGTTACAATTATATTATGCATTCTTACAAAAAAAATCCATGCATGCTTCTCCACATGAACACGTAATGCGCACACCGTATTTCTCTAACATGAACACTCCATGCACTTTCCTCGAACAACAGTGGTTATGACTACTTCATTACAACATCATGCAAATCTTACACATGGAATGCAACAAAAAAAATCCAGATTAGCTCATAATAATTAAACATGATATTCCCTATTGAACCTATAGATAATGGTTGCGTCATGTCATCTTATGTTCTTCTGGAGTATATAATCTCCCTAAGAGCAAATCCAGCCGGCGGGCCATTTCCTCCCAGTCGTCCCCCCCCCCCCCAGAGCCTCCTTTTCCGCCGGATTTGTCCCGAAAGTAATCCGACGTTCCCAGGCCGAACCCACCGCGCCGAGTTCCGCCTGGGGGCACCGGCGAAAGGGAAAAGCTGCTGATGACTCCCAAGTGCAGGAGATCAATTGTAGTACCTTTCAATTATAAAAGGTTGTCGGACCACGAGGAGCTGAAGGTATTGGTTAGAAAGAATGATAAATAAAGCAATGAAAGATGCAAATGTTTTTGGGATTTTTAGTTGTATGATTGCAAAGATAATAAAAATGTCGAAAGTAAATAGTAACAGTTGAAAGCCCAATCCTCTATGTGGCAAGAGGACAAGCTCAAATGGTGTGTAACTTATATGTGGAAAGCGTTCCCGAGGGCGGCATGGATATCACTAGGCATAGAGATTTATTAAACAACACGTTGCATATCTTGTCAAGTTTTAATCTTCTTGGGGCGGAGCCATAACTAGGCATAGCTAAATAAATAATCTACAACCCCTTATGATGGATCATGTAGCCAATTAAATGACTACACAAGAATTATTAAGACACAAAGTCCCACCATAGCATTACACTCTAAGGTCCCCGACACTACTACCCACATAATATAACTGCATGACTCCATCTTAGGCTTACTTGTCCTCCCAAGTCTTCCTCAATTCATTACACTACGTTGTTCTCCTATGAGCCCTTATAGGTGAAGTGTTGTGCAGTCGACGTTCGCACAACACCATCATAGAATCACATAGAAGATAAACTCTTGACAAAATACCAACACATGTTATATAAATCATTGCCAATTCATACTATGCCCTCAGGAACATATGGGAACTACTCACAATGTGCAAACATGATCATAATCAGTGGCATAAAGGGTACAACACAATCTGAAATAAATACTTCACCACCAAATAATGACAAGTACCCAATCACAAACATGAATAGGAGCACAAGACAATGATCTAGGGTATAGCAACTCTCAAACTATGAGGGGAACGGAGTGGATCACGGAGATGATGATGGAGATGGTGATGGACTTGATGTAGAGGCCTCCTCCCATGCAAGGAGGAGAGGTGATGACGATGGCGATGATTTCCCCCTCTTCGGAGCTCCAGAGCAGCAGGATCTGACCCTCTTCGGAGAGAATCAGGAGCTCCGCCACCGCCACGGCCTCAGATAATTCGAGAAAAATTAGGGGCGTCCTTTTTCGGGGAAGATGAAGGCGTACATAAAAAGCCACAGGCGAGGAAGTGCCCGAGGCCCTGTTTGGTGGGTCCCACGCGGCCCCTGTACCTGGCCGCGTGGGCCCACCCCATTTGGGCCTCGTGGCCTTCCTCTCTTCGGTCTTCTTTCCATTGCCCTTCTTCTGAAGAAAAACTGCCGTGGTATTTTTCCTTTAATTATTAGGGTTTGCGAAACTCCTGAAACAATAAAGACAAGAAAAGGGGGGTATTCTGCCTCCCAGATATTAAATACCAAAAATAGGGACTTTGTATGAAAGTCCCATAAATCATCTAAAACATGCAAAACATTGATATAACAGTGCATATAACATTCCCATATGATAATACTCCCTCCGTTCCTTGATGTAAGGTGTATAGTTTTTTGAGAAAATTCCAAAATATAAGGTGTATTGCGATTTTTAGACAATTTTACCACTCCAAAGATGAATTAAATCCCTCCATGGAGAGATTTGACGGATTTTTTTTAATTTGTGGCTGTTAGGAACACCTCTCTCCCCATTTTTTCCATATGAAATAATTCCACCATGTACAAAATTCTCATGTCTTAATATCTGTGCCAAAAAACTATACGCCCTACATTCAGGAACGGAGGGAGTATAAGGTATAAAATGATGATATAAAATGCACGTATCAACTCCCCCAAGCTTAAACCTTCACTCGTCCTCGAGTAAGTAAGGACATAGATCATTACATGCATCGATGGACCTATGGTTGATAAATAAATACGGGCATTGTATCATCATCATATTCAATTGCAATGTAAGATTAATGAACTAAAACTCATACACATGAGGGCAACATAAGTAGAAGCTCTAACAATCACCCTTACTTTTGAAAGCAAATAACCATTGTATGTTGGACAACTGACTCATACTCCTTTTCCCATGCTTTTGCTCTTTATGGCAAGCATTTGAATGATTAGAGTTAAATGTGAAAGCAAATATGAGTAGTGGCATTGATAAAGTAAAGGTTAGATGTCTCATGCCCCTTGAATACAAGTAACTACACCATGATTACTCATCTTGGGAAACAAAGCAAGTTTAAGTTATCTATCATTGTAAGTAATAATGGTATTATCAAGAGCCTCAACTGGGGTACCTCTTGTCCCATGATATGGATCAAGCCCACATCAAAACAACAAGACAAACAAACATAATGAACAACCTCAACACCCTTTTTATTTACCACTTGATATAGCTTTTTATTGTAGGGTGTATCACAGAAAGTTCAAAATAGCATGTAAGTAAATTTCCACCATGAATGATGCATGGCTTAGATTAGCGGCCCAGGTTTCTCTCTAACCATTTATACAAACTCATTTAAACTTACTCTATTTCGACATTATTTCACTATGATAGGCATCCATAAACAAAAGTACATGATATCAACTGAAGAAATGATGGAACATGTTGAAAGCTTTGCATGTGACAGCACATATGGGCTAACTCCCAACCTTAAACATTTATCAAGCCACTATCATCTTAATATTAATCACAATGGTTCATGTTTATTATTTGATATTTTGATGATATAATTCTACAGTTGTCCAACATACTCAAGTTAATTAAGTCCAAGGCAAGATGTGACTGAAACCTCTAAATATGTCACGCTCATTTGCATGAGTGTTACCCATAAATCTCCAAAACAAGAGACCCATGGATGACACCATAATTTAATATTCATTGATAAACCACAAGATAGGGAAAAATGATAATGCTCTATGAGCTCACACAAGCCTAAACGAAATTGATAACTAAACGATAAAAGCAAAACACACCTTGACTAGATAGATAAAAGAGACTAATAAAGAGAGAGACTAGGTGGAACTCCCCCAAGCTTGATGTCTTTCTAGAACTTCCTCTCTTCTTTCTTATTGCCTTCATAATAATGATCTTCAAGGTCTCCAACGATCTTCATCATGAGGTTGTAGGCTTTGTCAAATTCTATTGCAGCTTCTCCCAGTTTCTCCATAAAGTTCTTCTCAACCGTCTCTTCGCTAGGCCTCCACTCGGGGCTTGATACCTTCTTGTTGGGGATCTTGTGATCCCACTCACCAGGATAATTCCTTTGAGTGGTGGGATTCCCTGTCAATAAGAGTAGAAGCTACGTTTTTGCTTGCAAGCGAGAGCCTGGGAACCTTCCCTCCAGTTTGGATGTGCGCCGTCTTCCTCTTGTTGCCAAGAGAGCGGTTCACCCCCACATTGGCTACAGCAATAGGCGATGGAGGTGCTGTTGCCAGGGGCGTGAAGTCGACGATTGCCTTGTATTCTTCTTCATCATCCTCTTCCTCATGGTCATCATCGTCGGAGTAGTCCTTCCTCTTCCTGTTCCTCTTCCATGGGGACGTGGGGCTGAGCCCCTCAAGCTCATCATCATCGTCATCCATGGAGGAACATTGGTAGGAGTTCCCCAAAGACATGGCTAAAACCTGGCAGACAGAGACAACAAGAAACAAAGATCGCTCGAGAACGCTCGGTGCGAGATTAGATCGTCGGAGAGGGGTATATATTGAGGGTTTTTAGGTCAAGACGGAGCGTCGGGATCGAAAACAGGGCGAAAAAGGTCTCCGAGGTGGAAAAGGAGTGGGCCCACGCGGCCCCTGTACTTGGCCACGTGGGGCCACCTCTTTCCCTCCTCGGGACTCCGTTTCGTCAAGTTTTCTTGCCCCACACGTTAATTTCCATAAAAAATGACTTCCATAAAATTTCACGTAATTCTGAGAGACTTTCCAATACAAAACCTTTATTGATTTGGGGTTGCTGAAACTGCTCGACCCCCTTCTATTATTTCTTCCGGTGTTTGTAAATTCAATGTTTCCATCGTTCCAATGAAGCTTTTTCCTGCAATATAATGTTTAAGACGTTGTCCATTGACCACATGAGGTTTACCTTTCATATTACCGTAAAGACGAATAGCTCCTGAACGATACACTTCCTGTACGACTAATGGTCCCTGCCATTTTGAGGCTAGCTTCCCTGCAGAAAACTTGAAACGAGAGTTGTATAATAAAACTTGATCTCCTACTTTGAATTCTTTCTCTTAATCTTCTTGTCACGCCAAATCTTAACGTTCTCTTTAAACATTTTAGCATTTTCATAGGCTTCATTCCTCCATTCATCTGGCAGGTTTAAATCAAGGATTCTTTTCTCTCCTGCAGTCTTAAAGTCAAAGTTTAATTGTTTAATAGCCCATCTAGCTTTATGTTCTAATTCAACAGGTAAATGACAAGCTTTTCCATAGACCATTTTATAAGGGGACATTCCCATAGGATTTTAAAGGCAGTTCTATAAGCCCATAATGCATCATTAATTTTAAGTGGCCAATCAGACCTAGACTTATTTACTGTCTTTTCCAAAATGAGTTTAATTTCCCTATTACTTAATTCAACCTGTCCACTTGTTTGAGGGCGATAAGGAGACGCAATTCTATGGTTAACATCATATTTTGCCAATGCTTTCCTAAAAACAACATGTATGAAATGAGAGCCACCATCAGTAATTAAAAACCTAGGAACACCAAACCTTGGGAAAATGATGTCCTTGAGCATTTTCATTGCTGTGGCATGATCTGCACTTTTGGTTGGAATTGCCTCCACCCACTTTGTAATATAGTCCACTGCAACCAAAATATGAGTATGCTTTTTCTTTGAGGCTAGGAAAGGTCCCATAAAGTTAAAACCCCACACATCAAATGGTTCAAGTGGTAGAGAATAATTCATAGGCATTTCATTTCTCCTACCAACATTTCCTACTCTTTGACATTTATCACAAGATTTAACATATTCATGGCAATCTTTAAATAAAGTAGGCCAATAGAAACCAGATTGCAATACCTTTGCTGCTGTGCGATCTCCTGCATGATGCCCTCCATAGGGACTATCATGACAATCTCTTATTGTAGCCTGTTGTTCATGCTCAGGTATACAACGTCTAATAATACCATCTACACTTTTCTTATAAAGGAAAGGATCATCCCAAAAATAATGTCTAAGATCATAAAAGAATCTCTTTCTTTGTTGATAAGTAAAGTGTGGAGGTAATACTTTTCCAACAATAAAATTTGCATAATTAGCGAACCAAGGAGATGCAGGCTTAACACTGGATACATTAACAATTGCAAGTTGTTCATTAACAAAGCTATCATTAATAGGAATAGGATCATCAGGTATATTTTCCATTCTAGAGAGATGATCAGCTACTTGGTTATCTTCTCCTTTCCTATCAACAATGTGTAAATCAAATTCTTGCAATAAAAGTACCCATCTTATCAATCTAGGCTTAGCATCTTTCTTGTTCATCAAGTATTTAATAGCAGAATGATCGGCATGTATTGTGACTTTGGAATCAGTAATATAAGGTCTAAACTTGTCACAAACAAATAGTACTGCTAAAAATTCTTTTTCAGCTGTAGCATAATTTCTTTGGGCAGCATCAAGTGTTCTACTAGCATAATAAATAACATTCAGTTTCTTATCAACCCTTTGACCCAAAACAGCCCCAACTGCATACTCACTAGCATCACACATAATTTCAAGGGTCTTTAACAGATTGCCACTAGAGGCTTGGTAGTACTCAGTTTTGCCACTAGTTTCAAATGGCTTACAGTTTTGCCACTACTTCAGTTGCAGCTGCTATGGCGAGGCCAAACGGCCAGTCTGAAGCGGATTCCGTCTGTTAGGCGTTAGTGGACTTGGTCCGCGTCTTACAGGTGGGACCAGTTTACTTCTTACAAGTGGGACCGGGCAAGGCGCTAGTGGACTTGGTCCGCATTTTACAGGTGGGACCAGGTAACTTCTTACATGTGGGACTGGCGACAGCGCGAAATAACGGCCACCACCTGACCTAACCGTGCACGACACCTGCTCTCGAACGGCCACCTGCGCCGCCGCCACCACCTCCGCGGCCGCCGCCTGCGCCGCCGCGTCCGTCCCGCGTATAGAGCCAACACCTCCACCGCAACGTGCTCCAGCGTGCCGTGCTCCGCTGTCACCTGCTCCACCGCCACCAGCTTGTCCCGCAGCGCCCACCAGCTGCTCGACCCGCGGCGAGGCTCCTTCCGTGCGCCCGGCGGGAGCGCTGGGGTTGGCGAGGCAGAGGAAGTAAGAGGGTGAACTCCAGGGCGAAATGGCGAGCGGATGCGACCGTGGAGTAGCTGGCGAGGCAATCGTCGGGCCGGACACCCGCCGCATCCACGACTGGGTTCCCGAGCAAAGTTGACTATGTGCACAATAATCTTGCAGAGTCTTTCAACTCAACCATCCGAAAACTAAAGGGTCTCTATATGGTGGATTTGCTGGACAAGATAAGAATAGAGTACATGGAAAAGTTTCATTTCCGTGCAAATATAGCCGCGGCAAAATTCATGGGCCACATTGTCATCCCTGCCGTGTTGAATGAATTGAAGCAAAAAACTGAAGGCTTGGACATGAGCATGAAACTTTGCTTGGCTACCAAAGCAGAGGTAGCATTTATGGATAAAGAGAAGAGGGAATGGAAATATCCAGTGGATTTAGAATCTAGAACTTGTAGTTGTAGGCAACGGCAGATAACTAGGTTGCCATGCATTCATGCATTGTTTTTCATCACCACTCTGTCAGGTCCAGCAGGGAACATACAGCAATATGTGCATGAGTACTACTCTGTTGCAACGTTCAAAGACACATATGCAGTTCCTTTACCTACTTTGGAGGGAAAACATCAATGGGATGTAGTGAACCCTGGATTCAAGCTCCGTGCTCCAGTTCTGAAGAGAGCAAAAGGTAGACCGAGGAAGAGTCGAATAAGAGCTCGCAGCGAAGGAGCTGGACTTGGAGCGAGGAAGCGTAAGTGCAACAGGTGTGGTGGGTCTGGTCATTTCGGTAGGTATTGTGATCACGCAGTAGATCCAGCGTTCGGAGAGCGTTTGGATGAAACTGATGATGATGAGCAGCAGGTTGGAACAGAGCAAGAGCATGAGCATGATGATGATGATGATGATGATGATGATGAGCAGCCGGTTGGAACAGAGCATGACAATGTGGCTCCAACTGATGGTGATCAAAATGGTCCATCTGATTTTGCTTATGAGGCTCCATATGAAGGTTCAAATGATTTCCCTTTTGATCAAATGGACCATGATCATCAAAATGAGGCTCCAACTGATGTTGACAATGAGGCTCCAACTGATGGTGACATTGTGGCTCCAAATGATGATGACAATGAGGCTCCAACTGATGGTGACAATGTGGCTCCAAATGAGGCTCCAACTGATGGTTCACAACATTCTGTGATTGTGAGTTCTGCCAGGTATGTCAATCTTTCCAACACTAGTACATTTATCACTTGAAAATTTTCTCACTGCCCTTTTTGTCTTGTACAGCTCTGTGGTTGCTTCAAAGAAGACTGCCAAAAGGAGAAGAGAAGAAGCAATGACCACAAGGATCACAAGGAGCACAGTGGCAAGAAGCATAAGAATCACAAGGAGCATAGCGGCAAAGAAGCCTCGACGCGGTGTAGATTGAGTTGGAACCAAGAATAATTTATGAAACATTATTAATGATGTTGTATTATGTTGAATGACCTATGGTACAACTATGTTTGGATGATTTTTTTTTGAACTGATGTTTGGATGATTTTAATAGAAAATCATATGTTTCCTTCTGTCATATGGTTGAACCATGTCTCGCAGACCAACCTATCCGAGCGCAGAAACCATCGCTGTTCTGATTGGTTGTCTCGCGGACCAACCAATCAGAGCGCAGAACGAGCGTCTCGCGGATCGCTGTGGCTGACCCGAGCGCACCCGTCCGATGCAAAGAGTAGCCAATCAGGAAGCAGAACCAGCGTCGCGCGGATCGCGCATGCCTGCCCCCACATCTGACGGGTGGTGTCTGGCGCTTGGTAGGATCCGACGGCGGACGTTCGACGCTAGGGTTTGGAGCATTCCTGCGGGGTTTTGAGCCAGTCAACGGGGTTATTAGGGTTTGACCAGATTTCAAAAAATCATAACTAAATTACAAAAAATCTAAAAAATACAAACTCAACGTGGTTCGTCCATTTAGGAGACCTAGTTACCATAAAAAAATATAAACTCGGTATAGGGGAGTTTTTTTGAAAAATCACTTTTTGAAGTGATATGTCGAAATAAAGTTCAAATGTTTTTAAAAAATTCAAAAAAATCAAAATGTTGAAATTCTTGCACACATAGCCGTCATATGTGACAAGGTTATGAGAAAAAAATATAAACTTGGTGTAGGTCATTTTCATGAAAAAGGCTTCACACAAATGAGCTATCACCTATGAACATGTTCAGAGTTCGTAGAATAGGGAGAGAGGGTTTAGGGTTTGAAAACAATCAAAATAATTCAAAAAAATCAGAAAAATCTCCAAAGCTTCATTTTGTAGTAAATAAGAAGGATCCAGGCTTAGTTTTTCATTTTCATGTTTTAAACTTGTTTAAATGTTGGTCAACCCTACGGTTTGACCCAAATTCAAATATTCATAGGATATTCAAAAAACATCAAAAAAATGCAAACTCTGCACACATAGTCTTCTGATGTCATATACTAACCATTTCAGTTGATAAAGAAAGTATAAGTACATTCAACCAAACAATTCATGTACATGGTGGTGATTTCTCACTTCTGTCAAATGAAGTCCAAGTTTTCCAACATGAAATCTTGGGAAACCTCCCCAAAGCTTCATTTTGTAGCGAATAAGAAGGATCCAGGCTTAGTTTTTCATTTTCATGTTTTAAACTTGTTTAAATGTTGGTCAACCCTACGGTTTGACCCAAATTCAAATATTCATAGGATATTCAAAAAACATCAGAAAAATGCAAACTCTGCACACATAGTCTTCTGATGTCATATACTAACCATTTCAGTTGATAAAGAAAGTATAAGTACATTCAACCAAACAATTCATGTACATGGTGGTGATTTCTCACTTCTGCCAAATGAAGTCCAAGTTTTCCAACATGAAATCTTGGGAAACCTCCCCAAAGCTTCATTTTGTAGTGAATAAGAAGGATCCAGGCTTAGTTTTTCATTTTCATGTTTTAAACTTGTTTAAATGTTGGTCAACCCTACGGTTTGACCCAAATTCAAATATTCATAGGATATTCAAAAAACATCAGAAAAATGCAAAATCTGCACAGGTAGTCTTCTGATGTCATATACTAACCATTTCAGTTGATAAAGAAAGTATAAGTACATTCAACCAAACAATTCATTTACATGGTTGTGATTTCTCACTTCTGCCGTATAAGTCAAAGGGTGAAGAGATGTTGTACATTTATAGATTAATAAAATGATTTGATATTGGTCAAGAACACTATATTAGTGCACTAGATGTTAATCCTAGAGTTTGAGGTCATTTAGAGAAGGTCGAAAAATTGGTCGGATTAGAAATGGGGCTGTTTGGGCTACCTTTCGGGCGCTTTTCTAGCTCATTTTGTAGAGCCGATTGGTTGTTGGAGATGTTACCCTACCAAAAGGGCTAGGATTGTTTCCAACACGAGCATAACAACTTAGAAATGACTTGGATGTCACACAAGTTTCAAACATTTGAAGAAATTCAAAGTACGTTCAAATTCAAATTACAAGTTTCTTCGCGTCAATTTCTTATTTAGGCAAGGTGGAGATGAGGTGGTTTTAAAACTTTGAAAATGAAAAAAGTCAAAAACTCACCGAAGAATAGGAAATTTACATTCTGAATTCAAATAACACATTCCCATATTACAAAAACCATCTTCTGCGATTCTTCTCCACATTATATAGGTCGAATAAACACCGTAGCATCTGATAAAACCGTAGCATCTGATCGAGGTTTGCATCCATGTACTCGATCTGCACCGTTCCTTACGATCAAACGATTGAAAATGACGCTGTGCATGCAATAACGGCCACTGATTACTGGGCCCCGGTCACCAGCCCGATGCATGCAGAACTCGACGT
The DNA here is from genome assembly GCA_012064385.1 of Puccinellia tenuiflora. Classification (NCBI taxonomy): domain Eukaryota; kingdom Viridiplantae; phylum Streptophyta; class Magnoliopsida; order Poales; family Poaceae; genus Puccinellia; species Puccinellia tenuiflora. The sequence goes on from QRDG01000086.1 coordinate 594,665, forward strand.
AGACCTGCATGCCTAGTTTTTCCAGAGTAGACGTCGACGTAGACCTCGACGTTCACCAGCGCTATTTGCAGCGACGCAGCTGGCCTGCACCACGCCTCGTTTTTTAAGATGACACCATGTCGCGTCGCACCATGCAGGCTTTGGCGTGGAACTATGGGCTGGTTTAAATGCACGCAGCTACGCAGACTTTGGCGTGAGACTTTGGATTTCATCAGGGTTTAAATGCACGCATGCTACGTCGCATCATATATTTACGCAGGGCACCGCTTTGACCGCCTAATGCGCGCACGTACTGCTACCTGTCCTACGCCTAATGCATCGATTCTCCACGTTGCTTCTTCATAAAAACACCGAGTGCGATCACTATACCACAAATGCCCAAATGTAATTGCAAAACCAATTGCAAATGGGTTTTTGTGCTCGCTGTTCGAGCATCCTAACCTTCTGGTTCAACCTCCTAAGCTCAACAGCTACCTCTATTGATTCAATGTGTGCTCCACCCTGCATCTCCTCTTCCGGAGCTCGCGCTGCGGCCGTTGCCGTCTGTGGCAGGATGGGAAGCCATTCCTCGTGCTCCTCTAGCAGTTCATTCATCAGTCTCTCGGCCAGAACATCGACCCAAAGGAAGATATGCTTTACCTGCATGAAAGCCAAACAGATCAACCGTATTGCTCAATGATCCCGACCACGAAAAGAGTCAAATTGCCCCGATTCTTACCCCCTTGTTCTTGCACACATAGAACGGTCGATTTGGGTTCTTCAGTGTCCCCGAAATCTTCCGAACAACCTCCCCCCTGCACCGCGGATAGAGCAACACCGGCATCTCCATGCCCGCCGGAATCTCGATCCGCGAGATGGCGCGGGAGCTCGAAGAAGACATGGAGCTCGATTGGCGGCCGCCCGCAGCCAATCGGGATCTCAACGCCTCCGCACACGTCCCCTCTAGCTGCAGCAGACGGCCGCGCCCTCCACAGCAATCTTCCCGCCGCCGGTGATGAAGGGGATCTCGACGCCGCCCTCTCGGCCGCACGCTCCCGGCTCCTAGTTACCAACAGGGGTCGCCGCCTACCTCTGCGCGTGTCCGCCTCCAACCCCGTCGCACGCTCGGCTAATTGCTGCTCACCGCTGCGACATCCGGTGGAGCCTTCCGCCGGGATTTTATCGCACACCCGTGGCCAGCAACGGCGACTTACTGCTGGGTCCCACAAGCAACGGTTATCTACTGGGTCCCACAAGCATCGGCCAGCAACGGTCTGATTGTGTAACGCGTCTGGTCCCACCTGTAAGGGCCGAGTCAAACACGCTGACCTGACGGAGATGGCCTCCGCCTGGTCCCACCTGTAAGGGCCGAGTCAAACACGCTGACCTGATGGAGATGGCGCAAATTGACGGAACGAGTCCTTGCGCACATACTAGGGGCAAAACTGAGGACGATTCCAAGCTAGGGGCAAAACTGACTACATGGACAGAACTGATGGCAAACGGATAATTTACCCTAATTTCAAAGGGCAATTTCCAATCAGGAGGTAGAATAATAGGAGCAGTTATTAAAGCATTCTTCAAAATATTAAAAGATTCAATGCAATCATCATTAAAAGAGAAAGGAACATCCTTTTGCAAAAGATTGGTTAGAGGTTTTGATATTTTGGAGAAATCCTTAATGAACCTACGGTAAAAACCTGCATGCCCAAGAAAACTTCTTATACCTTTTATATCCTTTGGGTATGGTAGCTTCTCAATAGCTTCTATCTTGGCTGGATCAACTTCTATTCCATCTCCAGAAATCTTATGTCCTAGAACAATTCCTTCGGTAACCATGAAGTGACACTTCTCCCAATTGAGAACTAAATGTTGATCTTCACAACGCTGCAAAACTTTGTTAAGATTGAACAAGCAATTATCGAAAGAAGTACCATACACAGAAAAATCATCCATAAAGACTTCCATTATCTTTTCAATATAATCATCAAATATAGCATTCATGCATATTTGAAAAGTAGCACGAGCATTATGTAAACCGAATGGCATTCTTCTATAAGCAAATGTACCAAATGGCAAGTAAAAGAGGTCTTATGAACAGGAATTTGTGAGAAACCTGAATAACCATCTAGATAACAAAAGTGAGAGTGTTTAGATAACCTTTCTAACATTTGATCAATAAATGGCAATGGGTAATGATCTTTTCTAGTTTGTTTGTTTAATTTCCTGTAATCAATGCACATCCTATAACCAACAATAGTACGTTGATCCACAAGTTCATTCTCATCATTTGGAAAAACAGTCATTCCACCCTTTTTACACTACTAGGGAAAAGCCTAGCCGTGGCGCACCAGATTGGGCTACCCGTGGCCCAGGCGCCCGCGCCACGAATTGCCACGCCACGGGTAAGCAATTAGCCGTGGCGCAGGACCCTTTGTGCGCCACGAGTAGTTAGCCGTGGCGCAGGATACTATGTGCGCCATGGCTAAGGGGAAATACCCATGGCGCACTGGTGGACTGTGCGCCACGGCTGTGGTGCGCCACGGCTATGATTTTCTGTATTTTTTTTATATACAGAAAATACAGTATTTATACAGATGTTAATATAGGTATTTATATAGACATATATTCTATAATACACATTGCAGAACAATACACAAAATACATAGATCACATATGCATTATAACTGAAAATAGATCACGGATCATCATATACATCACATCGATCGGAATCGAGTAGCAAGTTCGAACATCACATTACAAACTAAAGGAGGTTTAATCACAACATGAATTTCATCGACTGTTTGAACATAAGCTACACAGGTAGATAAGCTAGGCGTGGACGGTCTTCGGGGCCGGGAAGGGGCGTACGCCTTCTTTCGTCGTGAAGGGCCGGATGTCGCCTTGTGCCTTTATACGCCGTTCCACCTCCGCATTATCGAGTGGAGCACCATCGTAGTAGAACATGCCTCCAATGGCGCAGACATCGTGTAGTATGATCCGCGCGAACGTCTCCTGGATGCGATAGAATTCTTGTCGAAGATCACGATCCTGGATAGTTGCCAAGTTTTCGGCCCAATGTTGGAGTTGATCTGGCAACTTATGTTTCTCTTCATCCCGTACGAAGGCACGGATCTGATGGATGGCGTAGTAGGCATCCCTCTCGCTGTTCTTTTGTTGCGTGACACACGCGAAGTTGATAATGTGGTGGAATGATAGCACACCTCCACTTCTAGGTCTCTTCATTTTGAAGACGCCTCCCTTCATACTGAAGCCAACTAGAGCATTATCCAGAGCCTTCTTGAGGTTGGTGTAGTCTTTCAGTTTGTCCTCCCTACCCGAGTCCAAATATGTGACTACGGAATATTTCGGGCAAAGAACGAGCAGGACGCAATACTTGTCTCTGGGCAAAACAATTTAGACAGAGTGTTAGAAAAATAATGATAGAAATCTAATGAATCATCTTCATTATGGCGTAAAGAATGACTACTTACTCGGGATAGTAAGGCAAGAGAATGTAATCCTTCCACTTATTCTCCACCATGATTTCTTGAAGGTGTCTCGACATAAATTGCCAGCCTTCATGGCTTCTGAAATTGGTCTCGATCATGTAGTAGGGGTCCGCTATCGCGACGCCCCCAATCTTCTCTTTTAGGACCTGGTGGGCCGTACTGAGACAGAATAAGCGGACTAAATGAGGATGGAGCCGCTTCAAGTTAAACATCTTGAAGATGTCATCAAATTGCATGAACAACAAATCCGCCGGCTCTTGTTTGCAAAAGCCATCAACTGCCTCTGGCACCTTGGCAGTGAAGAGCGGGTGTGGGTGTGTTGGATCTTTCATTTTAAGAAGATCCAGCTCTCGTGTCAGAACACGCTCATGCAGCTTCTGCATATCCCCACTCATGAGTTGGAGCACATCAGGCGGTACCATCGGTCGACCCGCAATATGCATTTCCCGCGCAACATCTTTGCTCGGTCCTGGTCCGTCCTTAAACTGGATTGGCCGCGGAGTCGCCGGCTGGCTGCTAGAGGCATTCGCACCCTGCTGCGGCTTTGGAGGCAGCGACGGCTGGCTGGCGGATGCATAGTCGCTCTTCCTAGTTCTTTTCCGCCCCTTCTTAGGCTTCAGAGGGATGCCTCCTCCGGCCGCTAGCGCTTCACGACAGGTCCCAAGTAGTGTGTTGGGGATCAGGATAGCTTGTGTTGCTTCTTTCTGCGTGAAGTCGTCGGTTGGAGGCGTCTCTTGAGAATCGAACAGACGCTTCGTGCACGCGGCTTTATCTGTTTGACCAGCGGGCTCGTGCGTGTGCGGAGCAGTCGGCGGTTCATCAAGAGGAGCCATTAATCCTCCGTCGTCGCAGTAGTCATCATCGATGTAGTAGTCATCGAAGATGTCGTCTTTCTGTTGCGCGGGCTCTTTAAGTTGTGATGGTGCTGGTGCGATGGCCTTGACAGGGTTTTGCCCCAACCCGACTTGCGGTGTTTCCTGTGGAGTGTCCGGGCTTAGACGGATCTGGGTTTTTGGCCATACCATGGCCCAGGGGATGCATTCACGGAGGAGCAGATGGTCCTCGGCTCCCACAGGTTGATAAGGAGGATCCACCTCATTGCAGCCCGAGAACACCCTAATCAGTGAGACCTTAAAGTAGCCATCGGATATCGGCGTGTTGTGGTGCATGCGATTTTTGGGCGCAATGATGGTAGCTCTAGCAACGTCCTTCAACTCTCCATTCACATGGTGTAGGAGAGTGCATCTAGTGTCGCCCTGCGAAGAACATGCATGTAGGGCGTTAGAGATGCATGGCAAAGGCAAAATGGATGAAGTAATATGTGTTGAGCCTATGATGCTTAGATACCGTGAGGGCGTCGAGCTCGGCCATTGTCGAGACACCGCCGACGTCTTGCGACACGGAGTCGGAGTGGGCGCCGCTTGGGGGGTTGCCGGCCGGCGAATTCTCCGGAAGAGGCGACGGCGTGGTGTGGATCGGCAGATTATCCCGAACAGGTGGAGGTGACGGCGCGGTGTTGGCGGACAAAGCCGCCGACGCGGTGTTGGCCGTGTTGCCTCCAAAGTTGGGCACTGGACACGGCCCTTGTCGACCTCCGTCGATCCAATCCATTACCGAGGTCATGACTGGAAGGAAGGAAACCGACGAGCGCCTTGGCCACTAGTTCGTTGACTATATCCTCCTGCTTGCGCTTCTTCCTCTCCTTCCGCGTCTCCTTGTCCTCGGCATAATAGTCACACCATAGGACCTTGCCATGGCCGACAACACGGCCACCTGGCGGTGGCTTGTCCAGATCCCGCCCCTTCACCTTGTTCAACGCCGCATTGAATGGAGTGTCCCACACGGGCTTCGTCGATCCCTGGGAGGAGCTCTCATCCGCGGCTCTAGAACTTTCTACATCCTCCAGAGCCTTTTGGAACTTCACGACAGCAGGATCCGTCTTAAGTTCCTTGGTAACCAGGTCCTTCGTGAACCGAGCCCTGACAAAATTTCTAGTTTGCTTGTCTTTAAATTTGTCGAAGGGGTTAGAGATGCCCTTAGCTGCCAACTCAGCATCCTGCTTCTCCCATTTGGGCTCAGCCGCGAAGTAACCACCACTTCCGAGATGGTGGTGTCCTACATTCTTCGAGTTCATCCACCTCCCCCATTCACTCATTTTCTTGGATGCAGGTAGTTTGAGTCTGCCCCGGAAAATCCTAAGGTCTTCTTCGTTGACCCGCTCCTTGTTCCAGATCTCCTCGGGACTTTTATCGTCTTCGATCAATTTTTTGACCCTAGATCTCAAGCTGGACACGGCCATGCTCATCTTCGTGAGGGCAAAGTTGTTGACGGCATTGAGTTTTTTCAAATCATGATTACCGTCTTCATCGGCCTGTAGGCCGGCGGGAACTCATACCGTTCATGCAGCCTCTTGATGAGGCCGAGGCGCACACCCTCTTTATTAGCATCCCTTATGTTATCCTCATAGACAGGGACGACCTCTCGAAGGATGCATGCCACTTGGAGGCCATACCCTGCGGCGACCCCTGTAGGCTCTAGAGGCGCCCCACCGTCGGACACTTGGTTGATCGCTTGCCTCAAGGCCCGGACCTTGTTCTTACTCCTCTCCTTCCTAGCCTTTTTGGCTTGGCTACCATCTGTGCGTTCTCCGCCATCAGTGGTCGCACCGCCATCCCCGGCGCCACTAGTAGTGGTATTGTTGCCATCCTCGGCGCCACTATTATTGGCGCCCTCGGCAACATCCCTGGTTGGCTCATCATAGTAGCTCCAGAATTCCGCGTTCTTCTCTCTGGCTAGTTCTTCCACGCTTAACTGCCGAGAAGAAGCTCCGGCCTCATCGTTGTTAGCCATGTGTTCTGCGTGTGACAGCAAAATGGAACATGTTAGTTAACAGAAACAAAAAAAATACACATGCCGATGTTTTATCGAAATGTCGAATCATTTCCGTTCCAAAAAATTTCCGGCGGCACTCCTATTGCCAAAAATTAGCAAAGGTCATGCAGAATTTTCACGGAAAAATTTGGCATGACCTTTGCTAATTTTTGGCCATAGGAGTGCCGGAAATTTGCCGAAACGGAAATGAATCGACATTTCGGCAAAACATCGGCACTCATCTAAAATCCCTGCAAAGTTCACAACAAAACCGGACACAACTCCGGCAAGATACAAACATATTCATCACACATATAAACTGACACACAACTCCGGCAAATTGACAACAAAACTCCGGCATCACACATATTCATCGCAGATAATTAAGCCGGCACACAACTTCGGCTAGATACCACATTCATCACTTATAATTAAGCCGACACACAACTCCGGCAAGATACAACATTCATCACAAACAACATAAGCATACCGGCACACAACTCCAGATTTCGATCACATCCTACCTTGCTTCAACACCACCACCTCTAGTAGCAGCAGCAGTAGCACCCCTACCAGCAGCAAGCAACACCACCACCTCTAGTAGCAGCAGGCCACCACCTGAAGAGAAGGCAACATCAGGTTTCAATTTTTTATTTTGCTACAATTTGCAATAACACCAACAATAGCAATATCAAGCAGCAAGCATCAAGCCTAACCCTAACCCTAACCCTAATAGCAAGCATCAAGCAGCAACCTAACCCTAATAGCAAGCCTAACCCTAACCCTAACACTAACAATTTGCAATGACACCCTATATAACCCTAACCCTAACAGCAACCCAAACCCTAACAGCAAGCTAACCCTAACCCTAATAGTAAGCTACATCAACATTAATAGCAAGTAACAGCAAGCAGCAAAATAACCAGCAAGCATTTCATCGAACACATGGCGGGCATCAGCACCGAGGGGTGGTTACCTGCTCTCGGGATGGAGGAGGGCAGCGTCGGCTCAGGGATGGAGGAGGAGGGCTTGAGGAGGAGGCTGGAGAGCGGTGTCGGCTCAGGGAGGAGGAGTGCTTAGGGAGGAGGAGGCCGACGCCTCGGGAAGGAGGAGGCCGGCGCCTCGGGCAGGAGGAGGCCTCGGGTAGAACGATGGCCGCGACGCGGAGACAACGGTCGCGGCACAGGTACGATGGTGGGGAGGAGGACGCCGGTGGGGAGGAGGAGGAGGCGGGGAGGAGGAGCCGACGGCGGCGTCTGTTGGTGTCACGGAACGCGCGGGATTGGGACTTAGGGAATTTTGGATCGAGATTGGGGAACGGTTCGCGCGCCCGGCCTGTCATATGGGGCCTACCTTAGTCGTGGCGCAGGTTAGAAGCCCTGCCATGGGTAAGAATCATAGTCGTGGCGCAGGTACAAGGCCCTATGCCATGGGTAAGTTACCCATGGCGCAGGATAAATTCCCTGCGCCACGGGTAAGGTTTTTTCATTTGCATTTCAATTTCATTGCATTTCAATTTTCATTGCATTTCATTTTTCATTGAATTTCAATTCCATTGCATTTCATTTTGGCATTTCATTTAAGACACACATTTCAATATTAGGAGTACATATCATATTTCAATTTAATTTTAAGACACATATTTCAAATATAAAAAATACTTAATATTAAGATATCTAATATTCCGATGATATTAGGATTACAAATTCTAGGACATTAATAGGGTTACAAAATCGAGCGTCGTATTTTCCACACCATCTAGCTAGCGTTTCACAATCTTCTTTCCCTTCTTGGTGGTGGTTGAATAATTTAGACCCGGAACATGTCGACTTCTTCTTGCGAACGGAAGACCACCTGACTTGGGTAGTGTTGTCCTACTTCTTCTTGTGGTGTATGTTTCTTCGTCGTCGTCGTCATCTTCCATCTTTGGGTCTCCGTACTGGTCAAAATCTTGCTCGTTGGCGACTCCATCCATTCCGATGATGCTCCTTTTTCCTCTTCTCACGACAACACGGCTAGGCATTGTCGGGTCGGTGATGAAGAAGCATTGGTCAACTTGGCTAGCCAGTACCCATGGTTCAGTTTTCGCGATGACGCTCGCGGTAGCAGCAGACTTGGAGGCTTCGGGTATAGACATGGTGGTGAAATATCCGTCTTCTTTTTTTGGACTGACGCTCTTAGCCCATCTGACACGGAACATCGGCACCTTGTCTCCAGAGTAGTCCAGCTCCCAGATCTCCTCGATCCTTCCATAGTACCTTTCTTTGACGTCACCGGTGAAGGATTCCATCGTTATCCCTGAGTTCTGATATTCGCTATTCCTGTCTTTTTCCTCTGTGTAGAACGTGTAACCGTTGATATCGTATGCCTGATATGTCATCAGGTTGGGCGCGGGGCCCTGTGACAAGAGGAATATGAGTTTTCCTTCCGCGAAAGTCATTGACGGAGGATTATCTAGAAGGTGGCATTTGAACTAACGCGTGAAGGTGGCGTTGTGCTCTTTGATTATTTCGACGTCCGTTCGATGCTGACCACGTTCACTGTACTTCTTCTCAATAAAGTTTTTGTGCTTTTCCAACCAAGGATCGACCACTTGTATGTGTTTTAGCGCTACAAAGTTTGCACTGTCAAAGTCGGCGCGTCGGCCAGAGTCGTCCACTTGTAGTTCCCTCCTGCCTGTTTTGTGACCTGCTCCATCGAGCTTGCCAATGTGCTTATTTTCGGGCAGACCAACAGGGTTCTCGACGTCTAGAAAATTCGTGCAGAAAGAGATGCACTCTTCGGTGAGATAGCCCTGGACGATGCTTCCATCTGGAGTTGCCCTGTTACGAACGTATCCTTTGATGACACCATTCATCCTTTCGAACGGCATCATGCCGTGCAGGAACATCGGCCCGAGCTGGATGATATCATCCACGACATGGATCAGCAAATGCACCATAACGTCGAAGAATGCGGGAGGGAAGTAAATCTCAAGCTCATTTAGTATCACAATGATCTCTTCCTGTAGCCTTACGGCTTTCTTCATGCTGATCGACTTTCGAGAGATGACGTCGAAAAAGTTGCATAGGTCCAATAGCGTTTGGCGGACGTGTGGGTCCATTATCCCTCGGAGTGCAACCGGAAGTATCTGCGTCATCAGCACGTGACAGTCATGAGACTTCATCCCGCTGAACTTTTGTTTCGCTGCGTCCAGATATCTGCTTATCTTCCCCGCGTAACCGGAAGGAAATTTCACTCCGAGAAGGCACTTGATAAACTGTTCGATCTCCTTCTGGCTTAGAGTGAAGCACGAAGGAGGGCAGTAATAGTCATTCTGTTTCGCCTTTTTGCCCTTTCGACGACCTTCCGTCTCCTCCTCCTCGGACAGATCATTATCATCGTCAGGGCGTCCTCCGTGGAGATCTTTCCTGATGCCCAATGATCTTAGGTCGTTTCTTGCTTTCGGCCCATCTTTGGTCCTCTCCGGCATGTTGAGAAGGGTGCCAAGCAGACTCTCGCACACGTTCTTCGTGATATGCATGACATCAAGGCTATGAGGTGTTTCGAGGATCTTCCAATATGGCAAGTCCCAGAAAACAGACCTTGTTTTCCATACCTTCAGCAGTGGTGGCGGAGCCTTTTGCTTCTTCCCCGGCGGAGGGCACTCATCCCAGCTTGTCAACAGCATGTCGATTTCTTCGCCGCTCCTCTTACGTGGGGCTCTTCGGATCTCAACGGTACCATCGAACAGCTCTTTGCGGTTTCTCCACGGGTGAACACTATTTTTGAAGACCCGGGATCTTTCTCTAGCTGCATATATGTTGTATCGTCCATGCACCTAACGCATGCACAGTGTCCGTGGGCCACCTGGCCTGCGATATATCCGTAACCGAGATAGTCTTGCACCGTCGTGATCAACGCGGCTCTCATAGGGAAGTAATCTTCCGCGACGGCGTCCCATGTGCTGACCCCTACATTCCATATCTTGTGTAGCTCATCTCTCAAGAGCTGCAGATACAGATTGATGTCGTTTCCTGGTTGTTTCGGCCCTTGGATTAGCATGCTCATGTGAATGTACTTCCTCTTCATGCACAACCATGGGGGTAGGTTGTATATCCATACAAACACGGGCCACGTGCTATGTGTGCTGCTCTGGTTGCCAAACGGATTGAGCCCATCGGTGCTCACGCCCAACCTGACGTTTCTTGGATCGTTCCCAAAAGTTGGGTATTCAAAGTCTAACGCTTCCCACTGCTTAGCATCTGAAGGGTGTCTCAGCATCTTATCCGTCTCTTCGTTTTCCGGCTTATTCCTTTCCGCGTGCCAGTGCATTAACTTTGCTTCCTTAGGATCTGTGAAAAGCCGCTGCAGACGAGGAATGATCGGAAGGTACCATACCACTTTCCGAGGAGCTTTCTTTTTCCCTTTCTTGTATCGAGCAGCGCCGCACACCGGACATGCAGTTGTCTCCGCGTCATTTTCCGGATAAATGAAGCAATCATTGATGCAAACGTGGTATTTGATGTGCGGTAAATCAAAAGGGCACACGATTTTTTTGGCCTCTTCGATACTACTAGGACACGTGTTCCCCTCAGGAAGACGATCGTGCCAAAATTTCAAGTTCTCGTCGAAGCTTGCGTCTGTCCATTTGTGTTTTGCCTTCATCTGCAGAGCCATGAGCGTTACTTTCAAGCGGGTATCCTCGGGCCGACATCCCGCATACAACGGAGCATTCGAGTCTATGTCCAGCTACGCCAGCTTAGCCTCTCTAGCAGCGTTACTCGACTTTCTGAGAAGCAATTCTTGAACATGAGGGTCCCGCACGACTGAAGTTAGCAGCGTCGGCGTGCCCGCGTCTTCTCCACAATTTACGTCGGCTTCTTCTTCATCATCATGCACGACATATTCTTCGTCATCATAATCGGGAGGCGCCCTCTTCATCTTCCTGATCATTTCCCGCCGCGCCCCATGGACGTCATCATCATCATCCTCGTAAGTGAAGTCATCCATAAAACCTTTCCTGAGCAGATGCTCCTGCAATGTGCCGGAAAAGGGATCGAGCACTGGTGCCGAGTTTGCATGTTCGACACGGACACTTTATCCCGGTGTCGTTGTTTTTAACCATCACGGTCGTCGCATATTTCAAATATCTAGCAACAATACTTTCGCTCATCATGATGACCATTGTCGCCCCCGCTCTACATATAGAACAAAGTAATTATATTAGAAACAAAATATTTCACAGAAAAATTTGGCATGACCTTTGCTAATTTTTGGCCTTAGGAGTGCCGGAAAATTCGCCGAAATGGAAATGAATCTACATTTCGGCGAAAACATCGGCAACTAATCATTTCGATCATGGCATACACATATGCAAACACACACACACACACACACATCCTCATCCATCACAATGCAACCAATTCATCCATCACACATGCATACAACAACCACAAACATATCACAACCCTTCTCATCCATCACATAGAACCACACACATCAAAGCCTTCTCATCCATCACATACACTCACCTTCCAACGAAGACGTCGAAAGAGAGAGCGCCCGGAGGAGGAAGATCGAGCACGAGGTGTGGGGATGTTTCCTCACATATACATGAAGAAAATAAGTAGATTTATGTGGCAAAATATGTGAAGAGAGAGAAGAAAATGAGGTGGGGAGAGGAAGGGGGCGTGCAGATCTGGAATTGAGAGGTGGGGAGGAGGAAGAGGAGAGGAAAAGAGGAGAAAAGGGGGGTGGTGGTGGTGGCAGCCAAAAAGTAAAAGTGCACCCAGGCTTAGCCGTGGCGCACGAACGGTGGATGCGCCACCACTTATATCCTAGCCATGGCGCAAAGGAATTCTCTGCGCCATGGCTAGGTGGGGTAAAATTCGCACCAGAAATGGTGCAAGATGGGACCCACACTTACCCGTGGCGCACGAGGGCAAGTGCGCCACGGATAAGTGGGGTAAAATTGGCGCCAAAGATGTGCACCGGGTTCCACACTTAGCCGTGGCGCAGGGTATTACTGTGCGCCACGGCTACGCGGCTACCCGTGGCGCACATGTTTGTGCCGCGCCACGCCTGAGTGCGCACAGGCCGGCCGGCAAGGGCCCATCTTAGCCGTGGCGCACTTCTTAGAAACCTGCGCCACGGCTAAGTTGGTGTCGGTGGCGCAGCACCAAGCGGTGTGCCACGCATACTTAGCCATGGCGCACCATGCTGACAGTGCGCCACGGCTACGGGCTTACCTAAAGCCTTTTCTAGTATGGCGCTTCGCTTGGTGAAGATTCACATGTTGTTCCCCCATACACAAAGGGGAGAAGCAATCTCGGGCATATCTTCACTTGGACTTGAGTGTCGATCAACACGCACATAGCCTTGATCAACACATAATTTTCTTCCCTTAGCCTTGACTCCAACAAATGGAGATCAAGCAATGCAAATGGACACACCTACAAGTATAGATCAATACAACATTAGTCCATAGAGATTGTCATTAATTACCAAAACCACACATGGGGGCAACCATGCACTTTCAGCTACGTCACTACATCTGGAGGTTCCGGGGCTTCGTCAACCGCATCCCCCCGGCGGACCTCTGAGAGATCTCCGTCATCGCCGTCTTCCACGTCAACGTCCACAACTTGAAAATGAGCAAGAAGCTGAGTGTTCATGCTATGGATACCCTAGAGGACCTTGGAAGATGGCCGACCGATGCGTGCGGGCTGAGGAAGCCTCCAGTCTTCCATCCCGTGAGGTTCGATGAAGCAAGTCGCATGGCGTAAAGTACCTATGGCATCATAAGGTGTACCCGAAAGAGCCGAATTGTTACTCAAGAACTCCTATGAGCAATAAAAAATAAGTCATCCTTGGCCAAAGCTTGTAGTGTGTAGAGCTATCTACTTCGCGAGTATGAAATCATGCATGAATCAGGAGACATGTCTTGACAGTCAAACGAGCACTCCAGGGTGGCGACTCTCCCGGGGATAGAAAGCGGCGAGAGGCCTGATACTTCCCGGGGACGTGCGGGCCAAAAGGGTGAGTGACCTTCTAGGAATCGGTAGGGCTCATGAGCGCATTCCTGATCAGTCAGGGCCTCATGGGTAATCTTACATCCCTGAAGGATCCCTCAAGACATGGAGAAAGGGAACATGATAAAACAAGTAAAAACACCTATGAAGTAGAGTAGCGCCGTACTTTCTAAGCATCATAACATAAGTTTAAACAAGTTCGAGATCTGATACAAAGTTTATTACATTTGGGGCATGAGGTGCTCGAATGTTGCGCAGGAAATCTAAGCAAGCGGGAACATCTTCGCCGCCAGGGCAGTCGCAGAGGCATCTACCACCTGGAGGGATGCGTCGGAGGGACTGGAATCCTGGAAGTTGGGCGTGATGGCGTTTGGATTGGCCTCCCGGAATAACGCCATCACCCATGCCGCCGTGAGCTGGCTTGCCCCGTTCCTGTCATTGCGAAGCCGGCGGGCAGTCTTGTTCTTGAAGGTTCTGATGTCGGTGGCTACCCTTGAGATGAATTCTGCCACAAGGGACAGGCTCTGGAAGTCCGGTGCCAGCTCTGGCGGGTCAGTGACCAGGTCCAGCTGCTTCACCTGCATCGTAACGTCCGCAATCGCGTCCGCTACGCTCGCAAGACCTTCCTCCAGCTGGCGGCGGACTCCGTGAATTCAGAAGATACCTGGTAATGTTCCTCCACCAGCTTGAGGTGTTTTCCCTTCAGCTCCACGCCCTGCATCTCCAGGGACCCCTCCAGCTCGGCTATCCTTTGGCCGTCCCGCTCGGTTCTCTCCTGCAGAGCACGGATGCTTTCCCGTTCCGCGATGAGTTCCTTCTCGACGCCCTTGATGGTCTGGTTGGCTTCCATCTCCTTCAGCCGCCAATATTTGACATCCTTGGCCTTCTCGTCAAGCTCCTTCTGGAGAAGTTTCTCCTTCTCCTCCAGGCGCCGTTCAGTTTCTCGCTCCAGCTCGTGCCTCCGAGCTCCAGAGCTTTGACCTCCTTCGACAGCGTGCCCTCTCGGGTCGTCAGCTGTTGCTCCTGGTCAGAAATGTCCCGCTTACGCTGGTCATGCTTGGCTTTCTAGTCAGCACCTTTCCTCTCGAGGCCCTTCCACAGATCAAAAATCAGCTTCTACTGATGGCTGAGTTTTTCTGATCCCCGATGCGAGAACTAGCACCCATCAGGGCCTCCTCTCGGGCGCCGATTTCCCGAGTCAGCTGACTCATCCCCTGCAGCACGGTGTGCATGGTGTTCGTCCTGCAGATCGTGATCCTGAGCACCCCTCCCTGCATGTCTTCCGGGGCGCTTGTTCCCCCACTGCGCTTTGCGGAGAGTCCCCACCTTGATCGCTGTCAGCTCCGCGATCTCGGCGCTCGCCCCTGAGCAGGTCGAGAACTCAGTGAAGGCCCTCAGCTCCTGCCCGGTCATCCAAGAGCTCTCAAGGAGATCTGGGACGTCGGCGGGGGCCAACGTCTCGTCCTTGTTCGGGCCGTGGGAAGGCCCAACTGTGCGCTCGACCTCCGATCGCGTGGTCGTCTTTGCCTCAAGCGTAGCCTTGGTCACCTCTTGATCCAAGCTGGCGGCACCCAGGCCGCCTAGCAGGGATCCACCCGCCACTGAAGCATCTGGCCAACAGAAGACGACATCAGGTGAGCAAGGCGTGCGTCATGGATTTTACTCGGCAAGAAAAGGCTTACCTGCCGCCTCCAACGTATCAACGGTGCCGGGTCGCAGGTGAGCTGGGGAGGCCTCGGGCGCGCTCCCCATGCCGCTCTGGTGGCGATTCTCCGTCTCCGCCGAGATAAGAGGGTTTGCCACCCCCCATCCGTGAGTTCCGGCACTGGTGGCCGTGTCATCTTTGGCCGCATCTCGCGGCCTCTTGTTGTCCTCCGAGGAAAGCTGTCCCCTGCAACGACACTCGGTCATCTTCCTCGAAACGCGGTCTCAACAACTAATGCGGAAGCAACATCCAGGGCGAAGAAGCAGACAAGCAAGGAACTTACCCGCGAGGACGCTTGCATCCAAGCGATGCGGGGACCTCCACTGATCCGCCACCTGACCCGACGGAGGAGTCGTGGAGGCACAGGGGCTGCACGCTCGCTGCAACGGAGGGCTCCTGGGAAGGAGGCGGGTGCCGAGAAGGCGCGTCGCTTCGGGGCACCAGCATGAAGGCGTCAGCATCGACCTCCATATCTGTGGGGCCGCCCTCTTCTCCAACCACGCTCATGGGCGACGCAGGAGGGCTCGAGACTGCAGCGGCCTCTGGGGGTGGCACGGAACAGGTTCCCTCTCCTCTGTCTCCTCCCCCGCATCTTCGTCTTCTTTGTCATCGTCGTCTTCTTCGTCGTAGTCATCTTCTTTGTCATCGTCGTCTTCCTCGTTGTCGTCAGCCTCATCATCAACTTCGGCTTCAGTTTCATCATCGTCGCTTCCTTCATCGGAGCTGAAAGATTCCACCTCAGATTCTTCCTTCCCGACAGACTCAACGATCCCCCAATCCTCGTCAGAGCTAGGGGGAGCCTTAGCCTTGCGTGTCTTAACCCCGGCAGGCTAGGGCCAAAGTTGGTCCTGCCCACAAGGCCGAGGGCACTGCACGCCGACATCGACGGTAGGATCTCTGCCTTCCACGGATCCTCGCACAAAGGCTGAAACCCCGCGGGCAGTTGATAGTCCCCACCAGGGGTGAAGATCGCCTTCATGATGGTCCGGAGGGAGGAATCCTCCATGTCAGAGCTCCTCAAGCAGATGGATCCTTGGGACCCCAGAAGTTCCAGGCCGGGTGAGGCCGTTTCTGCAAAGGGGATGTAATGTCCCGGGGTTTTCTCCAAATTAGATTTGTTTGTTTTTTCCTTTTTGCATCATCATGACATCCGCATCATGTGCATTGCATATTTTTGGCAACCAAAAACCTATTTTATTAAACCATATTTTATTTTGCTAAATTTGTCGGAAAAGTTTTACCGAGACAGTCGTCTCCTTTTTCTAAAATTAATTGCCAAATTAATTTGCAAAAGAAAATGTTCTGAGAATTGAGAGAGAGTAGCCCAAAGTTGGCCCAAACCCACTAACCTCCAAACCCTAGGGTTTCCCCCCGGCTTTTTATGTTCCTACTCCCTACCTTTTTGCAGCCACCCTCCTCCGTTTCTTTCTTTTTCTGTTCAGATCCCTCCACCTCACAATCGGGTCCTTTTTCTTTTGCAAACAGACCCCTGGACCTTATCCCCCTCCCTTTCTTTTCTCCTTTTCTTTCTCTCTCCTTTTCTTCTTTCCTTTTCTATTCTCCCGTGCTCTCTCTCTCTCTCTCTCTCCCTGTGCTTTTCTTCCTCTCACCCTCCCGAGCCCATCCTCCCACGCGCCCTGCTCCCGCCGCTCCGGCTCCACCTCCGGCCGCCTCACCTCGCTGGCGCGCCGCCGCCCTCCTCACCGCTCCCTCCCCGTCGGCCTCCTCTCCCGAGCTCCTCCGGTCGCGGACGACCCTGACCTTGCCGCCATGGCCACCGGCTCCAGCCCCGCCGCCCGCCGTCGGCCGCCTCAAGCCGCGCCCGCGCGTCCCTGGCCGCGTCCCAGCCTCCGTCGACCTCCAGCCGGCCCTCGCGCCGAGCTCCCTCTCCCGAACTCGCCTCCCCGTGCTTGCTCCTCTTCGTCTCCTGTGTGGACGTCTCGCGTGCGCTCCTGCCCGGCATCCTGATGTCGTCTCTGTTGTCTCCCGTCTCCGTTTCCATTCCCGATGGATGTCCGTGACCCGTGTTCCCATCTCTGTGTCCCTGATGCCTCCGTGCCGTGTTCCCCGGACGTCCCCGTCGTGAAGCTGTTTCCCGTAGTCTGTTTCCCAATGGGAAAGTTTCTCGTTCCCGGAGCCGGATGTTCCTGATGTGTTTCTCGTTCCCGACGACCCAGAGTTTCCCGTTGTGAAGACGGTTCCCTGACGCCAAGATCTCTGTTTCCGTCCCGATGCCGTGCACCGGAACCCGCCAAGGTCTCCGCCTCATGTCTTTCTCGCCTTTGTTGCTTTGCGTTGGCCGCCTTCATGCGTGTCCGTGAAGACCCGTTGCCGTGTTCCGCCGTGCCGTGAACCCCTTCGACCCCGAAGCCCGGAACGCCAAGGTCCGCCACGATGACGACCCGAGTACGACTACTTCCACGACATCGACTATCTCGACTACTTCGACTACGGACGGCTACTTCGACTACTTCGACAACGTCGACTACTTCCGCTCCGAATACGAAGTTTCCCCGAATCCGATGTGTTACCCCAACCCTAATCTTATAAAAATCATGCATATTTAATTAACATCGCACCTTTATCCATTTAGTCGAATTAATTCAACTACTTTTTATGGGGTTTGTCCGGTGCATTTATATTGTGCACCGATCCCATTTAAAATTATTTGCCGTGTGATAGGAATAAAATTGGATCACCTTTAATTTGTCATGCATTCATGTCATCAACATGCCACTTCTTTTGCCGTAGTAGTAAAATGCATCTTTTTCGTTACCCAGTGTTCATTGCTTCTTCGGGAATAGGACGTTGAGTTGATGTGAGCAACGACTGGTTCTGGTACCTCTACCGGATTGCATGCAAGTGATACTCCCTTGCTATCTTTGCTTGTTTTTTCTCTTACTCCTCCTATCTTTTGTTCCTTGCTAGCCCTATGTCATGATGCTTGTGACACGATCCTATTTGCATGTTTACCTAGCAGCCATGATATAGCCACACCCCCACGTCCTAATACATGTTGCTTGTTTACCTTGTTAGCCTTGCGAGTCATAGTGCATGCTTAGGTGCTTTGCTTGAGTCCTGTTATCTCTTTATCTAGTCTTGTTGTTAACAAGATAACTAGGCTCAACTTAAATGTTAATCTTAATTTCAGTTGCGATGGGAATAATATAAAAAGATAAGGCACCGGCGGAAGGACAATCGTGGTGTTTTGTTCTGCTAGTGTCACTTAGGACCCGAGTTCTTTTCCGCTGATCCAAGACTGAGCGCACCAACCACATGTGGGAGTTCTATGGGCCTCCCCGCAACCTATTTACCGGATCCTCAAACTTGTCGAGGAGCCACAACTTAGTTCGGATGTTTCCATTTGCGCGCGTATGACGATGATGATGAGCAGGTAAGATGATGATGGTTACGTGGTTACTTTACGGTAGGGCTTGTGGGATGAGCGTTTACCGCATGTGAAAGGAGGGCAATCGTATGAGTGTGCCTCCCGACACCGTTCACGCAACGGTTAGGCCCACCTCGAAGCTTCGGCCGGACTCTCATGGTGGATCAGACCTAGCTAGGTGGCTCCCTGGACTTGTTTGTAGAGAAGGGAAGTGTTGCGTCAAACGCTCCATTGGTACACCTCTAAGTGAGTGTTTCGATGCATGTGGGTTCATTGGTGCATCCTTGCAGGGTGAAATCTTTTCGAAAAGCCGTGTCCGCGGTTATGGACGACTTGGTGAAATGCGCTGGCTAAAAAGATCATAGACAACTTGCACCTAATGGTTATAACTTGACTAGTAAGATAGATTACTTGAATAATAACCCATAAAACTTGACCACCGTGTGAGTTGCCCTGATTGCTTCCTCGCGGGCGGTTGATCGAGGGAGTAATACTTGGGCGGATTTTGATGTGGTGAGTAGTATAGTTGGTTCCTTATGCGCTCTCTTACCTTGTCTCTTTTAGACGAAAGTTGTAGCGTGTCTCTATAAGTTGTTAGTGCTTCTTGCCGCCGCTTCAATCGCTAACCCTCTTCCCCCGGAATTCCAGCTTTGATATCTTGTGAGTATTACTTGCCAGTACTGTTTATATTACTGACCCCTTCGGGGCTGCTATTCCAATGCAGCCGACAGGTTTGAAGTCTGACGACGTTAGCTTGGGAATCCCTCCGGCTTGGCCTGGGCTGAAGGGGTCGTTGCATAGAAAACAAAAATTTTCCTACGAAACAAGCAGAAGAAACCCCATGATCTAGATCTATTAGACGAAGGTAGCGAAGTGGAGATCCAATCTCTTACCCTTGAATATCGAACAAACAAGTTTTGTCGGTGCAGGGGTTGGTTAGTCTATCCCCGCAACTAGACTCATCTAGTCGCGAGGAGATGTATTATCCGATCCGAGATCCAATCCGATGGAGCACCGCATGAGCAGCGCCTCCGCGGTATCCACACGTACGGCTTGATGTAGACTTCTTCTCCTTGATCCCAAAAGCGAGGAAGAAGTGGCTCATGAGATCCCAGCAGCACGACGGCGTGGTGGTGGAGATGGTGGAGGTTTTCCCGCGGACAGGGCTTCGCCAAGCCGTGTACGAGAGAGAGAGAGAGGAGGGAGGAGAGGGGTGATGCGGCCAAGGTATGGGGTGCAACGCCCCAGCCCTCCCCTCCTCTTTATATAGGCGTGGGGGGGCTGCCTTGGCCCCTCCTCCAAGCCCTAGGGCCGGCGGCTTGAGGGAACTTGTTCCCCAAGTCAGCCCCCTAGGGTTTTGGGTGCCTCCCATGGGCCAGCCGCATGGGCCTTTAGGGAGAGGGTGCGGCCAGCACAAGTGTGCTGCTGCACCCCGCTCAGTCCATGTGGACCTTCTACGTTCGTGGCCCCCCAAGGTGGGGCGCTCCAGAACCTTCTGGAACCTTCTAGAATCTTCTGGTACCCTGCCGGAATTTTCCCGAACTTTTCCGGAACCCTAGAAACCACCTCCCTTATATGAAACTTTATCTCCGGACTCTTCCGGAGCTCCTCGTGATGTCTAGGATCCCATCCAAGACTCCGAATCAATATTCAGTCACACCATCAAATATCTCAAGCCCTAGCTACATCGGAGCCTTAAGTGTGTGACCCTACGGGTTCGAGAATATGCAGACATGATCCGATCAATAATCAATAGCGGGACCGGGATGCCCATATTGACTCCTACATATTCAATAAAGTTCCTTATTAATTGAACCATGATGTCAGAGATTCCTAATCTCGTATACGATTCCCTTTGTCTCACCGATATTTAACTTGCCCGAGATTCGATCATCGATATCTCCATATCTAGTTTCATCTCATTACCTGGCAAGTTCTCTTTACTCGTCCATAATATAGGATCTCCGTGATTAACACTTAATCATATGGTTGCAACCTTTCTGATGCTATATTACCGAGAGGGCCCAGAGATATCTTTTCCGTCACAAGGAAGGACAAATCCCACTCTTGATTCATGTCACCCAAACAAATACCATCGGAGATACCTGAAAGCCACCTTTATAATCACCCAGTTATGAAGTGACGTTTGATGTCCACAAAGCATTCCTCCGGTAAACGGGAGTGACATAATCTCATGGTCTAAGTAAACTATATTTGGCATATCTTAAACGTGTTGACAATGAAACTATATGACATGATCAATTGCAACTCTTTTATTATTGGGTCTTGCCATCACATCATTACTCCTAATGATATGACTCCGTTATCAAGTGACTATAACAAGTCCATGGTTAGGAAACTCTATCCATCTCTTGACTAACGAACCAGTCTGGTAGAGGCTTACTAGGGACAACTGGTTGTTTATATTCCACACATGTATTATGTTTCCAATTAATAAAATTATAGCATGGATAATAAACTATTATCATAAACATAAATGCTAATAAACCATTTTATTATTGCCTCTAGGGCATATTCCCAACAGTCTCCCAGTTGCACTAGAGTCAATAATCTAGTTTACATTTTCCCGATCCAACACCCATGGAGTCTCAGTGCTGATCATGTTTGCTCGGGAAAGAGGTTCTGTCCGTGTTCTGTACCATACAGTTTTACATGTTCTTTGCAAAATGTTAATGTCACCTACTTTGACACTACTTCATCATCACATGATAAACCTCATATCATCACATGATAAACCTCATCATCATATGACGAATATAATATATCTGGTTACAGAGTGAGACTTTCGTTTCCCTTTTATGCCTACATGACGTATGATCAGTCAAAAGAACATTCACATAGCTTGTGCACCCGGAACTCACTCAATCTTGAAACAAAATTTCTCAAACCAAAATATTATATCTTTTAATCCTTGAATTAATCATATACTCCTATATGTTGTAGACTCAACAAATCGACAGTGCTATACTTTTCACTTCGATATTTCCGATCATGCTTTCACTGTGCTTCTGCTGTTACGAGATCTCCAATCTAGCTTGGTGTCATGACTTCAACCAAGTCTACCAATCTCTAGATTTAATTATCTTAACTCTATGTTGAAATGACTCCTCATTTCTAACACGTTCTTCTAACCAAGAACTTGGGTCACATTTCGTTAACTAAAAAATTATGGTTCTTATATGTTTAGACCTATGAACAATTCATAGCGAATACTAACATATCCTCCAACCATTATTTTTGTACTGAGTTATCAACTCAATGTTTCACCTATTTCTCTCAAGCAAATGAACCTTTCTTTTCTTGTTCCATTTTGAACTCCTTCAAAATCTTACTTAGGTTGAACATCCTGACTCATTTATCGACAAATATGCATCTATCTCCATAGATATTTGACATTCAAATTAACTTCACAAGTTATGCGTTTGGTTCCTGAAATATTTACAACATTTATGAAATCTCCATTTCACACAAACAAGATGTTGTAAACTCCCACTCAAATATACACCATACACAATTA